>CM061921.1:339263546-339298768 GCA_031002005.1 Vandiemenella viatica | reverse complement strand
ATACAGAAGAAATTTTGGACCTGATGGATCAGAGGAGAAGGTACGAAAATGCTCGGGATGAAGCAGAAAGAGAGCAGTACAGGCAATTTAGAAATCAAATAAATAGGAAATGCAAAATAGCAAAAGAAACATGGCTACAAGAAAATTGTGAAGAAGTACAAAAGGAAATGGTCGTAGCAAAAGTAGATGTTGCATTTAGAAAGATCAAACAAAATTTTGGAGAAATGAAGAAAAGAGGCATGAACATTAAAACTGCCGATGGTAAACCTCTTTTAAGCTCATTCGAAAGAGCTAACCGATGGAAGGATTACTTTGAGAAACTGTATATTGGGGACGACTTGAACAATAGTGTATTGGAAAAGAAAGGCAATGTCGACATTGATGACTTAGGAGATCCTGTTTTGAGGACAGAATTTAATAAAGCTCTGAATGACTTGAAAACAAATAGGCAGTTGGAATAGATGAGATCCCTGCAGAACTTCTTAAATCCCTAGGAGAGGAAGGAATCGAAAGATTATTCAAGCTGATATCAAAAAGTTATGTAACAGGAGAAATTCCAACTGATTTAAATAAAAATATCATCTTCACACTTCCAAAGACAGCCCAAGCCGAATAATGTGAGAATTATCGCACCATTAGTCTAACATCACATGCTTCAAAATTACTGACCAGAATAACATACAGAAGGATGGAAAGGCTAGTAGAAGTGATAGTAGGTGAAGATCAGTTTGGGTTTAGGAGAAATCGCGGTACAAGGGAAGCAATTCTGTCTTTAAGATTAATACTTGAAGGGCGGATCAAGAAAAACAAAGATACTTTTATGGCATTTGTTGATTTAGAAAAAGCTTTTGATAATGTTAGGTGGGACAAGATGTTCCAAATTTTAAAGAAGTCAGGTCTAAAGTATCGACATAGAAGAATACTCTATAAACTATATAAGAATCAAGTGGCTGTAATAAAAGTAGAGATTCACGAGAGACATGCATCAGTTAAAAAGGGTGTGAGACAAGGTTTTTAGTCTATCCCCATTAATATTCAACTTGTATGTAGAAGAAGCAATGAAGAAAGTCAAAGAAAAATTTCCATGTGGCGTACGTTTTCAGGGAGAAAAAATCAGTATGCTACGATTTGCTGATGACATTGTCTTATTAGCAGAGAGGGCTGAGGATATTGAGAAGTTATTGAATGGCATGAACAAAATACTGAAGGAAGATTTTGGACTGAATATAAAACAAAGTAAAACAAAAGTGATGAAATGTAGCAGAAATGATACCAATACTAGCAGATTAAATATCAAAATAGGATCGGATGCGATAGGAGAAGTGAGTGGGTTCTGTTACTTGGGAAGCAAAATTACAACCGATGGCTGAAGCAAGAATGATGTTAAAAGCAGAATAGCTCTAGCAAAAAGAGCCTTCATGAAAAAGAGAAACCTTTTAGTGTCAAATATTGATCTAGGAATTAGAAAGAACTTTTTAAAACTCTATGTGTGGAGCACAGCACTTTACGGTAGCGAAACATGGACTTTAGGAATATCGGAAGGAAAGAAACTTGAAGCATTTGAAATGTGGTACTACAGAAGAATGTTGAAAATTAGGTGGACAGACAAAGTAAGAAATGAACGAGTTTTGAAAATGATGGGTGAGAAAAGAAGTTTATGGAAGAAGCTTACTGAAAGAAGAGACAGGCTGGTAGGTCATATTTTGAGACTTGCAGGATTGGTTAATTTGTTAGTGGAGGGAACAGTCGAAGGTAAGAACTGTAGAGGAAGACAGAGATTAGAATATATGAAGCAGAGAATTGAGGACGTGGGTTGTAAGGGGTATGTAGAAATGAAGAGGTTAGCACAGGATAGGAAGGGATGGAGGATTACATCAAACCAGTCTAAAGACTCATGACAGAAAAAAAAAAAGCAAATTCAAATTTGGGAACCCAATACACAAATTTTATGTCAGATAATTAGTTATTGAATTATTGTTAGCAAAATTTTTCACATACAGACAGACGTTATGCCAAACAGAAACAAAATTGTATAACATTTTTTCTGGCCTCCAACCGGGATAGTGCGGTAATTTGATGCGACGTTTCAAAGCCGATCTCCGACTTGATCTAGCGCCGATATGTTGGGTTCGTGGAGTGGCCGCCCTTGAGGTGGCTTCCCACGACTCGTGATTTTGGGAGCCGCGCCAGGACAGGCCACGCGCCACAGGCTAGCCTGCGCCACCTGGGCAGTCGACGTGTGGTTCCTGAGACATGTGGCCTAGCGTCGCTTCAGCTACATTATCAAACAACCAGTCACGAGTATAAAAATTACCTGCAACACTGCCGGTCTTCATAGATTTTTAAAAAAAATTCCTGCATGTTGACATGAAGTTGTCCCTTTCTTTCTTAAATTCTTTTATCTGGATGTTACCATCCTTTAATTTATTTTTAATTCTACTCCACGCATCGCGCAGATCGTTTCTGTCTTTATGCTCTGCGGTATTGGTGTTCCATATACAGCTGATACGTTTTCGTATGCACTCAAAAACTCGAAAATCACTTCATTTGACCACTCCATATTAATTACGCACAAATCGCCAACACGGACGTACGGTCCGAAATGAAGTGACATGTTCGCTGGCAAGAGAGGAGGAGTGCGCGGAAGCCAACAACGCATCACTACCCGAGCCTTTGATGTTACCGACTGGGCGATGCCATCCCCGCCAGCAGATGGGTCTGTTCCCACGGCCCGTTGTTAAGGGAGCGTCCATAAACTACCTATCCCCGTTTTGGCCTCCTCTGAACTCCCTTTCCCCAATACGTAGCTAGACGTGGAATTTGCCTCTACACCCCCCTCGCCCCCTTCCTGCTAGTTTCCCTACTCATTCCAGAAGACATTTTGTACTGTTTTCTCTTGTCAGACTATCGTAAATTACCTCCTAAGATAGTTAAATGACGGAAATAAATATGCACATGCCGTTGTGTGTTCTGTACCTTATTTTAGCTGTGACAAATAACGAAAAGCTACGTGGTTTGACTCCGAAACACCGCCCCCACGTAGCCCAGCGTAGCTTTCTATCCAACCCCTCCACAGCCTAGACAGAGCAACGTAGATTACGGACGCTCCATAAGAGCGGACCGGGCGCGGCCGGTAAAATCACGGGTCGTGGAAAGCCACCTTTACAGAACCCTCGCCGGTCATGACGGGTGAAGCATAGAGAAAGTCAGCTGCTGGTCGGGGTGCGTTCTCGATGGCTCTTTCTTCTACCGCTGTAAGTTAATACTCCGTGTCCGTCCATGGCATCGTTAATCACGCTGTCTCGGTTTTCTCAAGCGTGGGCTTGTATATGTGTTGCCTCAAAATCAAACTCGTGTTTCTTTTTTATGCTGTGTATAGGTACCGCCTGCTTCGTCGCTTGGGTGCCGAGGGGCATACATCTCACGCGCTCCGTACTGCTGCTCACACCGCATCAAACTGACACTCTCATTCGTTGAGGGATCCGAGAAAGTTTTATATAGCTGATACACCAGGAAATCCCCCTTCCCTTTAGAAACACAATTGTTTAAAAACTACCATTAAATGTCTAAATGTTTGATTAAAATTTTCTACAGTGGCAATGCTTTTTGTCTACTGTTGTACGTGAAAAGAGAAGAAATATTTAAGGGATTCACCCGAAATATACTGTACATATCCTGAAATTTGCTTGCGGGTTGGAACTACCTTTATTTCTATTTAATTTTTTATTTTTTTGAGGGAGGGGGGACTTTTTGAGTTTGATATTTGATGATAAAGTATTGAGTCATTCGTTCACCGAGCGTGATGGGTAAGCGGTAACGCTCTGGACTCACATTCGGGAGGACTCCGGTTCGAATCCCCGTCCGGGCATCCAGATTTCGGTTTCCCCAAATCAGGAGATTGCCGGCTGGCATGCTTCCTTCAAAAAGGCCACGGCCGAATCCCTTCGTGTTCCTTGACCTTAATCCCATCCCGCAGCTAATGACGTCGACGAGGCGTAAAGCCATCAGTAAAAAATAAAAATAAAAGTAGGTTGCAGAATATTTACAGGGTTTATATAATAATGTGGTTGTCAACGGTTTTTTAGCTGTAACATTCGAACGATGTCCATATTCAGTGTCACATATTGTAGGGTGCAATACTCTGATTTAAATTTTTCAACTTTTCTTCGATTGCTATAAACATTTATTCTAAAACTGCATGCTTTAAACTAGTTCCAAATAGATCAAATCAGATTTTTAAAAAAATATATATATATAACCAAAAGTAAGTTCGCACATTTGCAAATATTTTGAATATTTCATTGGTTTTTCCACTGTCTGCTGCTGGGAGCATGAAATAAATAATGCGATTAATACAAAACAGTAATAACTGTATATTCATATGATAGGAAGGTAGCAATGAGTTTTAGGAGTGTATGCTTTATTTAAAAATGAAAAATCAAATATAAAAACTAACGAAAAGAGGTGAGATATGATTTAAAGAAATTAGTTTTGATTGCAAAGCGATGTTTCAGAATAGTTGTTCAACAATTATAATAGACAATCACAATGGAGTACTACAAATCACGGGAGAGGAAGATACATATATACAAATGTGTTTGAAATTTCCTCATTTCTGCATGCGCGCTGGAGCTACCCAGTGTCTGAAATTTCTCCCCACCAAGCAAGTCGATATGTCGGCGAGAGAGCTGACAGTTTCCAACAGAGAAGCCATCACGGACTGTAAAAGTTTAATCAGCCAAATGCACGATGTGGATCATAAAGCACAAAGCACAAACGTTAAAGAATTCTAAACAGATTGGAAAGTTCGTCACTATAGGTAAATAGTGAGCTCCTGGAATACCAAGTTTTTTTTCTTTTGGCTTTACTCGTGACGTCAAGGTTCATTAGAGGCAGGAAAGGAATGGGGACAAGAAACGGAAAGGAATTCGGCCTTGACCTTTTTGAAAGAAGCATCCCGACATTCGCCTGAAATGATTTGGGGAAACCATGTAAAACACAAATCTTGATGGGGATTTGAACCGTTGTCCTCCCGAATTCGAGGCCATATCGTTAACCGCTCATAGACCACGCTTGGTCAAATTATCTTTAAATATATTAATGAATAAGTAAATTACTATAAACATTAAGATTAAAAGCAATAAATACAAGTCATAAATTTAAGCCAGATTCAGCGTCATCCCCACTGCTGAACTAAAAACACGTAATAAAAGAGTTCTGTCGTTGTGAGCTACGACGAATGTTGAAATGAAACTCTGTAATACAATTACTGCCGCGTTACTAAGAGGTTTTTAATTCAATAATAAATTTGTATACAAGACACACATATTGTATGATTCTTTACGTTTCTGTTAATATTCTTCATTGTATAAAAAATTTTGTACAGTCAAATTGCATGAGTCACTTTAATTAAGGGTAGAAACAATTATATTAATAAAGTGAGCCGTAGTGGCAGTATTTTTTAATTGTATTTGTCGGACAGACTGGAAGGAGCATTCAAGCAAACGAATTTAGAGCGTTCTGGACTTCCGCCAGAGCGGCAGCGGTATAAAGTCGATCCTATGAGGACGTGAGCGGGTCATGAGGAACAGCGAGACACACTGAATAGCACCTGACCAACTCCCCTAGTATCGAACATCGACGCATTTATTTTTAGTTTTACGTTCTGTCGACTCTCAGTGCTCACTAAAGACGAACTATCGAAACGGAGAGCATCGACCATTTTCATCTATTTTTAAACAGCTCGCACTGATCAGTTTTTGACAAATCTGCCGTGCATTCACCTGTGTGCAAGCAGGATGGACGATGATGTGGTGTCCACGCACGGCCAAACTGTCATATAACATCGTCGCAGATGGGTGGCGAAGTTCGGCAGCGAATTCTGAAAAACGGCGCGAGAAATCGGATAATGGCATATCGGACTTTTATTAAACTGAACCTTCTGCGCTTTAAAGCTGGCTGCACTGTGCAGTAGCATGGTTCAAAATCCGTACGTTGGTTGAATCCACCCGAAACAAACGTAATAGTCCAGTGTGTCAGAGGTAGGACGACCAGTTCCCTTCCTCTCAAACCAAGGAACTCACATCAACAAACAAAGCCCGTAACAATGCTCAGCCGCACCGTAATTTGAATCCGCGACGCTGAATTTTGAAGGCAAGCGCTTTAACCACTTACTTACCAGACCCTGTAAAGTGTTGCCAATAATTATTTTAATCGTCGTTTTATGTAAGGGTATTTCTACTTTTCACAGTCATTAGCTTAATCTCATAAAGTTGTTATGGTTGTGAAAGTGAGGTAGCTATACATAGAACCAACTAGAAGTATTACAGGACTCTTCTTCACTGTTCTCCTCGCAGTTATTAACATCCCAAAAATTAACCAAGCCGGTTGATTACAAGTATATTAAAGTGGCTGCGGCTGGCATAAATCGGCTCTCAACTTTTAAACACAACTTGGTAAAAACGAGTTCGCTGGATAAAGTACATGAATCGTACATATTCTGAAAATACAGCAACTTCACGTGCCAATCATTTCATACATCCAGTTATAACAGTAACAATATTAGAGATGAGTGTTAAAAAAACCATAATTACCCTGTAATCACAAATATCTATTCAATCTGTATAAAAGTGATGTTAATCTTTAAAGAAAAGAAATAACACTTTTTAATTACACTTTGAAACTGGCATCATATCTGCAATATTGTCAAATACATTAGAATAATACAGCTGTCACTGTTGACTTAGCATTACTCTAATTTGTTAAAAAATAATAATATAAATGAGCCCGCCAGAGCAGCTCACTGCATTTAGGCGCCAGGTTCGAGTCCTGGACCCCGCATACAGGCCGTCAACATTGCAGTTTTTAGACGGTTTACCGCAGTCACCTACGTGAATGTTGGACGGTCTACAATCTCCGCCTCATAAACTATACATTTTGCGAACAGAAATACACATATCACAGAAAACATCAGTGACGCGAATTGCAGGCAGATGGAAATACTTAAGCTCCCTCCATTGCTCCAGGAACTGAAAAGCCCTGGTTCTGAGGCTA
Source organism: Vandiemenella viatica (assembly GCA_031002005.1). NCBI lineage: Eukaryota > Metazoa > Arthropoda > Insecta > Orthoptera > Morabidae > Vandiemenella > Vandiemenella viatica. Next base: position 339,291,715 of record CM061921.1, on the reverse strand, counting down.
TGATGGGAATCAAGGCATTGTATAATCAGATAGTGTCCATTCGCAAATAATAATAGTAATACAAAAGCTAATGAAAAGGACAGTGTGTAACTATATGCCACCAAGAATTTTAGAGACAAAACATGAGTATTGAACAAAATATTAAGACAAACACTCCTCTCTGAAAACATTAATTTGAATCAAAAATTGGTAAACATGATTACAAATATCCAATTCGCAATTACACACTTATAGATATATATTACAACCGGAAGACAAGAACAACAATTCAATCACCATAATGATTCATAATTATTTCCTGTCTTAAAACATAATGCATACACATAACGGGCATAAATCAAAACAATAATATTTTTACAAAACATATGCACAGTCTTCAACACGTAGATTATAACCCAATATTTAATCGAAATCTTTTCCGATACATCCAGTTGAGTTTGAATATTAATTGATATTTAATCTCGTTTCTGATCTTCACTGCATCGCTTCTCCAAACATAAGACATTCCAGTATTTGCAAACATAGAACAGTAGCTGACTTACGATAGGAAACGGACGTGTGTTTGTTTACATGGGCACCACGCGACTAGACATGTGATTAGCAGACAACGATCTACTTGTCGCCGGCTAGCACTGCATGAATCAATACGTTAAAGGATCATAGATTATAAAAATAGACTCCTTACAACAATTTGCTTCATGACAAAACTAATTTTCTAATCCAACGCCTACTTTAAACTGTTCACATTTTTGTACTGTACCAGTGGTCTTGTAACTAGCTTCACTTTAATTACACAATTCAAGTTTCGTTACTTGACAATTACGGTTACTATCAGATTAAAGTTAAAACACAATCCACCTTAGTTTACGCATTTAAATAAATAAAAAAATAGTATTTATTTCTTTTTCTTCTGATAAAATAGTATTTTCTTACGAATCTCATCTATTCAGTTTGAAAGATAAGAATAAATTATCCTTATGAAAAAATCAATAAGTAAAGGCCGATGCTACAATAATTCCTGTTCGAACAAGCTCCGATCATTTCTCATAAGTTTTTATACGTATACTCTTTTCATCTGGTGTAAGCAGATGGCGCAATGCTTTTGAGTGTGCAATTCTTCATGGGAACTATATTCCATACGTTCTCTTGTAATGCTTACGAAGTTAGCAGTTTCATACGCATTAACTGAGTAATCTGTGTTGTTGTTACACTTTTCAAAAAATTTAACTGTTGAAGACGAAAGAACGAAGATACTAATAAACTGTCGTGAATGTGGTATGTAGTTTTCTTTGGTTATACCCTTCTTCAAGAAAGAATTCAAACTCTGAGATGTTCAGTGTCATCATTTTCAAAGATTGTGACATAAGGGCAACAGAGAACAGTATGGAAGAAAGTGTTTAATAGAAGCAAATATGTGTCGAAATTCTACATTAGAGCTTACGACAGATCGGTAGAGGCCGAGAACTTCGTAGCCCACATAATTTATTTCATCAGTAGTTTCATGTTGCAATAAAAAATGTCCTTCTCTGTGTAGCTACGTCAAGTTGGGTTTTTTTTCGCATATTTTTGACCAACAGGACACATCAACTTTCGCTTGTATCCATTTTCAGCCTTACAGTTGCTAGAACCTTAAACTTTATTTGTGAGAACAAAGAAGAATCATTTTTCTACTGAATGTTAGTTCTATCGAACTACTGAGTGAAGACTACGTGCATAGAAGCAACATATATTCATGTTCATTTTGCTTACTTCAACTCTGAATTAAATTACTCTCCTCTGTCCGCAGTAGAATCTTCTCTTTTCTTTTCAGTGATTTAGTATCCATGGAATTGTTTGTGTGTCTTCATTAGTATATATCCTTCACATTTGGGTAAATAAAATTTCTTCATAATCTTTCAAATTATTTTTAAAATCTAATATTTTTCTTGGTTTATATTTTCGGTATAAGTCAATTGTTGTGATCTGAGTTTTGCTATTATTGATTTCTGTTGCAAAATGTTTTTCACTGCGGCCTCACCAAACGTGATATTAGACTAATAAATAAGCTTTCAATTGTTTCTCATTCAGCCCCGTTGACGTCTGTATTCACACATCAACCTGTTTAACAGTGAAATCTACTCATTACAGCAAGCTTCTTTCAATTCGATTATTTAATACCATAACTATTTTATCTACACAACTGTCACGAAAAGACCTACAATTGTTAATTTCCACCAGTTTAACGATATTCGTAACAATAAGCTTCATGTTATGAATATTCAACATTTAAGTGAACTTTTATAGATTCGCAATCAACACCATCAATTTAAAGTAATACATTTTCAAATAGCTTAGGAATCACTTTTAACTAAGGAAGGCTTATCTTCACAGTTCTCTGGTTGCTAAGCTCCTTTTCCGAATTCCTCATCTTCCGGTTCGAATATGAATTTTTTTACAAGTTAGTGGTCGTCTTCACCGAACCTTTTATTTTCTTCCTTATAATTTTTCATTTGTGCATTTATATCTTCAAAATATTATTCACATACGTGGAATAAATTCTTGTTAAAAGTAATTACCAAGAAGGGTTCATATTTATGAAAAAGGTAATATAGCAGAACTCTGCAGTAGTTAGTAGAACATTGTACTTCAGAATTCTTTACAAACCACCTCATTATGTATGAGAAAGGTTCTAGAGTTTATGGATAAATCGGACGCTTTTAACAACTGAAGTTCGAATAATGAGTACTACAAACGAAGCGTGTTTCACTAACTCAAATAAATTCTAAGAACTGTAGTTTAAACTGATTCTATATATTCATTTTCCTCCTAATCATGAAAATTCTTCATATCTGTAAACTTCAGTTTTATTTCATTAGTAATGGACAAATAATAGTCTATTTAGTTAATATTTTGCGGATAACTTTCAGCAATAAAAGTTTTAAAGGAATTTTTCAATTCAACACATATTTTCTGCAACCACTTGCAATTCATTATTAATAAGATAATCAAATATTAAATAGCTTTTTATTGCTTTTCATTATACACAGACGGAAAAAAAAATCCCAACACCAAGAAAAAATTATTGTAGAGTAATGAAATTTGGACAATGCATTTGTCAAGTTAACATGTTTAATTGATTAAATTTTCAAGATCACAGGTTAATTTAAGCTCAAGAAAATGCATTTCAAATGTGAAATACTGTTAAATTAATAGCCGGTGTAACCTCCAGAATTTTGAATGCAAGCCTGCAAACGTGAATGCATTGTGTCATACAGGTTTCGAATGTCACTTTGTGGTATGGAGTTCCATGCTTGTTGTACTTGTGCTGTCAATACTGGGACGGTCAGTGCTGGCTGTGGATGATGCTGGAGTTGTCGTCCAATGATATCCCATACGTGTTCAATTGGAGACAGATCTGGTGATCTCGCAGGCCAAGGTAACATGTCGACACTCTGTAGAGCACGTTGCGAGACAACAGCGGTATTAGGGCGAGCGTTATCCTGTTGAAAAACTCCCCCTTGAATGCTGTTCATGAATGGCAGCACTACAGGTTGAATTACCAGACTGACGTACAAATTTGCAGTCAGTGTGTTTGGTATAACCACAAGAGTGCTCCTGCTGTCATAGGAAATTGCTCCCCAGACCATGACTCCAGGTGTAGGTCCAGTGTGTCTAGGCCGCAGACAGTTTGGTTGCAGGCGTTCCCCTGGCCTCCTTCTGACCAACACTCGGCCATCACTGGCACCAAGGCAGAACCTGCTTTCATCAGAAAACACAACAGATCTCCACTCCGTCCTCCAATGAGCTCTGGCTTGACACCACTGGAGTCGCAAACGGCGATCGCTTGTAGTCAGTGGAATGCACGCTACAGGGCTGGAGTCATGGTCTGGGGAGCAATTTCCTATGACAGCAGGAGCACTCTTGTGGTTATACCAAACACACTGACTGCAAATTTGTACGTCAGTCTGGTAATTCAACCTGTAGTGCTGCCATTCATGAACAGCATTCAAGGGGGAGTTTTTCAACAGGATAACGCTCGCCCTCATACCGCTGTTGTCTCGCAACGTGCTCTACAGAGTGTCGACATGTTACCTTGGCCTGCGAGATCACCAGATCTGTCTCCAATTGAACACGTATGGGATATCATTGGACGACAACTCCAGCATCATCCACAGCCAGCACTGACCGTCCCAGTATTGACAGCACAAGTACAACAAGCATGGAACTCCATACCACAAAGTGACATTCGAAACCTGTATGACACAATGCATTCACGTTTGCAGGCTTGCATTCAAAATTCTGGAGGTTACACCGGCTATTAATTTAACAGTATTTCACATTTGAAATGCATTTTCTTGAGCTTAAATTAACCTGTGATCTTGAAAATTTAATCAATTAAACATGTTAACTTGACAAATGCATTGTCCAAATTTCATTACTCTACAATAATTTTTTCTTGGTGTTGGGATTTTTTTTTTCCGTCTGTGTAAATCGATTATTTTTGTCGTAAGACTTGATTTATCGCATAACTGTAATGAAAAAAATTAATAAACACATACAGATATAGTAGTCACAAAATTGAACATATATGTTTAAACTCTTTGATCAATTGTAGAACTCCTTAGCATCATGTCTTGATTCTTTAAGATTTAAGCATTCAAAGGTAGAAATAAGCTCTTCCCAAAATCTAAAAAACACTAAAAAGTTAAATGGTTCTTCTATTTTATTGCGATAGAATATAAGCAGAATTTATTCTACTTTACAAACGTCACATACGTCATTTAGCATAAAAATGTGTTCCCTACATGATTGCCCACTGATTTTACTGTTAATACGTTTTCATTTGTGGTGCGCCCAGGACTCCACTGTCTCAAGATACGAACTGCAGTGTCCCCTGGTCGTTAATCTGCCTTATCTGACACGCATCTCGCGAGCTGCGGCTATACGTCAGCCTTCTCTTAATCCATTGCCGCAACCTAACTGCATGCCGTGCCGTAGTCTACAGTTCAGAATATTCATTACTGTTCATTATTTCCTTTATTACACTCAAAGTATTAATAACTTGTTCTAATTATGGCATATTTGGAGGAAAAGGAGATATCACAGAAATTTGATACTAATTGAGGAACCTCAATCACGCGAATGCTTACATAACAAAAGGGAATTTAGCTAGCAGAAATCTAATGAGTCACCCAGATACTGTAACAGAAGTAATTGCTGGATTTAATTCGATCGATATAATCAGATATAATTATGCACACGGTGTAGTAAATCACGGTTACCAAATCAAACTATCGGATAGATATCATTAACCTAAAGGATTCAGTTTTGTTCATCTTACTGGTTAGTGACATCTTCCATCACGTGAAACAAAACGAGTTAACAAAGATGACTTTTTTTAGTTATTTTCTTTAATAGTTTCAATTTATACATATTATCACTTTATTGAAAATGCATTCTGACGAAATTTTTATTCTAATACATCGTAGTAGCCGTATATGTTGTATGGAAGCATTCGATTTAAGAAAAACAAAACTTTTTATTTTTTTTATTTTTAGCAGAAAACGTGTTTAGAAATAAATATACTAGGAGACGATTTGTACAATTATGTGGTACACTTTCGGAAAAAAACTGCTGCACCTGTAGATGTGAAACTGAGCAATAATTTTTATTATTTTTATTTCTTCATGCTGACTAGGAGAGGTCTTCAAAGCGGAAATCGCTATCATAGAACGAACAAGTCTGGTAAATAGTACGTCACCTCTGGTTTCTTGCCCTAAAGCAGTTCTGCCTGGCGGGCCTCCGTTTAAAAGAAATCGGGGATTAAAAAGTGTAAAAATTATTTATAAATGACTTATACCTCAGCAGCACAAGAAACGTTGTAGCCTGACGGTGCCTCAAATTGATACATCAAATAATAGATATTAATAATTATTCATACACAATTACACTTGTATTCTTAGCCACAAATCCACATGAATATCAGTTACTCTTAGAAAAAGTTTAGTCAGAGCGTCAGAATAGCGCTGTTGTAAGAGTCGGGGGTGTTATGTGCAAGAACAGTCACTGCCAAAAAAAGAACTGTGCATTTCTTTGGACACCGAAAAGATTACTTCTCGGATGTAGTACGGTGTGCGAATAATATTAAAAAAAAACAATATTAAAGTTTTATCTTGTTCAAATATGAAAAACAAGACTTCATTCTCTCTTTAATTTTGGGACAATTAAAGAGGGAATAAATTAAACGAGACTCGGGTCCCCCGGCGGCCGAGAAGAACAACGAATGGAAGATTATGCGACATGGTCATAAATCTTACGTCTTACGTCACTTCCACTACTGATACCAGCTAAGTAGAAAGATAATGATGACTTTTAAACTACTGTGCATAGACCCCCAATTTTTGAAAAGATTAATCTTTATAAAGACACTTTCACGCCAGAAGAATAATCTATAACTATACCGAGCGTGGTGGGTGAGCGGTAACGCTCTGACCTCGCATTCGGGAGGACACCGGTTCGAATCCCCGTCCGGGCATCCAGATTTGGCTTCTCAATGGTTTCCTCAGATCACTCCAGGCGAATGCAGGGATGCTTCCTTCAAAATTCCATTGGCGAATTCCTTCCAGTTCCTTGTCCATCTCGATGTTGACGAGGCGTAAGGCCATAAGTGTTGTCTCTGAGCACTCAAGAATAATGTCCTTCGTCTGGATAAAATATCTGTGAAAACTAACACTTGAGGGCATTTTAAATCCTTGCATTATTTTTTAATGCAGAAGCACTTTTCAATTTCCCTTTAGAAACAACTTAATAAAATATGTGATACTATTTAAAACATCGTGAAGTCATTTATATCCTGAAACAACTGAATACTTCTTAACTGCGTTAGACGTAGTTTAAAATAACCTGAACTTTGTAACGTAGTCTCAGTAATGCAGCATGTATTAAAATACATCCGTAAACATAAAACATCTTCCGTCTCAATGTTAACTTCAGCAGCTGTTTTTTATGCGGAAACAAATGTTCCTGAGAGTTAGAAATATTTTTTTGAAATGTTTGACAATCGAGTAACAAGTGTATTCGACACCACGATGGATTTGGACCATCATAATGACCAACAGTGACGGTTGCTTGAAGTTTTACTCTTTCAAAAATTCGTAAACACAAGCAGTTTCTGTAATCCAAATATATTATATCATCCGACAGCTCATTAAAATGCCATGAACTAATTAATTCATGGCTCAGACAGCGAGATACATCAACACACAGAGGTGACACAAATCATAGCTTAAATATGTGGAAATGAGACATTGCTAAAATGTAAATTTAAGAGACGCTAATATTAAAAAATCGACAGAGCGTGGTGCTAAAATTATCTGAAATACAGCGTTGTAAAACGCTAGGTGGGAGTGTCAACATGTTTATAATAGTGTGCAAGTTAAGAAACCATGCAACATCGAGTGTCTTCAGAACTTAGACAGATATTTAGAAACATTTAACTGAATACTAATGCCATCAATAAACTATCCTTTCACCAGCTGCCAAACTCTTTAAAAATTCTTGATGTAGCATCGGGAGGACGTGGGTTTGAATCTCCTTCCGGCCATCCAGACTTGGGTTTTCCATGATTTTCACAAATTATTACAGGCGAATGCCGAGATGGTTCCTTTAAAAAGACCATGGTCGAATTCCTTCCCATTCCTTGGCCCATTTTCCATCTCTAATGACATTGACGTCGACGAGGCGCAAAACCAGATCAAAAATAGATGTAGCATATCAAAAGTTTTAGGAAATGAACAACGTTCCATCACCTTACATAGCAAAAACAAGAAAATTTGTCATGCAATCGTGTTTTATCTAGCAATGAAGTGGAAGTTAGAATTTCGTAAGTCTTCCGAATTAACTGTGAAACTTTTCCTTAGTAAGACCTAACTAAAAATAAAAATAAACTTTTAGCCTAATACGTTGCGTTTTTTTTGTGATGAATTCGAGACAACTGATGAAAATCACATCAGTAATTGTCACCGCATCTACAGCATCTTACAAGACGTTACATTTAAAACTATGTTCATTAGTGTTTATGTGATAAGTATAGTTATCAGTACAGCATATAATAATTTTCCTAAAATTACAGTTAATAACGGGTAGACGGCCTAATTTGTTTCCATTCCTTGTAGTACAATTTACGTCCTTAAACGAACCTACATGTTAACAGAAATGACGGTGTAAATTCATTATTTACCATTATGCTAGCCACGGCCCTCATGCAGCGGTCATATCAGTGTTTCGAAACATGTGAAGCACATAAAATAAAACAAAATATTTGTGATTTCTTGACAAATTTGTTCAGGTGTCGAGAATTGCGCCAACAATCAATAAAACATCGCCATATTAAATATCGTCATATAAAATACAGATCTGATATTACCTCAGGTTGACTCTACCCATTTCTTTTACAAATGTCTCGCAGCACATCTAGTAGTGGCCAAATATTCGGGTGGACGTGATAAAATTGTGAATTATAATGTGCATGGAACGATTTAGGACCATTGGTTGTTCGGGGAGATTGCAGTTCACATGAAGCCCACATTTCATAAGAAAGGGGCACAGCAATATACAACATTGTAATAAGTAGTTGTGGCTTTACACACCTGTAATAGCTCAGTTTCACGATCACTTAGAACATCATGGTTGTGGAATCACTATGTCACTCACGGCACTGTTAGTCGTCACTAACACTTTACATCGTTCTTTTGTACGACTTGCACACCCCCATAATAAGTTACCACTAACGTAGGATTTTTGTTTTAAAAAATGTCATTGTCCACGAGTATAACCGTTGATCGTTTGCTCCACACATGTACTTTTGGAGACCACATTGTGAAAACTGATAACTTACGTTGTGTAATAATGTGATAAAGTTTAGACAGGCAAGCAGAACTATGATCTCATGGTTACCTTCTCCGGGTTGCGAATCACCTTGCGACTACTTGTTTACTTGGGTTTGCGGAAAACCAGATCAATATGACCGCCAAGAACAATACCAGGTTGCGAATCACCGCACGCCCATTGATTTCGAGCGTCCAGATTGATTCTAGAGATAATCTAAACAGGAATGCATTCATTTGTTTAATTCTTCGACTAGTAACCTTTTCTCTTCTTCTACTTCTCTTTCCGAGGCCGGCTGCTTTCGATGAGTTTTGCTCATCGTTGGCATGGTCAAATTTGGGGCTATAGTTTTACAGCCGCATGCCATAGCTCATGCAAAGAGTTTTATACCTTCTGCCTGGTCGTACTAGGTACTAATGGGTGAAGTTAAGTGTTGCCACCTATCTATGAAACGTGTAACTATATTCAGCGTGTATTATGTGTATTTTTTGTTTGTGAAATGTGTAGTTTATGAGAGGGAGTCTGGGGACCATCCCAGCATTAGCCTTGATGGCTGCGAAAAACCGCCTAAAAACCACAGTGAGGAAGGCCTGCGTCACTCTAGCGGGTGCATAGTCACGTATCCGTTACTCCTTAACGATTCATGTGACATATGTCTCCTCTCCATATTATGGAAAATTTTCACGGATGAATTCCTTGAGGTCCTTCCACTGTGAATGTAGTGAGTGATTAACATGAATGTTTCAGTATGTCTGTGAATCATGTAGTCTTAAACTAAGTGATTGTGGAGTTACCGTATGTGTAGAAAGCGCAGTTTTAAAACGGTAACATTTAACGATACGATGAATGAATTCCAAAATTTCCAAAAATATTTCATCAATATGGTCGATTTAAGGATGTTAATATACAACAGTCCATTCATCTAAATAATTCTGGTTATTCCAGCTAATGGTATACACCTCTATTCTCGGATTCCTAGATAAAATAAGTGAGAAATTTTTTCTCTTTTTTGACTTATGGCTTTAAGCTTAATCGACGTCGTGATCACTAGAGGTGGGAAAGGAACGGGGGAACGGGAAGCAACCCTGAATGATGGGACGGGGATTCAAACCCGAGTCCTTCCGAATGCGAAGCCAGAACCTTACCGCTCACCCCCACCCCCCCCTTTTCCCCCGCTCCCCCACGCTCGGGAAACGCTATTAAAACTTTTTAAGCAACTGAAGATAATTCACCTGCTTACTAAACTGGTTTTTTTGGTGACAGTAAAATTAAGATATTTGAACTAAGAACTGTCGTTCGCCCATCTTACTCCCCAGATATGAATCAGCCAGTCTTCTGTCTCATCGCAAAACTGGAATTATTAGATGATTACAGATGTAGATCAACAATTTGAAGATGTTGCGGAAATTCTTTTCCAGCATGCAGTAATGTCGTTGGAACTACGCTAGAATCAATGTATAGGTCTTACGGGCAAAAAATAATACGGACATTGGTGCAGCCCCGCGTTCACCTCCCGCAGAAGGCATGGCTGGTTTCAACTAAGAGTCGACCATGTTACGAATTTCAACAAGACTAAGTGATACTACGAGAAATACAGTTTTGGTGAGAATACTAATTGAAAATTGTGGTTTCCTGTATAGCCAAAAGCCAGCTTTTAAGAACGGAGACTTTCCTGGCGTATTATTGCATAGAAGCATTCACGGGTGTACCGTCGGATTGTGTTGTGTATTTCGACTGCTAACTCCACTGTCTTCATCAGGTGTAAAGTATCTGTAGGTAAATTCGATTCAGCCATGTGTCTCATTTAATTGTACGTGCATATACTGTTGAAACATGGCAAAAGATGGAAGCCGGTATCAGAGTTTAATACCCACTCTTGCGAAAGACAAAAGATTTAATGTCACATTCAGAAGGATGAGATTCATCATCAACAGTATAGTATACTCTCACTCGATAAGCAATGCGAAGAGATTTAGGACCAAGAAGTTCGGGAGGATGTTGTTTCGGATACCCGTTCGGCCATCCATATTTAATTTTCAATCGTTTCCCAAAATCACACTTTGATAGTTCAGATAAAGATAATGGCCAAATTCTTCCTGTTCCTTGTCCCAAAATTCTGTCCCGGCTCTTACGTGCTCGACGTTGTAGAACCGTAAAGCCCGAAACCAAAAGAAAAAAAGAAAGATGGAGATTTTGGATTCATCCAAGGCTATTTCTATAGACTCCTTTCATACGCCAACAGACGAATTACTGGGACAAGTGAAAAGTATAATTAACCAACAACCGCTATCGAAAATACTCACTGAATTAGTAGGTTTCATCACCTGCAACAGAATATATAATTAAGGTAGATTGAAGATGTAAGTGACGGTAACATCAGGGTTGGTATCCTTTGACTATTTTTAGGAAACTATTTTAAATTGTTTAATAATATACGTTATTTACCAGTTACTATTTATTTTTTGTTATTTGCTTATTTTAAGTAAAATTCAACGTTAAAATTTATTAAAAGGCCCCAAAACACTCCTTTGCCACCTGGTGCGAGCAAACGACGCACATGACGTCACGGACTAGTAAGCGCTCTCCCTCGATAAGTAACGTCTAGCTTCTCTCTCTCTCTCTCTCTCTCTCTCTCTCTGAGTTTTTGTATAAATTATTGGAAATATGGTTTATACATACGGTGTAATACACCAACGTACAACACCAATAATAAAAACTACACATATAACTGTAAGTGTTCCCACAATAGCTAAAACACGAATAAAAGTCACGAAACTATCTCGACGATATTGTGACTAATTATAGTCTCGTATTTAAGAAGTATGATGTTCCTCAATTTAAGATCTGTGTCCTCTAGGGTGCGAGATACAACCGTGCCCCGTCTCACCGTAAGGAGGTCATAAAACTTGGGGACAGTGGCAGCTATGGCGGCTGGGTATGAGACATCGTCCCCAAGGGAAGCAATCGGTCGACCGACATTGTTGTAACTGTCACCGGGAGGCTTCACCATTGCAGAGGATAGTACGACCTCTAATTTGTTCGTTCACTTCCACAACGAAGCAACGTGATCGATGACTCTTCTTCCAAGCTGAACAAAATCGTTACGCCATCCTCACCTACAAAAATAGAACGGTCTGGTGGCTCAGTGATAAGGCGTATTAGGAACAGAATTTGACAGTGCTTTAAAATATTTGAACGCAAATAAAGCAGTTGGAATTGATGAGATTCCTACAGAACTTAATCTCCAGTAGAAAAAGGAATCAAAAATCTATTCAAACTGATATGAAAAACTTGCGATATAGGAGAAATTCCAACAGATTTTAATAATCGTAAAATCGTCACACTCCCGAAGAAAGAACAAGCAGACAGTTGTGAAAATTTTCGCCTATAAATTTAACATATAAACAGAATAATATACAGGTGAATTGAAAGGATAGTAGAAGGTATAACAAATGAAGATCAGTTTGGATTTTGGAACAGCTGGAGTACCCGAGAAGGAATTCTGCCATTAAGATTAGTACTGGAACAGTGGATCATGAAGAACTAGGATACTTTAACGGCATTTGCTGTCTTAGATAAAGCTTTCAGTGATGTGAGATGGGACAAAATGTTCAAGTTTTAAAGAGGTCTAAAAAATCAAGATAGAAGAATTATTTATAATGTATATGAATAGTAACTCAGTGAAATAAAAGTAGAGGCTCAACGGAGACTAGTATCAGCTAAACAGGGTGTAGCCTATGCCTATTAATATTCGAGTTGTATTTAGAAAATGCAGTGAAGGAAGTAAAAGAAAACTTGAATGTGTGGATAACTGTTCAAGTAGAAACAATCCTTGGTATCATTCGGAACAGTAGGCCTAAATTGCCAGTATTAGGTTTCAACTCTCCTTTCTTCCATCTTTCATTGATTCTAAACACAAACAAGACACTACACTGGACTTACACAAACTGCAGTCACCCACACAAAATAATAAACACGTAAATACACTTCTGAAACTGTGGATGGCAAGGGGAAACCACCCCAGTTTAATTTTACCAAGAAAAAAGTTCCAGCCAACCAAATTATTGAAGAGGTAAAGAAGTCTACCATTTATCTGTAACAAGATGTCGTATTATCCGTATGAACAGTACAGTCGGAGACAGAATTCGCGAGGCCCGTCGCCTTTCAGAAAGAGCATAACTGGTAGGCGATACACTAAGTTATAGATATAACAGACCACAAATTCTCAGTACTTTACCCAAGACTAAAAAAAATTTTCCTGTTTGCTAGAGTCTCGCAGACGCATAGATACCAAGTTGAGAATTCTACAGTTAAAACAAGTACTTTGTTAACCCCATTAGTTACTAGAATAACGAAATAGCTCGACTTTGCAGGAATGTCATCACTTTTCTCATAAATTTGATAGCCGTCGCTAATATATTATATATAACAATAGTTACCACCTACTAAACGTAGATAATCGGACACTTCACTAGAAAATGCAGTTATATAATAAATGCTGAAAACATTCACTAAAATATGCACAGAAAAAAAAAAAAAAAAAACTTGTAGAACCGATCGGGGGGATTGAGGGCACTAGTTCACACTGTATAGAAGTGCAGCTTTATTCAGTCGTGTATGACAAATAAACACAAAGATTATGCGTAAGCAGAAACGTTTTTAACGAAAGTACGCAGATGGTGACACATGACGCGAAATATAGGCCCTAAGCTAGTTACATCCAGCTCCTTCAATGTTCGGTAGAATAACTCCCTAATTTTTTTCATCACAACGTATTCAGAAGGTAACATTATCTCGTTCGTGACCGAGAACGATGGACCGAGCGTGGCGGTGTAACGGATAGCGTTCTGGCCTCGCATTCGGGAGGACGGCGGTTCGAATCCCCGTCCGGGCATCCAGATTTGGGTTTTCCATGGTTTCCCCAAATCACTCCAGGTGAATGCCGGGATGCTTCCTTCAAAAGGCCATGGCCGAATTCCTTCCTATTCCTTGCCCCCATCCTTTCCCGTCTCTAAAGACCACGTTGTTAAAAAGGGACGTTAAACTGTTACAAAAAAAAAAAAAAAAAAAAAAAAAAGAGAACGATGATGTGTATTTTTCAACAACAAAATATGTTTATACAACGCAAAGAGATAATACACAAGGTGAAAGGACGATACACACATTCATGGCACACAGCGCTGTCTTCATCTATTTAGTCATCCGATGAAAACAATAATGTTAATATCAATATAACAAATTCAGCAGTGATAATAATAATTACGAAATGAAAACACGTTTACAATGTGAATTAGCGGTTTCAAATTTGAAGTTCAAGGAAAACCTTTATATCTTCCACAATTTTTACATTCCAAGGACACTTGCTTCGAGTTTTATGTCATGAATTACTCCTATGGTAGAGAGGTAACGCTTGCACCTAGTGTTCGAGAGGACGCTGATTCAAACCCCGTCCGGCCATACAGATATCAGTTTTCCATTGTTTCATTAAATCACTGCAGGTGAATATCGGGATAGTTCCTCCAAAACGCCGATACTAGTCGCCAAATGACCATGGCTCCGACGAGTTGAAAAAAAAAAAACTTTTTACCGTTCACTCTCTCTATTAGAACATTTGTCACAAAAATAGTAATTACCAGAAATTAAGATGATTCAATCACAACAAATTCCACAAACAAAAATTATTACGTCTGTTTGGTCCGTTTTGGACCTTTTCCTTTATGGAATTACGGTATTCAGCCAAAAACTTTTCATGTCGCTCCCGATGCCTTTAGTAATGCCAGATTTTTGTTTGATTGTAAAAGAAATAGTGGCATGTGCTTTCGTGACTGCCGAGGTCATTGAAGTACATTAATGTCCTTGGCCCTCGATCCGAGGTTGTATGGTACGACCGACTTGGTGGATGAGCGCTAACGCTCTTGTCTCTCATTCGGGAGGCCGCAGGTTCGAATCCTCGTCTGGCCCTGCAGATTTGGGTTATCCATGGTTTTCCCAAATTAATCCAGGTAAATGCAGGTTTGGTTCCTTCAAAAGGATATGGCTGAATTCTTTTCCTCGCCTTTAGTCCTTTCCCTGTCTCTAATTGCCTCTTCGTCGACGAAACATAAAACCACAAGCAAAAAAACTATGGTTCGAGTCTCTTCGATGGAAGAAGCTTTCGACATCCGGTACTTCACTAGCAGGTAGATCAATGTATGTAATTCCCATCACCAGTTAGCGGACAAGAGACTTAGGTACAATTCCAGACTCATCAACAGTGCACATCTTTTTTTAATATTTTCTTAATGCCCTTGCGCCTCGTCAACGTCAAGGTCATGGGAGGAGGTACAGGACAGCGGGATGAAGGAACGGAAACTAATTAGGTCATGGACTTTTCAAGAAACCATCCGGCTTTCGCCTATAGTGATTTCGAGGAACCATGAAAAACTTGAATCAGGATGGGCAAACGGGGATTCGTACCATGGGTGTGGGCAATGTGTTACATGACGTTCACCATTCATTTTCATACTACATTAAGCACGTATTCATAAAAGTCAACCAAGAAAACAAAAAACAAAAATTGGAAGAAATGAACCAGCTACCATTCCTCTGAAAACAACTGAATGAGTACGCCTCCTCCTATAAAACATAATCAACATTATGGATGCGGGGTCCCAGCACAACCGCACCTTGAAGTAGTCTTAAGGTCCGCGCTCACTAGAGCGGGCCGCATCGCGTCACGTCGCATCGCAGAAATGCGTCTGCAATCGCTTACATTGATTCTAATGGGGTAACGCACACCAGAGGCGGGTCGAGTCGGGGCGGGGTGGGCCGCATCGCGTCGCACGGCCGGATCGCTTCCCCAGGCGTATTTTTCCGCCTGTGCGCCTCGATGCGCTCAGTCACGACCGGGTTTGCGATAGGATTGTAACTTGTGTGTTCATAATTCCGCGAATTAACTACATTACTTCAACAAAATTAGCTGCAAATTTGCACGCAGGTTGGTGGATGATTTATGAAAAAATATAAGTAATTACAATCTGAAAATTTAACTACTTTATCAAATTTAATAAAGATCAAAAAATTTCTAGCTCATGCTCACTTGTTCTTTGCTTGTATGTTTTAACTTAAACTATTCAAACGTAATGGATGAAGAGTACTGCATCACATTAGTAATGACTTTCAAAGAGTTTTATGATTTACAAGATGCAAAATATAATAACAAAAAATATATATATTTGGGAGGAAATAGGAAACTAGTTAAAACAACCAGGTATAATGTCATGTTTCGTATTTTATTTTTTGTTTATTTTACGTGTGTATTATAATTTTCTATCACTTTCTTTAAATTTCGCTTCTAAAGCTTTGTGTTAACAATTAACCTAATTGTTTAAAAATATTTTGTGAAATTATTCTAAATCTTAATGATTTCTGATGTATCCTAGAAACCTGTGTAAGTCAACCTGTTGAAATTTCTTTGTTGTCATTTTCGTTCTTACTTTCTGCAACCCAATTCAAATGTTGTTAATCAAAAGGTTGTGAATGCAGCACGTGGCTAGTATTACTTTATTTATCTTATTAGGTAACACCGACATTCTTCTTTCACAGATTCGAAACCTTCTACCTATAACACCAAAGCAGTTATCGATCACCATCCATAGTTTATTGAGTCTGAAATTGAAAGTTCGTTTCTCTTCATTTCATTTTATCTGATATTCTGAAATAGGCCTCATCTCGAAAGGGGAAAACCTTCATTTACTACCATTACATACTGCATTTTATCTCACTTGTCAACGTGAAAATTTAGTTTTCCTGCAGCCATTGCCTCATCTAAATTGTTGTAGCTAAATGTTTTGCCATCTTAATTTTTTTTTCCAATCCTCCTGCGACCAAAGTACAACTGCAACTGAAAGGGCTATTAAAACCATGAAAAACATTCATTTTTCTGCATTAAAAATAAAGAGAACCGCAATTCTGCAGAACTTTTGTAACATGTTTGCCATATAATGTGCCTAAGAAATGCAGAAAATTCCTTTTCACATTAAACCCATTTCCTTTTCTGCTTAATTTTCTTCAATGAATATATAAAAATTAGAGCCCTTTGTCTGATGTGTCCATTTGTAGTGCAGAAGCGTCTGAGTAATCGTCGAGAACTGAAGGCGGTGACAAAAGAAATGCGACTCGCTGCGTCCAGATGTGCGTTGCAGCATTTTCGCTCAATGCGATGCGACCCGATGCGATGCGATGCGGCGCGCCCTAGTGAGCGCGGACCTTTAGGCCGGGCACACACGTTACGGTAAACCTGACAGGCAAACCTGCGCAGGTAAACCTGACAGGTATACCTGTGCAAGCTCGAGCCCACACACGTTAGGGTAAACCGTATATTTTAGTTCAGTTGAGAGAACATGGCGAGCAAACAAGATGTAGATGACGCGATCGCCTTGGTCGGGTTATTAGTGGTTTTGGACAGTAAGAAGAAGCGTAAACGTAAAACCTGGTGTAAGAAGTGGCTTACAAAGAGAGATGAATATACTCATACAAGGTTACTGAAAGAGTTGAGTGCAGATCCTTCAGATTACCGTAATTATTTGCGTATGAATGAAGAAACATATGAAAAACTGTTATCACTTGTAACTCCTCTCATTAGAAAGAAAAACACGGTTATGAGAACCTCTATTTCTCCCCATGAAAGACTAAGTGCTACTTTGAGGTTTCTTGCGACGGGCCGATCGTACGAATGTCTTAAGTACTCTACGTTGATATCACCACAAGCTCTAGGCCAAATCATTCCAGAGACATGTGAAGCCATCTATAAAGTGCTGAAAAATGAGTATCTTCAGGTACGTTAAACAAATATACAACTTTTATTTACTATTAGTTTTTATTGAAAAAATTTATTGCTGTCTATGAAAGGGAAAGTTTTAACAGAGTACTGAGACAATAATTGCAATGAGCGTATGGAATTATAAAATTAATTGATAATATTGTTTGATAACATTAGTATAGCATAAAGAAAACTCAAAAATAAAACAAATCAATGATTACTATAACTAGAAAAGTAAGCTGCCATTGAATGTGAAGGAGGAAGACCTTCATTTGCAAATCCACCTGGCGAAGTTTGTTGAGAAAATTGGCCGTACGAGGTAGCAGATGAAGGAGTAGGTGTGCTCCTACTTGAATTAGAGCTGCTGTTCAAAAGTTCGGAGCTGTATGGATTAAGCATACCCATTTCAGCCTCAAAAAGGAGATCATTGATTCTTTTTTCAACTATCAAAGCCTCTCGTTTTTCCAAAGCCCTGATTCTCATAGCAAAAAATTTTCCCATCAAGTCATACCTGTCATCTTGGGCCACCGGTTTTTTGAAGTGGTCTCTTACTGAGACCAGTACATCATTAGTTAACTCTTCACTTTTCCTTTTTTTGGCCAAATTAGGTCGGGAGGTCGGAGGTAAGCCTACTGCTCCTGTACTTGAGTTTGATCTTGCAACCGCAGGTGGAGGTATCTCGTCGCCATTGATCGGTGTTTCGTCGCTAGGTGTTCCAGCAGAATCATTTATTTCTTCCTGAAATAATTATGTATTATTACACACTAAAAAAGTATTTTACATTGATTTTATTAATTAATATAGTTTAAAGGAGAACTAAATAAATATAAAACGTGTAGGCCTACTATTGAAAAAGTTACGAATATCATGTTATTAACGGGCTAAGCTGATACCTGGATTCATGTTGGGTTATAAAAGGGAATCTACAACGGATACGTTAGAATTTGTATAAAATATCAATTATCATATTATAATGTAGACTATTGTTATATTGTAATATTATAATATAGATATGATAACAATTATAATTTAACTAAACACCAAATGAAATTAATTTGCTAATTCAATCAGCCGAGGGAAACGAAGCATAGTCCCAAGCCGTTAATATAATTAATTATAATGTTTCCTTGATTTTAAAACACTGAATTTAAAAATTATCAACATTTAGACAGTCATCATTATCATTATGATAGACTTTTATTTATGTTGTGAACAGTTTTTATTTATTTGATATTGTTCCAGTTTCCTAATTCCACTGAGAAATGGAAAGAGATTGCTAAAGAGTTTGAAGAGAGATGGAATTTCCCACACTGCCTTGGTTCCATGGACGGCAAACACATAGATATAGTTCCTCCAGCGGATTCCGGATCATATTATTTCAACTACAAAGGAAGGCACAGTATGGTACTTTTTGCAATAGTGGATGCTAACTACCAGTTCCTTTTAGTGGATTTTGGGACCAACGGACGTGTTTCTGACGGAGGCGTTCTTCAAAATACTAAATTTTATGAAAAGTTACAGATTGATGACCTTAAACTCCCAAAACCATGCAGCGTAACAGAAAATTTCAAAGATGTTCCTTACGTATTTGTGGCTGATGACGCCTTTCCCCTTACAATTAACATAATGAAGCCTTTCAGACAAGCACAACTAGATTCAGCTTGTAAAGAAATATACAACTACCGAGTTTCAAGGGCAAGGCACGTTGTTGAGAATGGGTTCGGTATACTGGCCTCCAGATTTCGTGTATTCCATACTCAAATAAATTTAGAGCCAGAGAACATAGTAAAAGTGGTGAAAGCAACATGTGCATTGCATAATTTTTTGATGGAAAAACGCCCAGCCATTTACGCTCCTCCAAACAGTACGTATCAGGAGAATGATGATGGCGCTATCATTAATGCAGGCTTGAATACCAATGAATCGAATATGATAGCATTGCAACGTGTGCACTTAGGTAATGTAAGTTTGGCCGCCAAACGGCTCAGAAATGAGTTTGCTTCCTACTTCATGAATGAAGGTAAAGTGCCATGGCAAGACAAACGTATTCTTCGAAACAAAAATTGAATATAGACTTTTGCTCTTATTTATAGGATACGTGGAATCCGTTCAAATTTGTTCATAAACTAAAAAAATCATTTAGACATTTCACACAGGTCAGAGAAAAGTTTTCTTTCAAACTATTAACATTTAATTTGTAAATAACTATATTGTTATAGAAAAATACAAGTGTAATCGTACTTAAAATCAATTATATAACTATTATAACTAATCTGTTTATAGTACTTACTTCCTCGATCTCGCTCCCATATTCCTCTTCTAAATTGGACACAGATGTACTGGGAATATCTTGATCTCCAAGAAAATCAAACAAATCTAAGTACCACAACTTGGATACATAGACATTGTCGGCTGATGCGCCAGATTTAATTGACATGTCACGTTTTTTTCTTTTCTTTACGAAGCATTGCTTCGTAAACTATTAATCTTTGCAACCACTGATTTTCTTGTTGCATCAGGTTCCAACTCCTTCAACTTCAGCAAAAGTTTTGCATAAGATGCATCTCTCTTTTCACGGTCATGATACTCTTTACTTTTCACTCGCCAAAGGCACGGCTCCTGTCTATAAATTTCAATGAACTCTTCAATCACTTGATTACGTTTTCGACTCGACATAACTAGAACTTAATATAGTCACAAGAAACTAAAGAAACTTCAAAAGAAAGTGTCGCAAAAAGCTCTCTACTCGAGGTGCAAGTCCAAACTAATAACAAAACAACTGCGCAGTTGACTGGACGGTCTCACACACACGGTCAGGTCTAGACTACTGCGCAGGTAGAAATACCAAATTTTCATTCCGTACAGGTCGCCTGTACAGGTCGCTACGCCTGTGCAGTTTGGCCTGTAGCTACTGGCACACACGTCACGGTTTACCTGTACAGGTAGACCTGTACAGGTATACCTGTACAGGTAAACCTGTTACGTGTGTGCCAGGCCTTAGGCCGGGCACACACGTTACGGTAAACCTTACAGGCAAACCTGCGCAGGTAAACCTGACAGGTATACCTGTGCAAGCTCGAGCCCACACACGTTAGGGTAAACCGTATATTTTAGTTCAGTTGAGAGAACATGGCGAGCAAACAAGATGTAGATGACGCGATCGCCTTGGTCGGGTTATTAGTGGTTTTGGACAGTAAGAAGAAGCGTAAACGTAAAACCTGGTGTAAGAAGTGGCTTACAAAGAGAGATGAATATACTCATACAAGGTTACTGAAAGAGTTGAGTGCAGATCCTTCAGATTACCGTAATTATTTGCGTATGAATGAAGAAACATATGAAAAACTGTTATCACTTGTAACTCCTCTCATTAGAAAGAAAAACACGGTTATGAGAACCTCTATTTCTCCCCATGAAAGACTAAGTGCTACTTTGAGGTTTCTTGCGACGGGCCGATCGTACGAATGTCTTAAGTACTCTACGTTGATATCACCACAAGCTCTAGGCCAAATCATTCCAGAGACATGTGAAGCCATCTATAAAGTGCTGAAAAATGAGTATCTTCAGGTACGTTAAACAAATATACAACTTTTATTTACTATTAGTTTTTATTGAAAAAATTTATTGCTGTCTATGAAAGGGAAAGTTTTAACAGAGTACTGAGACAATAATTGCAATGAGCGTATGGAATTATAAAATTAATTGATAATATTGTTTGATAACATTAGTATAGCATAAAGAAAACTCAAAAATAAAACAAATCAATGATTACTATAACTAGAAAAGTAAGCTGCCATTGAATGTGAAGGAGGAAGACCTTCATTTGCAAATCCACCTGGCGAAGTTTGTTGAGAAAATTGGCCGTACGAGGTAGCAGATGAAGGAGTAGGTGTGCTCCTACTTGAATTAGAGCTGCTGTTCAAAAGTTCGGAGCTGTATGGATTAAGCATACCCATTTCAGCCTCAAAAAGGAGATCATTGATTCTTTTTTCAACTATCAAAGCCTCTCGTTTTTCCAAAGCCCTGATTCTCATAGCAAAAAATTTTCCCATCAAGTCATACCTGTCATCTTGGGCCACCGGTTTTTTGAAGTGGTCTCTTACTGAGACCAGTACATCATTAGTTAACTCTTCACTTTTCCTTTTTTTGGCCAAATTAGGTCGGGAGGTCGGAGGTAAGCCTACTGCTCCTGTACTTGAGTTTGATCTTGCAACCGCAGGTGGAGGTATCTCGTCGCCATTGATCGGTGTTTCGTCGCTAGGTGTTCCAGCAGAATCATTTATTTCTTCCTGAAATAATTATGTATTATTACACACTAAAAAAGTATTTTACATTGATTTTATTAATTAATATAGTTTAAAGGAGAACTAAATAAATATAAAACGTGTAGGCCTACTATTGAAAAAGTTACGAATATCATGTTATTAACGGGCTAAGCTGATACCTGGATTCATGTTGGGTTATAAAAGGGAATCTACAACGGATACGTTAGAATTTGTATAAAATATCAATTATCATATTATAATGTAGACTATTGTTATATTGTAATATTATAATATAGATATGATAACAATTATAATTTAACTAAACACCAAATGAAATTAATTTGCTAATTCAATCAGCCGAGGGAAACGAAGCATAGTCCCAAGCCGTTAATATAATTAATTATAATGTTTCCTTGATTTTAAAACACTGAATTTAAAAATTATCAACATTTAGACAGTCATCATTATCATTATGATAGACTTTTATTTATGTTGTGAACAGTTTTTATTTATTTGATATTGTTCCAGTTTCCTAATTCCACTGAGAAATGGAAAGAGATTGCTAAAGAGTTTGAAGAGAGATGGAATTTCCCACACTGCCTTGGTTCCATGGACGGCAAACACATAGATATAGTTCCTCCAGCGGATTCCGGATCATATTATTTCAACTACAAAGGAAGGCACAGTATGGTACTTTTTGCAATAGTGGATGCTAACTACCAGTTCCTTTTAGTGGATTTTGGGACCAACGGACGTGTTTCTGACGGAGGCGTTCTTCAAAATACTAAATTTTATGAAAAGTTACAGATTGATGACCTTAAACTCCCAAAACCATGCAGCGTAACAGAAAATTTCAAAGATGTTCCTTACGTATTTGTGGCTGATGACGCCTTTCCCCTTACAATTAACATAATGAAGCCTTTCAGACAAGCACAACTAGATTCAGCTTGTAAAGAAATATACAACTACCGAGTTTCAAGGGCAAGGCACGTTGTTGAGAATGGGTTCGGTATACTGGCCTCCAGATTTCGTGTATTCCATACTCAAATAAATTTAGAGCCAGAGAACATAGTAAAAGTGGTGAAAGCAACATGTGCATTGCATAATTTTTTGATGGAAAAACGCCCAGCCATTTACGCTCCTCCAAACAGTACGTATCAGGAGAATGATGATGGCGCTATCATTAATGCAGGCTTGAATACCAATGAATCGAATATGATAGCATTGCAACGTGTGCACTTAGGTAATGTAAGTTTGGCCGCCAAACGGCTCAGAAATGAGTTTGCTTCCTACTTCATGAATGAAGGTAAAGTGCCATGGCAAGACAAACGTATTCTTCGAAACAAAAATTGAATATAGACTTTTGCTCTTATTTATAGGATACGTGGAATCCGTTCAAATTTGTTCATAAACTAAAAAAATCATTTAGACATTTCACACAGGTCAGAGAAAAGTTTTCTTTCAAACTATTAACATTTAATTTGTAAATAACTATTATTGTTATAGAAAAATACAAGTGTAATCGTACTTAAAATCAATTATATAACTATTATAACTAATCTGTTTATAGTACTTACTTCCTCGATCTCGCTCCCATATTCCTCTTCTAAATTGGACACAGATGTACTGGGAATATCTTGATCTCCAAGAAAATCAAACAATCTAAGTACCACAACTTGGATACATAGACATTGTCGGCTGATGCGCCAGATTTAATTGACATGTCACGTTTTTTTCTTTCTTTACGAACATTGCTTCGTAAACTATTAATCTTTGCAACCACTGATTTTCTTGTTGCATCAGGTTCCAACTCCTTCAACTTCAGCAAAAGTTTTGCATAAGATGCATCTCTCTTTTCACGGTCATGATACTCTTTACTTTTCACTCGCCAAAGGCACGGCTCCTGTCTATAAATTTCAATGAACTCTTCAATCACTTGATTACGTTTTCGACTCGACATAACTAGAACTTAATATAGTCACAAGAAACTAAAGAAACTTCAAAAGAAAGTGTCGCAAAAAGCTCTCTACTCGAGGTGCAAGTCCAAACTAATAACAAAACAACTGCGCAGTTGACTGGACGGTCTCACACACACGGTCAGGTCTAGACTACTGCGCAGGTAGAAATACCAAATTTTCATTCCGTACAGGTCGCCTGTACAGGTCGCTACGCCTGTGCAGTTTGGCCTGTAGCTACTGGCACACACGATCACGGTTTACCTGACAGGTAGACCTGTACAGGTTACCTGTACAGGTAAACCGTTACGTGTGTGCCAGGCCTTAGGCCGGGCACACACGTTACGGTAAACCTTACAGGCAAACCTGCGCAGGTAAACCTGACAGGTATACCTGTGCAAGCTCGAGCCCACACACGTTAGGGTAAACCGTATATTTTAGTTCAGTTGAGAGAACATGGCGAGCAAACAAGATGTAGATGACGCGATCGCCTTGGTCGGGTTATTAGTGGTTTTGGACAGTAAGAAGAAGCGTAAACGTAAAACCTGGTGTAAGAAGTGGCTTACAAAGAGAGATGAATATACTCATACAAGGTTACTGAAAGAGTTGAGTGCAGATCCTTCAGATTACCGTAATTATTTGCGTATGAATGAAGAAACATATGAAAAACTGTTATCACTTGTAACTCCTCTCATTAGAAAGAAAAACACGGTTATGAGAACCTCTATTTTCTCCCCATGAAAGACTAAGTGCTACTTTGAGGTTTCTTGCGACGGGCCGATCGTACGAATGTCTTAAGTACTCTACGTTGATATCACCACAAGCTCTAGGCCAAATCATTCCAGAGACATGTGAAGCCATCTATAAAGTGCTGAAAAATGAGTATCTTCAGGTACGTTAAACAAATATACAACTTTTATTTACTATTAGTTTTTATTGAAAAAATTATTGCTGTCTATGAAAGGGAAAGTTTTTAACAGAGTACTGAGACAATAATTGCAATGAGCGTATGGAATTATAAAATTAATTGATAATATTGTTTGATAACATTAGTATAGCATAAAGAAAACTCAAAAATAAACAAATCAATGATTACTATAACTAGAAAAGTAAGCTGCCATTGAATGTGAAGGAGGAAGACCTTCATTTGCAAATCCACCTGGCGAAGTTTGTTGAGAAAATTGGCCGTACGAGGTAGCAGATGAAGGAGTAGGTGTGCTCCTACTTGAATTAGAGCTGCTGTTCAAAAGTTCGGAGCTGTATGGATTAAGCATACCCATTTCAGCCTCAAAAAGGAGATCATTGATTCTTTTTTCAACTATCAAAGCCTCTCGTTTTTCCAAAGCCCTGATTCTCATAGCAAAAAATTTTCCCATCAAGTCATACCTGTCATCTTGGGCCACCGGTTTTTTGAAGTGGTCTCTTACTGAGACCAGTACATCATTAGTTAACTCTTCACTTTTCCTTTTTTTGGCCAAATTAGGTCGGGAGGTCGGAGGTAAGCCTACTGCTCCTGTACTTGAGTTTGATCTTGCAACCGCAGGTGGAGGTATCTCGTCGCCATTGATCGGTGTTTCGTCGCTAGGTGTTTCCAGCAGAATCATTTATTTCTTCCTGAAATAATTATGTATTATTACACACTAAAAAAGTATTTACATTGATTTTATTAATTAATATAGTTTAAAGGAGAACTAAATAAATATAAAACGTGTAGGCCTACTATTGAAAAAGTTACGAATATCATGTTATTAACGGGCTAAGCTGATACCTGGATTCATGTTGGGTTATAAAAGGGAATCTACAACGGATACGTTAGAATTTGTATAAAATATCAATTATCATATTATAATGTAGACTATTGTTATATTGTAATATTATAATATAGATATGATAACATTATAATTTAACTAAACACCAAATGAAATTAATTTGCTAATTCAATCAGCCGAGGGAAACGAAGCATAGTCCCAAGCCGTTAATATAATTAATTATAATGTTTCCTTGATTTTAAAACACTGAATTTAAAAATTATCAACATTTAGACAGTCATCATTATCATTATGATAGACTTTTATTTATGTTGTGAACAGTTTTTATTTATTTGATATTGTTCCAGTTTTCCTAATTCCACTGAGAAATGGAAAGAGATTGCTAAAGAGTTTGAAGAGAGATGGAATTTCCCACACTGCCTTGGTTCCATGGACGGCAAAACACATAGATATAGTTCCTCCAGCGGATTCCGGATCATATTATTTCAACTACAAAGGAAGGCACAGTATGGTACTTTTTGCAATAGTGGATGCTAACTACCGGTTCCTTTTAGTGGATTTTGGGACCAACGGACGTGTTTCTGACGGAGGCGTTCTTCAAAATACTAAATTTTATGAAAAGTTACAGATTGATGACCTTAAACTCCCAAAACCATGCAGCGTAACAGAAAATTTCAAAGATGTTCCTTACGTATTTGTGGCTGATGACGCCTTTCCCCTTACAATTAACATAATGAAGCCTTTCAGACAAGCACAACTAGATTCAGCTTGTAAAGAAATATACAACTACCGAGTTTCAAGGGCAAGGCACGTTGTTGAGAATGGGTTCGGTATACTGGCCTCCAGATTTCGTGTATTCCATACTCAAATAAATTTAGAGCCAGAGAACATAGTAAAAGTGGTGAAAGCAACATGTGCATTGCATAATTTTTTGATGGAAAAACGCCCAGCCATTTACGCTCCTCCAAACAGTACGTATCAGGAGAATGATGATGGCGCTATCATTAATGCAGGCTTGAATACCAATGAATCGAATATGATAGCATTGCAACGTGTGCACTTAGGTAATGTAAGTTTGGCCGCCAAACGGCTCAGAAATGAGTTTGCTTCCTACTTCATGAATGAAGGTAAAGTGCCATGGCAAGACAAACGTATTCTTCGAAACAAAAATTGAATATAGACTTTTGCTCTTATTTATAGGATACGTGGAATCCGTTCAAATTTGTTCATAAACTAAAAAAATCATTTAGACATTTCACACAGGTCAGAGAAAAGTTTTCTTTCAAACTATTAACATTTAATTTGTAAATAACTATTATTGTTATAGAAAAATACAAGTGTAATCGTACTTAAAATCAATTATATAACTATTATAACTAATCTGTTTATAGTACTTACTTCCTCGATCTCGCTCCCATATTCCTCTTCTAAATTGGACACAGATGTACTGGGAATATCTTGATCTCCAAGAAAATCAAACAAATCTAAGTACCACAACTTGGATACATAGACATTGTCGGCTGATGCGCCAGATTTAATTGACATGTCACGTTTTTTCTTTTCTTTACGAACATTGCTTCGTAAACTATTAATCTTTGCAACCACTGATTTTCTTGTTGCATCAGGTTCCAACTCCTTCAACTTCAGCAAAAGTTTTGCATAAGATGCATCTCTCTTTTCACGGTCATGATACTCTTTACTTTTCACTCGCCAAAGGCACGGCTCCTGTCTATAAATTTCAATGAACTCTTCAATCACTTGATTACGTTTTCGACTCGACATAACTAGAACTTAATATAGTCACAAGAAACTAAAGAAACTTCAAAAGAAAGTGTCGCAAAAAGCTCTCTACTCGAGGTGCAAGTCCAAACTAATAACAAAACAACTGCGCAGTTGACTGGACGGTCTCACACACACGGTCAGGTCTAGACTACTGCGCAGGTAGAAATACCAAATTTTCATTCCGTACAGGTCGCCTGTACAGGTCGCTACGCCTGTGCAGTTTGGCCTGTAGCTACTGGCACACACGATCAGGTTTACCTGTACAGGTGACCTGTACAGGTATACCTGTCAGGTAAACCGTTACGTGTGTGCCAGGCCTTAGGCCGGGCACACACGTTACGGTAAACCTTACAGGCAAACCTGCGCAGGTAAACCTGACAGGTATACCTGTGCAAGCTCGAGCCCACACACGTTAGGGTAAACCGTATATTTAGTTCAGTTGAGAGAACATGGCGAGCAAACAAGATGTAGATGACGCGATCGCCTTGGTCGGGTTATTAGTGGTTTTGGACAGTAGAAGAAGCGTAAACGTAAAACCTGGTGTAAGAAGTGGCTTACAAAGAGAGATGAATATACTCATACAAGGTTACTGAAAGAGTTGAGTGCAGATCCTTCAGATTACCGTAATTATTTGCGTATGAATGAAGAAACATATGAAAAACTGTTATCACTTGTAACTCCTCTCATTAGAAAGAAAAACACGGTTATGAGAACCTCTATTTCTCCCCATGAAAGA
>CM061921.1:338979022-339262546 GCA_031002005.1 Vandiemenella viatica | reverse complement strand
GACAATGCACGTCCACATGTATCCCGTGCCACCCAACGTGCTCTAGAAGGTGTAAGTCAACTACCCTGGCCAGCGAGATCTCCGGATCTGTCCCCCATTGAGCATGTTTGGGACTGGATGAAACGTCGTCTCACGCGGTCTGCACGTCCAGCACGAACGCTGGTCCAGCTGAGGCGCCAGGTGGAAATGGCTTGGCATGCCGTTCCACAGGACTACATCCAGCACCTCTACGATCGTCTCCATGGGAGAATTGCAGCCTGCATTGCTGCGAAAGGAGGATATACACGGTACTAGTGCCGACATTGTGCATGCTCTGTTGCCTGTGTCTATGTGCCTATGGTTCTGTCTGTGTGATCATGTGTTGTATCTGACCCCAGGAATGTGTATATAAAGTTTCCCATTCCTGGGACAATGAATTCACGGTGTTCTTATTTCAATTTCCAGGAGTGTATTTGGTTATCTTACCTAAAATAATAATAGTATTAATTATACAAACAAATTTATAAGAGAAATTAATTCTGATAAAACTAAAAATGAATTTAAAGACTTATAATTTAATCAATATAAATTTAGTTTTATACAAAAATTATTTTTTTAACTTACTATTCAGTATTAATTGCGCAATGCAAAAACTGTAATGCGCTTTGCTTGTTTGGAAATGAACCAATTCAACAGTTTTTTTTCAAATTTTTTTAGTCTGTCATATTGCAATATACATGTAACATTGCGATATTATTGAGTCTGTCTTAAAACATTGTCGATATTTGGTGTAAGTCTAACAGGACGACCCAGTAATCGTGATGAGTAGTCGGAAGAAGTGAACAAACTCTGATATGAGTCTTCTAGTTTGTTTATTCTTTTTTGAAAAATCTACAACCCCTCTCATATTTTTTTCTTTTCATCTTGCCTTTTCAAAAGTTTCAAAAACTTGTCTCTATCACTCAGAAATCTTTCTTGGTAGAAATTTACAATTCTTTCGATATTTGTGGGCTTGTTTCAAAGCATATGATTCTAATGATTTCTGGATGGAATCGTTGTGGGATACTCTTCAACGACAAGAGTACTTGATCATAAACTTCAATATAAGATTTACGAATCAAATCTTGAGTGTTTCGAATCGGAGATTTTCGCATCTACCTTGGTTGAGGAGATGGGAATATTACGCTGATGTGGGATTTGTGGTTCGTTGATTTCAAAGTTAGTACCTGACTGCATACCTTTCCGCAAAATTGCTTAGAATTTTGAATCTCGAACATAGTGCAAAACGTCAGTGATTGCTTCTATCTTCTCACACCATCCAATAACATATAGATTCAATTTCTGTATATCTGCATTCAAAATTCCGAAGCGATTAAAAATTTCAATCGTCATCGTTAAATAGAAAATACACTTAAACGTTACCATGTAGGAGTAAAATCCAGAAGCCTTAGCAGTGACATCGCTATCTACTTCTCTGCTGTAGAATGATCGCTTAAAAATTGTATTCGCCACTGATAATTTTCTCTTACTAATTAAAGAGATTTTATTCTCATTAACTATCTATAAAAAAATGTATAGATACGTTTACAAATATAAACCATGATTTAAAAAATTGGATTTTTCTTGTAATCTTTAGAAATAACTTGCTGGGGCAACAGGCTGAAAAAAGGCAAATCATCATTTTTCCTTTTTATATTTCGATTTGCAGTTACTTAAACTGTCCAAGTCGTTTCGGTGAGTCTAGCAAGAAATTTGCCAAATCTTTTATAGTTCCTATGAATCTTGTTGCTGTTATAACTCTCTCAATTCCATCTCGTGCTGCAAGATTGAGATTATGGACACTACAATGCGTAAGTAAAGGTCGAGGCTCTTCATTGTGTATTCGTGACTGAAATGATATTTTTCCAGAAACATTAAAAGCCTCATCGCAGTCTTTTGAGAGCGCCAACTTCTGTTTGGCGAAAATGTCAATCACCGGATCAAATAAGGTTTCTTCATTGGTGTTCTCAGTTAAAAACAATCCAATAAAATGTTCACCTGCAATGAAATCTTCCAAAATGATTCGCAGACAATATGATCCTATTTCTTCCATGATTCCAGACAATAGCGTAGCAGCCATCAAATCAAAAATTTCATCCTGACAGTTATTATGAATAATGAAACCATTTGCAGCCACGATTTTAGATCAGTCACATCTTCATCTCGAGCTTTTAAAAATTCCATGAATTTTGAATTTTCATCGCTGTTGGCTCCTCACAGAAATCTTTGTCTCGCCAAGACGTTCAAGGTACTAAATATTTTCGACAACTCTTACGGTTATCAAACATCTTTTTTGAATGAGCCATTGTTATCGATTGTACCACGTTAGTATTATTATTTAATGCTTCAGCATAGTTGGTATGCAGAGAACTGGTGCCGTGAGAGTTTAACCGCTAATTATTTATTTTGTTGTATTATCAGTAATATGTCTCAAAATGAAACCAAATCCGATGTGGAGAAAAAATTTAATCTTCGGTAAACTGTACGTTATGTGAAAAAGAATTTCCGCCATTCTACCATTGATTTATAAAGTCATTTGTGATGTATGCTTCCAGAAGAGTTTGAAGAGTGTGAGAAACTAAATGCACTTCTTAAGTTATAGAACAAGAAAGAAAATATCAATGTCAGTCTGACCCAGTAGCTGAAGCAAATACGACTTCCATCAAAAGAAGAGCCCCTAGTGTTGGAAATGAACACTCAAAAATTTTCCATTTTGTTATTATTATTACGTCTATCAGTGTTGCTAGTGAAAAAATGTTCAGTAAAGCAGCCTTAATTTATAATGAAAAAAGAAGCAATTAAAAATATGAAACGGCTGCTAAGCTTTTGTTTTTAAAATTTAACTTTCCATTTTTAACTTTCGAATTTTAGTTACAGTAATTAGAAAACTATTATTATTATTTACTTTAAAGTCAGCTACAGCCTGATTGATTTGATTATTAAAATAAACATTATATCTTTTGACATTTTTTTTAAATAGAAGTAACTAGGAAGTAAATTAAGAGCAGTGACACCAAATTCATTTTTATAAAACATTTTCATATTACTTCTGCTTCTCTTTCCGTTTCATAGTATATCTTCCGTTTCATCTCTAGAACATACACGTGAATATTCATTATGAATATACTTTCGTAGAATATTGTCAGCTGACTGAACAAGGCCATCTTTTAAAGTTCCAGTGGGCCTAGGTCTAAGGGCGATAAAAATTTATCCCCCGTGAGCTGCTGTCTTCTAGCATTATTAACACTTGATTCGTTTCTACTTTACAGATTGGTTACGAATTTATCCTTATGAACTTTTTTGACGATGATACACACGGATTTAGCCGAAGCGCCTTCGAAATACACTAACGCGGCTTTCACGCATGACGGTTTTGGATGTACGACATTATAGTAGTAGCTTTTGCTTTCATTCAGAACGACTGTTTGCCGTCAATCGAGCTCAGTAAGCGATAGCATGGCTTATCTCTGTTGAAACATCAAACGAATTTTGCGGTTCTCTCATGGCGTTGTTGTGGATACATAGCCTATTTTACAAGCTTTTGAATAATAATACTAATATGCTTAACTGGTCTCTCATTCTTTCCTCCTCTTATTACTGTTCTTTATGCCCCTCGTTGGCTCTCAAATTTCGGGTGGGTAAAATACCCACCCGGAATTTTCCGGGTGGGTACTGCTACCCACCATACCACATTATCCGCCGGCCCTGCTTCTTGCATACCATTTAATTGCACATGTAATGGTTTCATAACTCCCTCATCCTTAGCTATCGTCACCTGGACTATGTTGTTTATAGGAGAGTTTTTTCCTAACAGAGTACCAACCATAATCAGTGAGCAAAAAAGTTCTGGCCTTGCATTTGGGAGGGCATAGATTCCAGTCATCCAGATTTGGGTTTTCCATATTTTCCCGAAAACTCTCCATTTGAATTCTGGTATGGTATCTTAAAAATAAGGCCTTTGTAGAATTCCTTCCAAGTTTTTTGCTGCGTCTATCTCTACGCTGATGAGGCATTAAGTCAGAAGCAAAAAAGAAATATTTTAATAGAGCATCTTTTAGGTCTCCGGCCTGTATGTCCAGAGGAAGATAATGGATGATCACTTTCAACATTTTCGGAAGATCTTCGTCGCAGTGTAGAGGTTTCCAGTTAGTCCTTTCTTAGTTACGTTCAAACATGGGAGATACAAGTAGTACAAGTTGGATTTGCCGTGCTCTACGGACTAGAGCAGTTTCGGGGCAGTAGCTAAACCCTCAGATCAATTATTGGTGAGGTCATTTGGTGATCCCGATGACCTCAGTGATCCTCTTTCCAACTCACTACGATCTACACCCAAAATTTTTTCTAGTATACAATACACAACACATTCATCTTCCATTGATCCCAATATAAGATACTGGCAGTACTGGATTAGTCACGTAGCAGGAGTTAGCAAATGCTACGGGCCTCGCACCTTGTGGGGGACCTCGCGCCTCCTAGGGGGCCCCCCATGCCTAGGAGTCTCTGAAGCCTGGAGATTGAAGCCTCCCCGCCAGACTAGATGGGTGACCTTTCTTTTTTAAAAAAACTATAATAATAAATAAAAGCTCTACCAAGGGCCCCTTCTACACATTTGCTACGGGCACCGCACTGTCTTAATCTGGCCCTGGAGACTGGATCTGTGGGATGTGGAAAGTTGTCAATTTACATATAAACAGTTGCATAACAAAACAATACGTACACCAGTAGATGTACAGTCATAGCATACATGGTACCATAAGCAACTGCATGACAAAATAATACATACACAAGGAGATGTACAGTCATAGTATACATGGTAAATTAATTATGTAAACCACATTTACACTAGCTACTGGCAGTTATTTTGTAGATACCTTAGAAATAAATTCTTCAACAGAGTAGGAGTTTTTCAATTAAAAATTCTATCAATTTTTTCCTGAATTTATTCTTATCATCTGCTAGATATTTAATATGTGTTGGGAGGTTATTGAAGATATGTATCCCTAAATATCGGACCCCTTTTTGAACAAATGACAATGACTTGTAATCCTTATGAAGATTATTTGTACTTTTAGTGCCATAATTGTGTATTTTACTATTTGTTTCAAACAAAGTATAATTTGTAACTACAAAGGACATTAATGTGTATATATACTCAGATGCTAATGTTAAAATCCCTAACTTCTTGAACAGCTCTCTACATGAAGTTCTATTGCTTATTACTCGCTTTTGGGATCTGAACACTTTGTCTCTATGAGTAGAATTGCCCCAGAATATTATTCCATATGACAATAAGGAGTGAAAATAAGCAAAATAAACTAGCTTCCTCATACGGAGATCACCTATAGCTGAAATTGTACGAATTGCAAACGTGCCTGCACCCAATCGCTTTAATAAGTCAGAAACATGTACTTTCCAATTTAAATTATGATCAATATACAAACCTAGAAATTTCACACTCTCTACCTCTTGAATGGACTGGCCTGCAAATTTTATGTCTATATCTGGTGTTAATCTGTGTGATGTACTGAATTTCATATACTGAGTTTTATCAAAGTTTAAAGCCAAGCCATTAGCTGTAAACCATTTATTAAAAACTGCAAAGACATAATTTGAAATATATTCTGTAGATAAATCTGGAGTATTTTTAATTCCTATGTTTGTGTCATCTGCAAATTGGACAAATTTTGAGTTTTTAGATGAAACACAAGGTAGATCATTTATATATATTAAAAACAATAGTGGCCCCAATATAGAACCCTTAGGTACCGGTACTCCACATCTGATTAATTTCAACTCAGAAAACAGTGGACCTCTTAAGGCAGACTTAAAATTCTCCATCAACACTTTATGTTTTCTATTTAGAAGGTAATAACTAAGACATTTACTAACCATGCCATCTATACCATGATACTTTAGTTTCTGTGTCAGAATGTTGTGATCTACAGAGTCAAATGCCTTAAATAAGTCACAAAAAAATTCCCACTGGAATTAATTTATCATTTATTCCTTCTAAAATATTGTCAGTGAATGCAAATATAACTTGTTCTGTTGAATGACTGTGATTTAGTTAGAATATTATTTTTAAGGTGTTCATAAACTCTATTGTACATTGCTTTCTCAAAAACTTTGGAGAAGGCTATTAGTAATGAAATTGGTTGGTAGTACGATACGGCTCCATTATCTCCATTTTTATAGAGTGGTTTAACTACAGCATACTTAAGCCTGTCTGGAAAATTGCCCTCAAGTAAAGATATATTAAACAGATAACTTAGTATATTACTTAATTCTGTGGAGCACAATTTAATGAATATGCTGGAAATCTCAACATAACCACTTGAGTATATGCTCTGAAGGGAGTTGATAATTTTTCTTATTTCTTCTGGAGTAGCTAATTTTATAGACATAGAGTTAAATTTTTCTTGGAAGCCTGTTCTGACAAAATCCATACTGTGTGTCTCTGAGCTATTAGCAGTCAATTTACCAACAACAGATAAAAAAAATGTGTATTAAATATATCAGCAATTGAAAAATTAAATTCCACTGAAATTTCTTTGATAAAAATATCATTACTTGGTTGATTACTTTTTCTATTTCCTTTTTTACAATGTCCCATATTGTCTTAAATTTATTTTCAGAATCATGAATTTTATGTTTGTAGTACATACTTTTAGATTCTTTAATAACCTTTTTCAGTATTTTGCAGTACTGTTTGTAATGTGTTTTAACATGAGCATTCTCACTGTTCCTAGAGGCAATATATAACTTCCTTTTATAAATACATGATGTTATAATGCCAATAGTTATCCAAGGTTTTCGCTCTTTTCGAGAAGCACGACACTTTTTCAAGGGGAAGCAACTTTCAAAGTAATTTAATACAATGCTACTAAAAATGTTGTATTTCTCATCCATACCTTGTGCACTGTAAACATGTTCCCAGTTTGTGGTATTGAGGCACTTTCTAAAACAAGTAACTGACTCATCATTTATAACATGCTAACGTTTAAAAACATTACTCTTAGAGCTAGTTCCTATTGAAGTGTTGATGGTTAATAACTGGACATCATGATCCGAAAGTCCATTGATGGATGGCTTGATGGTATAACTGAATTTTGAGGTATCTTGGAAAACATTGTCTATAGCTGAGTGACTATTATTCATTATTCCAGTTGGAAAATTAACTACTTGAGTAAAATTGAATGAACTGACTAATGATTCTAACATGACTTTACAGGGTAAGTTATTTAGAAAATCTACATTAAAATCACCACATATGACTATGTTGACTTCTTTTCTGCCTAAAAATGTTAATAAGAGTTCAAATTGGTTCAAAAAATAGGAAAGTTTCCTGATGATGCTTTGTATACTGTTACTATTATGAAAATTTCATTATTGAAACTTAGCCGTGTAGCAAAAGCTTTGAAATGTTGATAAAGACAATACTTGCTAATACTTATATCCTCAAAACTATAATCATTTCTAACATAAGTGACAACTCCTCCTTTCTCCAAGTTTGTTCTACACTAATGAGAAGCTAAATTAAAGTCAGTTACATTTGACATACCTATTCCTGTAGTTATGTGGTGTTCAGACAAGCATAAAACATCAATTCTATTGATATCATTTGATTCATTTATGTGGACTAGCAATTTATTGTAATCTATCTGTTAAATTTTGTAACTGCGTGACAAAATTTTGTTCTCAGAACCATGAGTTAGATTGGATAAAATATTAGTGCATTTCATTTTCAAAGTAATTTTTCTATGTTTATTCAAGTTAAAAAACAGTTTTACAGTTTTCAAGATAGTATTTTCACTATTTTTAATTTCAACATTCTTCGGCATTCACCTGGAGTGCGAAAGTCCATATCTAAATTATTTATTTTTGGCTAAAGTATTGAAGTTACGATATTTAGTATAATAACTAAAGTTAACATTTATTTAAAGATCTAGCGATTTGTAAAATTTCAGAGAGATAGAATTATTTTTATTGTCAAGGTCAAATTAGCTGATGTAAGGACTTCAGACGTGCGATTTCACATCTGATCAGCCACCCTTGTCAACGAGGAAGTAGATACATTCTCACGGTTCGCGTGAGAAAGCAGTCGCTAGGAATCTTCGAGAAGTGCTATGTGAATATAGGACCGTGCGTGCAGTTGTTCGCCGCTCAGTCTGCCAGGAACCGCGAACGCGATAGCACGTAGCTCAGTAGGCAGGAAAGTTTTATATCTAGCACATCAGTAAAAGTTTTATTTTGGAATAATGCCACTTCTTTTATTCAAGTCAACTATTATGTTGAATTAAAATAGTATTTCTTCAAGTGCGGCCTTGGGATTGTTTGCTTTTACTAAGCTGTTGAACAATGGGAGCGTGTGATTCTCTTTTGTCAAATTACTACAACTAGAAGTTTGAACTATTGGGGTGTGGTCTGGCTCGACTGGTTAAGCGAACTTTTAATACATTACTTTGGAAAAGTCGTTTGATTGCCTGTACAGTTTTTGGCTTTGTGAACTTTTGGAAGAATATACTTATTTAAATGGCAATGAACTACTTATCCTTATTGAACTTTACCTTTTCATAGTTTTCTGGTTAAAAACCTATGTGGCGGCCGTATCATCTTTACTAAGTCAAAACTGTTAAATCCAAGGCTACACATGGTTATAGTTAAGACAACGTGTTTATGCTCCACCCCAAGCATAAGCTCGGTTCTTACAATATCCACTTTGTTTGTCAACCCTCTGATATTCTGTTCTAATACATTAATCCCTACACAATTTTTAATTTTGGTATCTGAAAACTCATTTTTGTTTAAACTAATTTCTTTTAAAACTCTCTGCCTAATACATGATCCTACTCTAAAAAAGGAGCTGCCCTAACACCATTAAAAACAGGAATCTTTTCATATAAATTGGTGGCCCCAATCAATTGTTTTTCTATCAGATCTGAAAGAACCTCATTCCCCTTACTATTGACCTGTAGGCCATGCCTAGTATAACCCCACCTATCAATAGCATCTACAGGTACAAAGCCCATGCCAGAGCCAACATCAGACATAAGATACCATTCCAGTTCCAGATTCACTCGCCTCATAGCAGAGTTCATCTGTGGCCGATCATAGCGTCTCAAGACTGACATCACACTGACCTGTGTGTGGCACGTTGCTTCTGCTATTTTCTCCAGGTCATCTCCGATACTATACCTATCATTCCTGCCTAAACTATTTCCCGCTCCTCCCACTATCACTACATGATCCTAATCTGTGAAATCCTTACACAAAGAACCTATATCTTCTACTACCTGAGCAAGACTAGCACCAGGTTTGAAGAAAGTCATGACCTGGAAACCTGTCCCTAATTTTTCCTGCACCAATGACCCAACATCTCATCCATGACTACTACCTAGCAGCAACACTTCCTTTTTCCCTAATCCCTGCCTACCAGACTTAACTACACAAATTTTCCTATAAGTCTGCTGCTTATTCCCTACACCTACAGCTATAGAAGGCTCATCCCAGTCTAACTCTGGCAACAGGGCAAACCTATTTTGTACCCCAACAACAAAAGAAGCAGAAGCCCTTCTTGTTCTAATTGCCCTTTTCCCTGTTACCAGTTCCCAACCATCTGTTTCCATCCCTGTGCAGCCTATCCAATTTCTTTCT
The DNA here is from genome assembly GCA_031002005.1 of Vandiemenella viatica. Lineage (NCBI taxonomy): Eukaryota > Metazoa > Arthropoda > Insecta > Orthoptera > Morabidae > Vandiemenella > Vandiemenella viatica. Next base: position 339,252,874 of record CM061921.1, on the reverse strand, counting down.
AGCATCTATCAGTTAAGCCTCAAGGGCACTAATCCTTACCTCCTGCTGCAATATCTTCCTACTTTTGAAACAATCATTACAGAACCATAGAGAGCCTCCTCAATTTCCCCATTTTTGACACCACTACAATTCACTCCCCAATGAAACCATTTCTCACACCCTTCGCAAAAATGAAATCTGATTCATGATCGGAAACATAGTCACTGGTTGGCAATGTACGCATTGCAATTACATGCCTTTGTGATATGCTGTATTTTATTGTGATTCTTCTGCGAAGATTATCTGTACATGTCACAACCAGGAACCGCTAAGGCCCAAATAACATACGATAGCTGTCGAGAAATCCACTGCGCCAAATGTCCATCAAAAGTTCTCGTGCTTGTTTTTACCGAGCTGCAACCAGATCAGTGAAATCAACACAAACAGAAACATGAGGATATATTGTAAAGCTGTAAAAATCGCCACCAGTTAGTTATATGTGGCACACTGTTAAATATGGGCTTTTCTGATTATTGAAGTCCTTGGGTTGCCTTCAGAACTACCTGTGGAAGCAACTTCAGGATTAGTGATCTGACAACAATCATGAAATTATTTTGCATCTCATAGAAGATGAAGTCACTTTATGCGAGTTCAGGTGAAAGAGCAGTCGGGAAAATCTCATGCCTAGATTAGTCGGGTTCCACGGCGGATAGTGTGTCTAGGTTTGCTGGCTACAGAAGGGATGCTTTTGTTATCTTTTCACAGGTATTCTTTCACTGCATCTAGGAATTTCTGCAAGATTGTGCCGCCATAATGTTCTGCCTCTTTGGAATATAACCAACTGCAATAGCGAGAAAAGATTTCAAAAACCGGAAATGAGAAATTGCCCTATGGAGTACTTTCAAATTAATAATACTAACATCTTATGTTTAAAGTACATAAAACAAAACTCTGTACATTCGAATTCCATTACAAGCAAATGACTACTGGGGATTGAGTTTTGAAAGCTACTCCTCCATTAAATAAACAACTCTTGTAAAATGTTCCAATTACACAGTGTGTAGATTAATTCTTTGTCAAGTAAATAAAGGAAAAGTACAAAAAAATAGTCAGGTTAGTAAAGACATATGTCAAACAAGATTCCATGGAATCTGATTTTTCAATTTCTGATATATTTAATAAACATTTTGCATGTCACCAATAAACTGATTAATAGAACAGCAACACACTGTATGTATTTCGCTTCCAAGAAAAATTTGACACATCTGTAAATTTACATACCAGAGAAAAAATGAAAGCTATCATGAGTCTTTAAGATCAAATACTAAAGTGGTTATCATGGGATTCCCAGCAGATTAAGCTGTACTCCACAGAATTAATACCTTCCCAGAAAGGATAGTGTGTGCTTTAGTCAAACTACTCTACAGAACAAGTCAGTTGTATCGAATTATTGTCCTATTTCATTACCTACCAACAGCCTTCTCCAAAATTTTTGACAAAGAATTGTACAAGTGTTTGCAAACACCTTTAAAACTAGATTGTGATTCAGATAGAATATTTTTAAGTTATATGTGTGTTCACTCAGAATTTTTTAGAAATAGTAAATGACAATTTATCGCCTGTATGAATTTTCTGTGGCTTGCCTAAAGCATTTGACCATGTTGCTCATGAAAGTCAGATAAAAAAATAGTATTGTACAGATAGCATTGTTAATAAATGGATTAGTTCTTTCTTACCTTTCAAATGGAAAAACTGTCATTGGAACATTTTAAAGAAGTCATGTGTTTCACTGTATACTACATGAAGATATATCATATGGAGTACTTCAGCATTCTATATTGGGAGTCACTATTGTTTACAGGGTTCCCACTCTTTTAGCAAAAGAAAAATTAAGGCCTTTTTAAGGCTTTTTAAGTCAATTGTTCATATTTTATGGCTATATTTAACGTATATTAAAACGTTATGAAAAAACTAATATGCAAAGAAATTAAAATATGCATGTTAAAATTATGATGAAATAAGATTTAATCAAGTTTATAAATTAATAAATTTCTAATAAATTTACTTTTGTTTTCACACAATACAGTAAATATAGAAACTTTTTCCCTTTTCATATATTAAACATAAAATAAAAAAACTACGGTACCACAGAAAACTGACACAAGGGCAAAAAGGAACATTACCACCTTAGTAATAAGAATTACTAACATATAAATATATATTTTAACTTAATTTATTTTTATACATTATAGCACATTAGCAGTTACATCAGAGAAAGACTGTCAAATTGTTGCTCAATTACTTATTAGATTTCAGGTATAATGTTGAATGAGGAAAAGACACCCCCAACCCCTTTTTTGAACGCTACATATAAAAGACCTGTTTTTTTTTTTTTTTATTTTATGTTTAATATATGAAAAGGGAAAAAGTTTCAATATTTACTGTATTGTGTGAAAACAAAAGTAAATTTATTAGAAATTTATTAATTTATAAACTTGATTAAATCTTATTTCATCATAATTTTAACATGCATATTTTAATTTCTTTGCATATTAGTTTTTTCATAACGTTTTAATATACGTTAAATATAGCCATAAAATATGAACAATTGACTTAAAAAGCCTTAATTTTTCTTTTGCTAAAAGAGTGGGAACCCTGTAAACAATAGTGACTCCCAATATAGAATGCTGAAGTACTCCATATGATATATCTTCATGTAGTATACAGTGAAACACATGACTTCTTTAAAATGTTCCAATGACAGTTTTTCCATTTGAAAGGTAAGAAAGAACTAATCCATTTATTAACAATGCTATCTGTACAATACTATTTTTTTATCTGACTTTCATGAGCAACATGGTCAAATGCTTTAGGCAAGCCACAGAAAATTCATACAGGCGATAAATTGTCATTTACTATTTCTAAAAAATTCCGAGTGAACACACATATAACTTAAAAATATTCTATCTGAATCACAATCTAGTTTTAAAGGTGTTTGCAAACACTTGTACAATTCTTTGTCAAAAATTTTGGAGAAGGCTGTTGGTAGGTAATGAAATAGGACAATAATTCGATACAACTGACTTGTTCTGAAACATTTTCCATAGGTTTAAGAAATAGGTTAAATACAACTTTTTCAACATCAGTCGAGTTACAGCAGTAGTTTCTATTGGACATATTTAATCAAATATTTTCTAATGTGAGTAAAGTTTACTTATCAGATGAGTTAAGGGTAAATATAAAACATACTGGTAAGAGTTGTTAATATGTATGCAGGTTAAATAAAAAATATACACTTTTTTTAAATGATTTTTTTTTTTAATTTTCACATTGTTTTCAATTCTCTTTTAAATCTTACAATAGAGCCTTAATTTTACTTTCAATATCCTCAAATTCAGCTTTTTTACCTATAGCGGTTCGTCGAAAACTATTGGACTGTGTGATGTACTTAACATACTTTACATCCCCTATAACCTCAGCTTTATCTGCTAGTTTATCAGCATTATCTTCAAGATCTGCTGAAGTTTCTAGATGTGCCTTTTCACACTTCAAATCTTCCAAATCATCTAAAATAGAAGTGCATTTCACTCCCTGAATCCCTGTATTCTTTGCATATTTTTTTTCTCTTCCAGGTACGCAATATACTTTTGATGAGCCATAGCTGCATACATCCTTAACTCCTTAGTTATTAACAACTTATTTTTGCTGTTTTTGAAATGTTGACTGACTAATCTTTAAGCCACTAAAGACTCTTCTTTTAAATTTTCAACTTCCAACTGCTTGTTCACAGAGAAGCCTCGTTCAACATCTACTTGTCCATGTGATAACAGCAACAATATTTTTACTACTATATACATAAGAAACTAGTGAGAAATTGCCAAGAAATGTAAGACGCAGGCATGTACGAAGCAGAACTACATAAGAGAGGTACTGTGCAATGACTCTACTGCTTGCTTGAAATATAAGCACTTTGACCCACACTTGGTCAAGGTCGAGCCAGAGAGAAATCTGCCAATCGGTGCTTCGCCGGGATAGTGAAATTTATTACGCCATATCTCGGTGTTAAAAAAAAAGGGCTTTTTCAAAGATTTTAAGGCTTTTGAGCAAATTTTAGGGCCCTTAAAAAACAAAATGAAAATTAAGGTCTTTTTAAGGCTTTTTAAGAGCCATGGGAACCCTGTGTTATAATAATGTAAATGACTTACCACGTGTTACATCTGAAAACTCAAAATTTGTCCAATTTGCTGAGGACAAGCATAGGAATGAAAAATACTCCAGATTTCTTTAATTAACATATTTCAAATTATGTTTTTTAACATTTTAATAATCAGTTAACAGCTAATGGCTTGTCCATAATTTTTGACAAAACTCGATATATGCAATTCAGTACATCACACGGATCAACAAGACAGACACATAAAATTTGCAGGTCAGTCTATTTGCACGCAGACTGTCAAATTTCTAGGTTTGCATATTGATCTCAATGTAAAGTGGAGGGTGCATGTCTGACTTGCTAAAGCGATTGGGTGCAGCCACATTTGCAATTTGTTCAATTCCAGCAACAGGTTATCTCTGTATGAGGCAGTTTAATTTGCTTATTTTCACTCGATATCATGTGCAATAGTATTCCAGGACAATTCTACTCAATCAGAGGCCAAAAATGAGCAATAAGAAATACGTGTGAAAATGGCAGTAGATCTTCATGCAGAGTACTGTACAAGAAGTTAGGGATTTTTAACATTGGAAGCCGAGTATACATAATGTCCTTTGTAGTCATAAATTACACCCTATTTCAAACAAATACTAAAATGCACAACTATGGCACTAGAAGTATAAGAGATCTTCACAAGGATTAAAAGGCATCATTTGCTCAAAAAGGGGTCCGATATTCAAGGGTACACATCTAAAATGTCTAGTAGGTGATAAGATTAAATTCAGGAAAAAGAGTTTTGATAACTACTCCTACCACAACCAAAAATTTATTTCTAAGACATCTACAAAATAAATGCCAGCAGTTTGTGTAAATATAGTCTATATAATTAGTGAACATATTATGCTGAGACAGTACTTCTGTATTTTGCTATGCAATTTATTTATTTTTTATCTGTTAATTGACACACACTCTCTCTATCTCTCTCTCTCTCTCTCTCTCTCTCTGTCTACTTAACTTCTCAATGATAGGTAGTTGCTGGAATAACACTGTCAATATAATTTTACTTCATTTTTATTCAGCCAAAATACTCGAACACATTACATAAATAAGGCATCAAACTCAAAGATTTTAAGCACATTACTAATAAAACTGACAGTGTCCTGTTAGCACCATTCTAAGTGAACTTGTCCACTTTCCATTTCAGAGGCTTGAACACGCATCACAGAATATTTTCAGCCACATTAAAGAGACCAACAGAACACTCTGGAGTGCTGACAATCACTCCAGCAGTAAGACAAACAAAAACAAAACATCACAAAATTACTTAGAATAATATGAAACATTTTAAAATGAAATTAAGAGATATTTACAAGCCTTTAAACATAAAACCAACAAATTAAACAGTTTCCAATAGTTGAAAATAACACTACCGCTTACTTAACATTCATAACTACAATCTTTTAATTATCATTTCAAACACTGTACTGCTTTTAATCCAATCACATTTCATTTAAATTATTTTAATCGATCAAAACAATACTCATTCATGCAAAAAAAAAAAAATTACAAGTAATCCAGACAGATGTCCTTTAATAACAACATAAATCATCATATTACTGCATATTCAAACATTTCAGCATCTGCTTAATGGTTGGTAATGCTTGATATTACCTGTAAATGTTAGCATCTCAGAATTGTGCCATCTGACACCAGCATTGTTGCTCAGTTACAGAAAATAACTTTTTTCAACAATTGTGTTCACTTCTCCCATTAACACCTCTCTACATTTCATTCATTCTTCATGTGATACAATAATGACGGTAAATACACTGCACAACAAAAAAAAGTGAAGCACCTAAAAGTGGAGGAGGAAACAAAATGAATCTTCGTGTGTTGAGAAGGTCTTTGATATTTCAGCAATTACAAAATAGAGTCAAATTTACAACAAACTTGGAAGTTTGTACCCACTTATCAATATGGCATTGGTAAGCTGGCTCACAACCACTGTAACTGGTTCTCGATATTCTCAATACTGGCACTGGGACCAAGATGATCCCACACATGTTCTATCAGGGACAGACCTGAGGATCCTGTTGGCCACAGGAGAACTTCAACACCATACACACATTTCATAGACATGTGCTGTGTGGTCAAGCAATGTCCTCTTGAAAAATGGCACCAAAATAATGTCACATGAGAGATAACATGAGGACACAGGATGTCAGCGACATACCGCTGTGCTGTCAAGAGTTCCTTCAATCATTTCCAGCCGAGATTTAAAGTCATACTTGATGGCTCCCCACAACATGATTCCACGAGTAACACTGCAGTGCATCTACAAAACATTAGAAGAATGGGACCTCTCCCCAAGTCACAGCCATACTTGCCTATGATGCTCACCCAAGGTAGTACAGAAATGCGATTCGTCGACAAACAATACGACGCCATGTATCAGCAGTCCATACTTCTTGGTCATCGTGCCACTCTATATGCAGCTGTTTGTGTTGAGGTGTTAACAGCAGCCTATGCGTGGGATGATAATTCCTTAGTCTGGCTGCTACTTGTTTCCAACCAATGGGGCAGGATCTAACAGAATGTTGCTAGAAATCCATTGCTTGTTTTTGGATGGCAGACGTAAATGTAAAGGGGTTACGATGTGCTTGATGCACAACACAGCGATCCTCCATTAGGGTGGTCATATGTGGTCAGCCGGAACCTTGACGACGAATATGCCTGCAATGACACTTCCATACAGTATAACATCAGACTACAATCACATCCAAATAAGCCACAAATCTGGATATTGCATAATTTTCACAGCTGGCAAATTAGAGATCCACAATGAAGTCCCTTTTGAATTCTGGCACTCACTGATAACACTGTTCAGACAAGTATGAGGAATCTCCGTGTCCTTCAAAGTGATCACTCAACATCTGACATTGCTTATGCCACTTACCCTTCCAAGTGTGGCAACAATACTAAACACGTGGCTCTGGTGGCTGTTCTACCTCTTAAATAGAATATACCTGCCAATAGTGGGTATGTCTATGAAGTTACATTGATACGTCATAACATGTCTTCTGGGTGCTTCAATAATTTTTTGTTGGCAAATGTGTATTCCTTAGATGAATAAAGCATGTAAAATTCACATGTAAAAATGAAGACCCCTAAATGACTAAAGGCTCATTTCAGAAATTAGTGTTTTATATTCACAATTTGACTGTCACATTATCACTTTTAGTAAACCATGACTTACATTACATGTTTGAAAGTATTTATGTTACATAAACTTCAGAAATTACCACATTTAAGATTACAAGGCAAAACAGAAATTATATTATCAGTAGGAGAAACATAATTAAAAATAATTTCATTATTAATAGTTGCCAAGAAATTTAGTTATTTTACTGTCATAAGACATACAATCTGAACACTGTCATTACAAAAATACTTCTCAACATAAATAACTTATATTGTGGATGATTATTTCATTCCTTTCTGTATGTAGTTCCCACTAATTCATTAGGTGGAAGTATTTTTCTTCTGACGATCTTGCAATAAAAGTAACAATGATCTGAATGGTGTTATTACCTAAGCGATACAGTAAATTTATAAGTTTGAACTTGCATGTAAAGTAAAGTGGCCTATTCACGTTTCAACTTATAGGACATCCATGTAGAACTACCGTAGAATGCACTCACCCACGCTAATAAAAGGGGACCAACAAAATATTCCAAACAATCCTTTCCACTCATACTTTCTCATGGCACACTTGTAGGATGTTTCCTCCAATATCCATAGCTTGTTAGACAGCAAGGACCAGTTATGGTTCTCTCGGAGTCCAACAACATCCAACACGTCTTACATGTAGTCCTGTAACCCCTTTCACAGCCCATCAAGAGTCCATCAGCAAATCGGATCATCGTAGGTCCCACAAGTTGTAGGGTATACAGACCAATGAATGAACAGTTAAGAGTTTAAAATTGTTTAAAAAATTGACAAACCTTTATAAGTTGACAATATTCAACATACTGTATTTGGTTGTAACCATTTGGGTGTGAACAATTTGTGTAAAAATATAAAACATATTAATTCTTAAAAATTTTAACATATTTTAATATAAATTTGAAATATCTACCAAATTCCAGGTGAATGAACACTTGTAACTAATCAATGAACACAATTATTCCAGTAAATGAACAATATTTAAAAGAAACTAAAAAAACACTACAATTTCTTTGAAAGATTAGGCCCGTGTATACAATAACAAGATGCAAGTTTTGGGTAACTACTTAGGCTAAGATAAGCAATTTTATAAATTACATATAAACTTTTCAGTCTCTGGTACAGTGTAAACTCGTGATGATCAGGAGGATGTGGCCAATACAAGCTTTGGACGTTGTGTTATTTTTTTGGGATCTTCTTGAAGATACCAGATTTTGTCTTCAGGGACAGGTCATTTCCAATTAAGCCCTTGAACGTCACACAAACTTAAGACATTTATTCAGACTAGTGATTGCTCTTGGACGAAATTTGACCATAATTCATTAAGTTATTTAGTTTCTTTCATGAAAGAGTAATAATCATTATTTGAATTTGTTCTATGGCATTTGCTGCGAGCGTAGATATATTATATACTGTATAGATTGACGTCATTGGCTGCGAGCGTGTACCAATACGTCATTAGCTTGTGTTGTTTGGCTTAATTACCTGCAATACCTATAAAATTAAAACGGTACACTCCACATGTAACTGTATCCAAAATTTTAGCTTTTGAACTAACCATAGCAAATGATGAAATGAATTTATCGATGGTTCATCATACAATCGTACAATGATTTAAAATATTCATTTTGACATAAGGCCAAAAAACTGCTTTAGCTTTATGACAACATGAGTTAAATGCAGTCCTTTCACCTGAAGTGGCTTCTGATTCAATATGTTTTGCTTTGCAAAACCTGCATTGTAAATTCAAAACTATAAAAATTTCGTGGAATTGCATTTAATGTGCATTTAAATGTATCCATCAAAAAAAAATTATTTTGTGTGTTTCTATATTTAAATTTGGTCTATTATCATTTTGAATTTCACGCAAATAAGTATTCCTTCTTTTTTGTCTCTCTCTCTCCCTGACCTGTCAGTGTTCTATATCGAGGCATATTGGAAGTAGGTGCAATATCTGAATGGAACAAAAAATCCATATGAAATTACTGAAATTCAAAAATCAAAAGACCCTTAACCAAAGTTTGAACTTTTAAATATTAAAAAGACCAGTATCTGACGGAATCGCTACATTGCTCTTCGAAGTGTTCCTTTTAAAACTTCAAAGATTAATCTCTAATTTTATGTGAGTCTTTCGTCTCACCAAAGACCACAGAGTATCTAAATGCTGTAGATACACGTCAGAACGTTGGCTCAGACCCCATTTCCCGCGTTCACGAAATAAATCTATAGAAGAAACCCAAAAATCATTGAATCTTAACATAAATATCGTATGTCTGACAGAACATCATCTGAAGAATTCTGAAATAGGTCTCCTCCCTTTTATTGGATATAGATTAGCTTCTTGTTATTGCAGGTCAGAGATGAGAATGGGTGGTGCAGCAATATATGTAAGCGAAAATACCGAGACAAAATCGTTAGATGTAAGTAAATACTGTATAGAAAAAGATTTTGAATGTTGTGCAATACAGTTAGAATTAGAAAACAAATATCTTATAGTGCTGACAGTTTATAGGGCTCCCACAGGAGACTTCAGTAAATTTTGTAATAAACTTGAGGCGGTTCTAATAAACTTATCACGTACTAAAAGGGAAATTATCCTCTGTGGAGACTTCAACATAAATTTTGCTGTAGAATGTAACCAGACAGATTATCTTCTAGGAATGCTTAGATCATTCAATCTCTATCAAACTGTAAATTTCCCAACTAGAACACAAAAAGATAGTAGTACCATTATTGATAACATTTTTGTAGAGCACAATAAATTAGAAATATATGAAACAGTTCCAATGGAAAATGGTTTGTCAGACCATAATGCTCAAATAAATATTTTGGATGTTGTGGGAAATGATTGTAACAAAAAGAAAGGATTTGTCAGAGTTAGGCCATTAAAGAACAATTCAATAAAAATATTAAATGATGAACTTCTCAATGAGGACTGGAGCACTGTTTATAAATTAAAAGGGGTAAACAATAAATTCAATTACTTTCACCAAAGGTTTTCAGAAATTTACAAAAGGTGTCTCCCTACAAAACTAGTTCCAATTGGTCAAAAACGAGTAAACAGAAATTGGGTTACAGTTGGTATTAAAACATCTTGCAGACATAAAAGGGAATTGTATGTAAAAGTTAGGAATACTGATAATATGCTTCTCAGACAACATTACAAAACTTACTGTAGAATTTTAACCAAAGTAATAAAAGAAGCTAAACGTTTGGCCATAAACGATGAGATTAGTAGTTCAGATAATAAGATAAAAAGTGTTTGGAACATTATTAAAAGAGAAACAACTGTATCATCCCTTGAACATAAACCTATATCTATAAGCATTAATGATAAGCTTGTAACTGACCCCTCTTATGTAGGAAATGCTTTCAATAACTACTTCTTAACAGTTGCTGAAAAAATAAAAGGAAAATATATTGGGAATATGGATGCTATAGCAATACTTAAATCCTTGTCACCAAAAACAGCACCTATGTCTATATTTCCCACCAGTCAAAATGAAATTGAAAAAATTATTAAATCCCTCAAAAATAAAAAGTCATTTGGTTATGATGAGGTTTCAACCCATGTAGTGAAACAATGTAACACCAGCATTAGTAGAGTTATTAGTCATATTTGTAATAGTTCTTTTGAAGAAGGTATCTTCCCTGACTCACTCAAGAAGTCAATAATCAAACCGCTTTATAAAAAGGGTGATACCTCAAAAATTGAGAATTACAGACCCATTTCACTTCTACCAGCATTTTCAAAAATCTTTGAAAAAGCAATGTACAGAAGGGTGTATGCACATTTACAAAAAAAATGACCTACTCAGTAAAGTACAGTTTGGTTTTAGACAAGGCGTTTCAACAGATTCAGCAATTTTTGCTTTTGTAAACAACATACTGGAATCAATGCATAAAAAATTAAATTCCCTAGGTATATTCTGTGATCTTGCTAAGGCTTTTGACTGTGTTGATCATGAAATTCTACTAGGTAAATTAGACCACTATGGAGTTAGTGGTAAGCCAGGACATTGGTTTAAATCATACCTGGAAAATAGAAAGCAATGTGTATCACTGAAAGATGTTAATACAGGAGATGTTATAAACTCAGAATGGGGTATAGTTAAATGTGGTGTGCCTCAGGGTTCAATTCTTGGTCCTCTGCTGTTCTTAATCTATATAAATGATCTCCCACATATACTAGGTGATAATGAACACATGGTGCTCTTTGCATATGATACTAGCATATCCTTGAAAGACCCGTCAGCACAAAACCTCGAAAACACAGCAAATGAAGTTATAAAGAAAATTAACAGGTGGTTTAATGCCAACAAACTAATACTTAATGTAGAAAAGACACAGTTACTTCAGTTTGTTACAAAAACTAAAACAAAGGACAGCTATAATGTATTATCAGAAGGAAAAGCAATCGATGAAAGCAGTTTCACAAAATTTCTGGGTGTATATATAGATAACAAATTGAACTGGAAACAGCATATTCAACAACTTCTTAAAAAACTGAATTCTGCAACATTTTCACTGAGGGTAATATCTAGAATAGCTAATATAGAAACCAGAAAGTTAGTATATTTTGCATATTTTCATTCCCTGCTCACTTATGGCATCTCATTCTGGGGAAACTCGTCACAAGCACAGAGGGTATTTAAATTGCAAAAGTGTGCTATAAGAACTATTTGTGGAGCAAACCCACAGACACCGTGCAGAAATCTATTTAAAAACCTGGGTGTTCTAACAATGCCAGCACAGTATGTATACTCTGTATTATCATTTGTAGTAGAAAATCCTGAACACTTCAATCTTAATGCTGACATACATAGCCATAATACTAGGAATAAATATAATATTCACAAGGATTACAAATCACTGTCAATTGTTCAGAAAGGGCTAACATTTACTGGAGCTTCCTTATTCAATGTATTACCAACTGAAATTAAATGTTATCTACAAAAACCCAACTACTTTAAGTCCAAACTGAAAGAGTTTCTGCTTCAGAACCCATTTTACTCTGTAAAAGAATTTTCTTCTTGGAATTTGGTAACTAAGAATGACTGATAAAATAGTATATATGGTGTATGGAAGGGGAAGGTGACAAAATTATCCACAATTACTAAAATGATATATGGTTTTTCTTTCTGTTGAAACTTGACAAATGAACTAATTACACTGTTTACAAAATTTCACTTATATATAGTAACTAACATGGGATAGCATGCACTCAAAAACTGCTGTGAAAAATTATCATATTAACAGGTTTTTAAGTAATTGACTGCTTATGAGTTGTTGGTAATATAATTGATATTGCTAATAGGTGTGTGTACTGTTCCACATAAATAGCAACTAACATAATATAATATGTAGTCACAAATTACAGTGAAACCTTACATGGTAACTGGTTGGTAAGAAAATAACTGGTTATCAGATGCTGGTAACAAGTGTATACACTGTTCCACATAATAAGTATTAATTAACTCGGGATTGTATTTGTAGATTACAGGAGATATTGGTTATACTAATGGGTTGTTGCTAACTTGTTGTCAATATATAATAATATTATCAATTATATAGTAATATTGACATTACTAATAAGTGTATGTACTGTTCCACATCCCCGAGATTATTCTCACATGGGATCAAAGTGAACATATCTATCTATCTATCTATCTATCTATCTATTTTTTATTTTAATAATCTATTTATAACATGTCTTAACAATGCTTATTATTATTATTATTATTTTCTTTACTGTTGACCAAGATAACACACATTGGCAGAATCGCTAAGTATCGTTGCCACTAAAAAAAAAAAAAAACAATTAAATGTAAACAACAAATGTTTTATTTAATTTAATGTATTTTGTAACACTTATTATATATAGATTTTAGCTTTCTGCACTTCTTCTCCATATAAACTTTAGCTACGTTTGCGCAATATTCTTAAAAAGGTATCCGAATTTTTCACTTAGCGTATTAATAAATAGATAAGAGCTTTCTGCACTTCTCCACATAAACTTTAGCTATGCCAAATTTCATACTCCTCCGTTTGCGCAATATTCTTGAGAATGGATCCGAAGTTTTCGTCTATTGTATTAATATATAGATTTTTTGCCTTTCTTTTGCGTTACGATACCAGGAAAAAATTGTTTTTCATATTCAACAATCAAATATGTTTGGTTAACTTGTATGTTGACTACATTCAAAACACTTCCTTCATTTTCCAAGTCTGATTTTTGTGATATGAGATCATCTAGATTATTAATACTATCATCAGAGTCATGCAATGACATGTCATCTCCATTTTCCGTCGATGTCTCTTCTTCTTCTGCTAGTTTTCTTCCCCACTTGTTTTTTTTTTTTAACTGCTTTAAGTTTCTTTTTAACATCGAGGTCTTTAGACACGGGAAAGGATGGGGGGCAAGGAATGGGAAGGAATTCGGCCATGGCCTTTTGAAGGAAGCATCCCGGCATTTGCCTGGAGTGATTTGGGAAACCATGGAAAACCCAAATCTGGATGCCCGGACGGGGATTCGAACCGCCGTCCTCCCGAATGCGAGGCGAGAACGCTAACCGTTACACCGCCCCACTCAGTCCCCCCTTGTTGATGATTTCTTTCTTTTTCTTCAAATTGTTATCCTTCTTTTTCTTGGCTTCTCTTCCTTCTTTTCTTTTCTTTGATTTCTTTTTTAACTCTTTCTGCTTCATAAATTTCTTGCCATTTCTTTGATGTCATTGCAAAAGATATTGTTCTTTTTACTGTTTTTCTTAGATAGCTTCCTTTGGTAAATTCATGCCAAGAAAGGTATTCTTTCCAAATATCCTCTGGGCTTTGAGATTTTTGTGAAATGTTGGATTTTGTTGGGGCCGTTGAAGTTAAGTGAATTTTTTTAAAATAGTCTGGAAATGGTTGAAGACGCTGAAGTAGGCCTATTAGGAGTAACTAGTGTTGTTGATAATAAAATAGGTTCAGTATTAGGCTGGAGTTCATTATTATGATGCAAATATATAGTTTGATCATTAAAATCGGATTGAATGAAAGGAGTTTAGTCATCATCGTTGTTGGCTGGTTCAATATCAATTTCAAAAACTTGGGGCCAGCAGTAGGGTTGTTTGCAGTGTCACTCATTTCCATTTAATTTGATGTATTCCCATTCACCTTTCTAAATTTCTTTCAAATTAAAAAAAAAAATTAAAAAAAAAAAAAAAACACTGGACATCATTCAAATAAAAAGAAGGAAATGTGTGTTCATTCACTGGTAATTTGCTTACCTGTCAAGGAACACTCACATTTACTGCTGTTCACTAACTGGTTACAGTCTACATTTTGTTCGTTCAGTAGATTGTACATGATCAGCAAGATTTAGTTATAAGAAAAAACCCACTCACTTTTAAAAATTTCACTTCAATGAAAAATCCAATTGAAGGAAGTGTAGCTTGTCACGGGCGGGTGGCCGCACTGGATTTATATTTATTCAGTTAAGTCATTAGCCATACCCACTGACGCAACCGCGACTTGGAAGTCGTTGCGACAGTAAAAGAACATGTGGCTGGAGTAGCCGTGCGCGACTCAATATCTACATAAAATTAATGCACAATACACACTGTGTGACTAGCCATGCATGACTGACTGCCTTTCACACACAAAATTATGCAAAATACATGTAGCTTACATTATCTATAGAAAAAGCTATGTTTGCGTTTAAAGCTCTGTGAAATGTACGCTATTTAAAAAGAGTTGGAATGGGATTCATTGCAAGACAGGATGAGGGTGAGGAGGGTCATGGGAGTGTACAAGTCATATATTGGCGATGAGGCATGGAAAGATATTGGTGTATGAATGAAAAGTAATGCATGGAAGGGAAAAGATGACCATGACCACAAGTTGGCACTCGATTTCAGGCACAAGGATGAAGGAAGATTCTCTTTTTTAGGTAAGGATGTTAGGGATGGAATAAGTTACCAAGAGAAATGATGAATAATTTACCAAAAACACTGAAAGAATTTAAAGTAAAAATTTGTAGAGGGCAAATGTAGGTGGATGCAGGAAGGGGAGAAGATGGGTATATAGGGAAATTGCCACCGGAGCGTGTGCTCTAATGCAATTTAATTAATTAATTAATGATGCCAAATGCAGTCCATCCACCAACTCTAGTATTTTGGAGCTCCTACTATTTAAATCCACTACAGGCTTACTAGGTCCTACTTTGCTATCTAGCTAACACAGACAGCAGAACTGTTACCATTTGTTTGCCAATCATTTAATTTGTGTTCCAAGTGTTAATTTGTTTGCCTTTTTTGTGAATTTTTAGGTGTCCCAATCCTCACCTAAATGATTAGTGAAAAACTACTAAAAACCTGTGCCTACTACACAAAGCCAAACAGACACTTTACAATTATTTTAATAAAATTTAATTATTTAAGATTTTTAGTTTTAACTTAAAACACAATGTTTCCAATTTCAATGATCGGAATGAAGACTTCTTTCACATCTTACCGGTTTGGTTAGAGCTCAGTTAAACAATCCTACCTTTCAACTACTCTTACTTTCGTAGCAATGTAGTCTGTATTTATATGCTACAACAATTTGTACACTGTCCCAAAACATTCAAAGTTATAAGCACAAGTGGGTACCACAACTACCTAATTTCGGAGTAGGATGGGATTGATTCTACATACTTTGATACAGCCAATCCTACTCAATCCATCTCAGTTATAATCACAACATATGTCCTTATTTCATCTTTATTCTAGCTAATGGTTATAGCTTTTTTTTTGTCTGCTTAACGTCTCTCTAACAGCGAGGTCTTTAGAGACGGGAAAGGATGGGGTGCAAGGAATGGGAAGGAATTCAGCCATGGCCTTTTGGAGGAAGCATCCCGGCATTTGTCTGGAGTGATTTGGGAAACCATGGAAAACCCAAATCTGGATGCCCGGTCGGGGATTCGAACCACCGTCCTCCCGAATGCGAGGCCAGAACGCTAGCCGTTACACCACCACGCTCGGTGGTTATAGCTCCTCATTCAAATTGTGTACAATAATCTTAAATATATTATAAAACAACATGTTTATAATATGACACATGAACACTTAATACGACATTTTATCACTTAATTCAAAGTACATTAAAATACTGTAAAAATCACTTGAAGCTATAAATATATCAAAACTCTTCCGAAGTAATTGAAACAATCATACATAATTTGTTTTCAAATGTCTTCCAGCAATTATTTTGCATATCCTGAATTATAATATTAATAATAATAATTATTATTATTATTATTTTCCTTTTCACTTCCATTTTCATTCAAATCTACTCTTGAACCTTTCATTATAGTTGAACCTCAAATTACCATTTCTTACTTGGTTTGAAGACGTACATGGGTTTATTTCTTTACATATATCTATTCCAATCATTACATCGAATATCTGAAACTTGGATGAAAATTATTAGAGAAGCAATCTCTATGGCCAAACTTTTTAATCTGCTTAACGTCTCTCTAACAGCAAGGTCTTTTAGAGACGGGAAAGGATGGGGGGCAAGGAATGGGAAGGAATTCGGCCATGGCCTTTTGAAGGAAGCATCCCGGCATTTGCCTGGAGTGATTTGGGAAACAATGGAAAACCCAAATCTGGATGCCTGGACGGGGATTCGAACCGCCGTCCTCCCGAATGCGAGGCCAGAACGCTAGCCGTTACACCACCACACTCAGTTTTTTTAAATTAGTGTCAATGTTTGGCCAGCTGTCAGTCAATAAATTTCAGCACTGAAGAACTATTAAGCTTTTCAATCCTGAGGGTGTGCTACAGAAACAAACACAAAAAATGATACTACTTAACACAAAAATTAAATTTTTACATCAACAGGGACTGTACAGCCATCTTGCAGTATATTTAAAATTATTAAACTCATATTAAAAACTATTATTTACAAATAACTTGCAAATAATTGTTGCATATAAATACAGCCATGGCTACAGTAGAAAGGTGAAAGTAGTTAAAAACTACTGATCTTTAATTTATTAGTGCACAACATGGAGTACATCTATTTTTGAATCTTTACAGTTCCAATAGAATTTTGAAAACTGTGCAGAGAAAATTCCATTTTTACTCTTCAAGCTCTGATCATTTCATTTTATTTCTGTTTCTGGAGAAGGATGAATGCAGCTATGATATTAATCCATTTTCATTTGACCAGAGAAAGTAATACTTATTTCAGCAGAGAGTGTTTAAACAGCACTTTTAGATATATACTTATCGTATTTCATCTACATATGTATTCTGCAATTCTCAAAATTGTAGGTGGCAGAAGGTGCTCAGCACCTAAACTAATCTCATCTACCTGTGACAGAACATTCACGTTGTCTTATTGATGTCTGATAGAGTATCAGCTTTGTGTTCATGCTGTTTGATTAAGATGCTGTTGGCATGAGATTTGTGGATTACATATGATGGAAATTTATAGTGTTGCTATGGATTTCTTATGCTTCTATGGGAATATCTGATTTGGTTTTTCCTGATGATACTTGAAAACTTGAAACAGAGATAAATTTTTCTGCAGAAATATATGCTCATAATATTTTAAACATATGACGGAGTGATGATTATCTTGTTGACACGATTTTGTCACATGTGACTGCTTTCAGGAATAAAATTTGTTGATGCTGATAAATCAAGTGTAAACACCAGGGATATAAAAGTAACTGATAAAATAGAAGATGTAATGTTGAAATTGTTTTTGAAGAAAGTGAATCTCTTGCAAGGGACAATAATAATTAATCAGCAACTAGATAACATGAACAGGTTGGAAAAGGTTTCAGAAATGGAGGAGGAAAATTTGTTGGAAATTAAAGTTGGATAGAACATTCAAACACAATTAGCAGAAGTCACAACCATTTTAAATACTTCAAACATACTGTAAAAGACATGCATAAATCTTCCTCCTACACAAGTAAATAACTCTGGCAATAAATATTTCAGTGAATCAATGTTAATGTTCGAACCAACACAACAAAAACTCTAACAACCAAATGATCAGACGTTTACATATACAGCCATCTCGGAGTTGGTAAAGCTAAAATTACAGAATAGTGAATTTGGAAAGAAATTACACATACTATCACATTTATTACCACACAGCTCAAGAAGTAGAACAACTGAAGAACTGACGGTTTAAATACAAGAAATTAAGCATGTTGCTGCACAGCTGAACATACAGAATTGCTCACCGCGCCCACTCAGCCTTCTGTCATATGAGTGCCAGGGAGGAAACTACTTCTGGGATAAAAGTGTCAGGACATTCTGTTGACCACATCAACTACATTCTAGTAGAAAATTAATAGAAAACTCTACATATACTAACCTGAGGGCTTCAGTGTCCTATTGAAAGTTGTCTAACTTCTTAAAGTGATTGTTGTTCTGTAAATGTGTTTTTTATTTAAGACCAGTATTTTGTAACTGGGTATGTGAAGTATGACTTTGCTGAATTTATTAAATAGGAATAATAACACAAACAAACAAAAAAGGATTTGTTATACTACAACTTTTCCCAATTGTATGCACATCACAGCAAAATTGCTTATGTCGTAACTCTTGTCACACTGCACTTTACACTGAATCGGCATGCAATTGCTTGTATATTGGATTTTGCATACAGCAGTATTTCTCAACCTTTTTCACACTAGGACCTGTAAACTGACAAAAATAATGCTGCATACCACTAACTTATATGGGCCTAATTATTTAACTGTGTATATTATTAATATCTGGGATATATTGAATTGCATCATTATAAAATAATACATCTAAAGCATTTTTTGAATTCCTAAGGAAACTAAAATGAACTAATTTATAGTTAAATACATACCGACCAGATGCTTAACATTTAATAACCAAATTAACAATAATGTTATTCTAGAATGGATCCCACAATACACTACCGACCTATCTGCACAAAATAGGAAAGACGTGACAACTTATACTGTTGTTTACTTCAACCACTCTCATGATACCTACCGCACCATGTAAGATGGTCCCTCACACATACTACGAGTACCTCAGAAAATGGTCATTAACATAATCCTTAAACTGCACTCTTTGATACTGACAGGAAATATATTTAGTGAATAAGCTATTGTAAGAAGAATGCTATACTATCCTTATATCCTGGAAATGTCAAATTTCTGTGCTGTGCTGAAATTTGTTGACTAAATATAACCAAGCACTGACATTAATATCTTGCGTTTTAAAAATCCTTTCACATACAATTATTTTTTCAGTAAATTCGTCCATCATTTTCAGTTGAACACACTAACTTCCTTCTGATACTGAACTCACCCACCATCAGTTGAAAACGTAGGAAATACTCATCAGAAACATTCTTGAGAATGCAAGTTTGTTGAGCCTTCAATTCAACTTGATCATTCCAGTATGAAGTCTCTTCCCATCTTTTGGAGTAACTAGTTTTTCCAGACTATTTATGTCACTACACCTAATATTCTTTCAAATCCTTCCCACACCTCTTCCACTGTCCCTGTTTCCACAGCGAGTCTCTTGCTCCTTTATATTCTGTGGTATTCCTCTTCATTATCATCTCTTCAGTATCCATACCATTATTTTCAGATCCTGTCTCACATTTTCTCCTGTCATTGTCCTTGACTTCATTACCAATAGTCTGTGAACACAACATAATGCCTCTGATCTTATTCCCATTATATCCATCATACTCCTCTTCAACTCTACATTAAATTTTATGTGGTCCATTACAGAATTCCTCTGCCAATCATTACCATAAGAGGTTACCTTCTGGCTCCCTTCCTGTACTATGAATTTCCAATTATCATCCAACTTTGTTCACAGAACTCCAGTAGCCATTACCCTTCATCACTCCTGCCTTTCTGTGACCACTTGGGGAGACAAGTCACTCATAACATTTTCACCATTCAACTGTCTCTGCTGCTCTTGTTCACACCCCTATATCTTTCATCAGGCAGTCTGCATGTGTGGAGTATACTCGTAGTAACTACAAGCTTCTGTAATTGTTACTTGGTCATCTTCATCTCTTTTACTACCTCCTTTGGTCCATCTCTCAGAATTGGACCTATGCCATTTCTCCGCCCTTCCAAATTTCCATTACAGTTCAATCGAAAATCATTCCTCAGTTCCCTTCTGCCTTGTCCTTTCCACTTTCTCTCTCGCAGAAACAAGATATCAGTTTTTCTTCTTTCCGTCATGTCCACAATATCATCCACTTTCCCAGTCAGTGTTTGAATACTGAGAGCTCTAACTTGTAAAAAAAAAAAAAAATCATTATCCGCTTCATCATTCCCAAAGACTTGTCTGTACTTTGAAAGCAAGTTTAATCCATTACCACATAGTTTTGCCAAAACCCCTTTAGCCACCACTTTTTCAGGGTTCCTGCACGGCATCAACAGTAACTATAGCAGTTTCGGGGCACTTGTCCCCACTGCACTTCACCCCCACAGGCACTCCCTTACTTCGTGTTGTTGCCCGTCTCCCGCCACATGGAGGAGGGGCTGGACTTTGGGAGACTGCATGTTTCCCATAATTTCTCATATTTTCAACAATAGTCCCACAGTTCTTATAAAGTATTTGTTACCCACAGTATTTTCAAGTCTGGGTTTAGAATATGGGTACTTGTAAACCTTCATCTTTATTGGGGCGACCTGAGAATTGTTTTGTTGTGTGTTTGGACGTAAAATTGCTCAGCTTGTTATCTCTAGATATTTTAGACATATTTTCCAAAACTTTACTCTCTTCTTCTGAATATAGGGACCCACACTCAAAATAATCATTGAAATCTTTTGCTTTAGTGAAAGCTGTAGTGTCATTTTTAATTTTGGATCTCTCTTTTTACCTTCCGATTCATGATCCACAGAAGGAATTTTGTGTTTACAGCACGAATCTTGCTGACTGAAAGCATTTGTGCAATGACTGACTCTAATGCATATATCCCCACAATTACTCAAATCTTTTTGAACAACACATTTCTCTTCAGAAACTGTTAATTATTTTTTCTGGTAATTTCATTGTGGTGACATTGGGAAAATTCATTTTTATTAGGTTTATTGTTGCATGCATGGTTAGTGAATGTTTGATTACCTGCAAAATTAAGTGAAGAAGTGGTGATTCAATTATTTTGAATCATATCCATTGGAACAATAATGATTTTTGTTTTCAGCATCTAAATCATTGTTTTCTCTGAAGAATTTAAATAACATTAAAATCTTTTATTTTGATTTTTATGATTAGGTTTGGAAAATTCAATGCCAACAATGTTATGTTCTAGTCATTTTAGTCAGATACAATGACTTTTAATGAATTGCTTCAAGGGCGTAGCCAGGATTTTGTTTAGGGGGGGGGGGGCAGGCAAGAGAAAACTGATAATATGCATGATACAAAAACGTTTATTAATGTAATACATATATATTCTATTAATTGAATAATTAATTAAACTTATTATATTTTAATTAATTATAATTTAATTAATTAGTATATATAATTACACTAATAATAATTTTCGAGCTACTTCATCTGTAATTTTCTGTGTACACCAATCATGCACAGACAGTATAGTTGGATCTCTAGAATATTTCCATCTTATTTATATCTTTCTTAAGGTGTAGTTCTTTAAGATTTTCTGTTGTCTTACCCTTGTCCTTCCATAATTTATACCATAGTGCGACTTCATAATCAAACAATTTTAAGTTGTAACATTGGCAGAAACATCGTGACTTTTTTTAAAAAATCAACCTATGACTGGGATGTAGCTAGAGACTGCAATCCAGTAAAGCACCTTTCCTCGCCGCATCAATTTCTTCCCTAGAAACATTCGAAAGTCCTTTGACAATGTCTTCAAAATTCTTGTTAAAAATAGCAAAACACGTATATTTTTGAGACCAGTGGGTCTCGTATAAAGCTGAAATATTTGGCTCGTTCTTTCTCTGTAAAAAGGTTTCTCGTAAATTTTTTTTTTTTTTTTTTTGTCTCTAAATTTCAAATTGTGTTCCGTATTTCTGTAATTTGATTTAAATTATTTACAACCATGTTGTCTGTGGCTTTCACAATGAAAATACAAGGCTTTTTTTATATTTCTCTTTAAAAAAATTTGAACCCCACCAATATCACCCGCCAATGTAGAATACCATTCACATCCTTGGCTAACACAACTATCAGGCCCATGTCCTTCGTTTTCTAAAAACCTGTCAATTTCTAATGCTATAATTTGTCATTTAAATCCATCGGTCCTACGAATCTGAGAGATTTTTGGCGGATTGTATATTATCTTAGTCAGTAAAACTGTTTTTATGGAAAGTTATTCTTTCCCAGCTATATCACACGACTCATCTGCCAACACAATATAAGTATAAGCCTTCTTTGTGGCCTGCACAATTTCATTTTTAACGACCAAGCCGAACAGGGCAATAATTTCGTTTTGAATCTGTGGGGAGATATACATAAAAAAAATTAAATTTTTCAATATGCTATTTCAAAACCAGAACACTTGAATCAATTATTAGTTTCAGCAGGTATTCAAGAACACCCTGATGTTGCTCTTTACTTCTTAAAGGCAAGTTATTTTTATGGTGTAACACAGAAAATAATCGAAGAAATTATAGAAGACACGATTTATCGATTGTCTTCTACTTCCCTCTGCTGAGCAGTATTCATCATTACAGCGACCAGTATTTTCTCCAAGAAGTTCTTAACATCCTTAGCTGCTGATTAACGATAGTGTGATGAAGCATGTTTTTGCAATATTCATGAATATTTTTAAAGTGACAGAAAGTTCGAGTAACAAATTAATTAGACTATACTAGCAGATGCAAGTAAGTCTGCAAGCAACAATGATTAAATTTTCGTTTCAAATTAGTGACTTTAGCATCTACAGAAAATTTATTTTCAGGAAGGTACTCAGCAGCGTTTTAGCATCTCTTCCCAACACCATTGAACTTATTCGTAAGACTGAAGTTAATATAAAGCTGGGCCTGTGGGCTGTAAGACAGTATGTAGCAGTATAGGTACAACCACAGAATGAGAAACAACTTGACCGACTCAACTCATATCCGGACACCTAGGACAAATATACTGTAAAGTCAAGAGTAATAAATATTTTGTCACAAATTAGCTCTTACACTATCGACTTTTTCACTGTCCCTTGATGGTAATAAAAATAAATAAAATACAAACGAATGCAGATGATTATAGATATTAAATAAAAGTCGTACTTTTTGTATGTACTGTATGTAGTACTATATTAAAAGTCATCGTTAGCCTTACGGAAAATACAAATTAATTGCTTTTAAGAACCGATTATTAGCGCGCTCTCTGGTGATATCACAGTATAAATGATCGGATGCGTTGTGTGCGGGTCGAGTGAGCCTACAATCTATCGGTATTCAATAGCAGTTAAGACGAGGATGTCTTTGTTCGAGTTAGCTCGCGCGGCACAGTGACAGTTTGTTGCCATGGATAACAAAAACGGTATTCTTTTAATACAATTGTACGGTGACAAAGTTTTTTGTTTAATAGCAAATGTGCAGCCTCATCAGACTCAGATGGTATAACCTCCATCACTTCCACAACCGTCACTTGCAACTCCAATCAACGAATCTATAGAATTGCCAAATGACAGAATCAACATAATACTTTTTACCTATGTAAGGAGTAAGTGCTCGTTAAGAATGGCAACAGAAAATTGAATAGCATTTTTAAAAAAATTGTATTACATGGGTGCTATTACCTTATTTTTGACATTTCTTTCAGAGCTTCGCATAGTGCGTCAGAAACATCTGAAACTGTTCAAGTAAATGACTGTTTTGACACTCGAAAAAGGTAATGCAGGCTAGTACACAAGTCACCAATTGCTAGGAATCTTGAAGTCACAGCGTTTATCGGTAACTGAAATGCCTCCCGAAATTGAGTGCACTGACTCAATTAATGATTTTAGAAACTCTACCATTGTCAATCTCGTAAAATTTGTTTATCGTATCCTCGATGGCTTCATATCTGATGTCCTACATGAGTTTATCGCCATACTGTATTCAATTAAAATACAATTTCCATATCCACCAAATCATTCTTCGTTTAGGTTTCTAGTATACAGTGTGTCGCATCACAGTGAAAGTTGCGACTATTCGTGCACGTGAAATGTCCACGGTGGTTTCACGAAAAGACAGTGCCTAGATAGTTTGCCGCGCTCTTCAACAGAAATGGTTCGCGCGGCAAATAACCGGTTTGGTGCGCTCGAACATGGCTCACGCAGCAGCCGCTCATACTCGATACGCAACTTAGGAACCATCCATAAACCACATAGTCGATTTTGGCCTCCTGTGAACCCTCCCTCCCCCCCCCCCCGTAGCCCAACGTGGCTTTTGTCTCCCCCCCTCCCCCCACGTAGCTTTTTCTCATATTGATTCCAGAAGTCATTTTTGTACTGTTTTCTCTTGTCAGGCTATCATAAATTACAAGCGGGGAAAATAAAATGACGGAAATAATTATTCACATGCTTCTGTATGTTCTGTATCTTAATATGAAAGAAAAGCTACGTGGCCTGGCTCGGAAACCCCCCCTCCTTTTTAAGTAGCCCAGCGTAGCTTTCCAGCCAACCCCTCCCCCCCCCCCCCACCGAGCCACGTAGTTTATGCACAATCCCTTAAGGCCGGTTCACATTGGGTGGTTTTCACCACAGTGAAAACTTAACCGTCGCCGCCTACAGAATTTGAGGTGTTTACATATTCAGCGGTAGAACTGTCGCTGCTTTTGCAGCGGTAAAATTTTCGCTGCTATGAAGAGCTGGTAAAAGGTGACGTGATCGGACGTCAGTACCTTTCTTTTGATGACCTGAGTTTCATTTTGTGAAATTAGAAGTTAATTTAATTAATTTGGTGTTTATTACTTCGTAGTTAAGTTTTAAAATTGTTATTTTGAAGGTTCCATAGCCATAGAAGTAAAAAAAGAAAAAACCAAACGAAAACAGAATATTTGAGGAACGACGACACCAATTTTTTCATATATTTTGGGATGTTTATTTCGAAAATTCCATGCGAAACTTAATTACCACATTAAAAGGAGAAATACCCAGTTGATGAATTGTATTTAACGTGTGGAAATGCTGGCAATCTCCTTGAAGTAAGCAGATTTCTCATGGACCTACTATAAATAAACATTTAATTTCATATAATTCCAATTCTCTATATTTATTTTATGTTAATTAAGGTGAAAACTTCTTGAGGTGAATATGAATAGATGTACAAGAAAAGTTTGCAAAATACACTATGCCAAAGCTCCCATTTGATCCCTCGCGCCACTACTGGAACGACGGCGACGGAAACATTTCCGCCGCGGCTGAAACCGCCCAGTGTGTAACCGACCTAAGAGTCGTCAGCAGCGCCGTACGTGGCCCGTTGTGCCGCCCCGCCCTCGCTAAACGTTTGTTTTCCCGCAGATAGCAGTAGAAAGCAGGTTTAAATAGCAGGAACCGAATTAATTTTTGAAAGTTACTTAGCATTGTTTACTCTTCGGTTCGGCACATCTCTGATCGAGCGCAAACCTGCGTCCAGCTAGGGGGGGGCAGCTGCCCCCCCCCCCCCCCCCGTGCCCGTACCTGGCTACGCCCTTGAATTTCTTCCTTATTTCACATTATGGGTTTCTGTTGTGGCTCCATGTTAATTTCAGATTGTTGTTTGACATGTCATGTTCACGAAGTTTATCAGTTGGGTCCAATGACTGTGCCTGATGAATTCTAGCCTATTTCCAAGCAGAAAAGGCATAAATTGAGACAGCAAAGTGCCAGATTGTTGTTTACAAATATCATTATTCATTAAATGTATTTCTGTTGGATCTGATGATTCAGGACACATTGCTTTGTTTCAGACTACAGAAGGCTCCTATCGTGGTTGCATATTGTTTAAAATTATTGTCTGCCAATAGTGTTATGATCTAGACATTTTGCCATTTGATTTGAAGCCGTAGGATTGACGTTCCCCCACTTTTTTCATTCTAAGGACCAGCAAACTATCAAAAATAATTCTCTAGAACAACAACTAATATGGTCCTAATTTTTTACCAATCCATCTATTATTAATACTTGGACATACCGTACTGTTACATCATACCATAAAACTAAATGATAATTTTGATTTCCAGTAAGACTATAGTTATAAAATTACATGTTAACTAATGAAAGTGGATTATATATTGAACAGGCTCTTAATATTTATTAGCCAAATAATTATGTTTGGCTTACACACAACTGGTTGTTTACCATGTCCTGCATGGGCTTTGAAGTTGCAACTGCTGCTAGCAGCCCGAACTTTGCAGAAAAGTGGCCATCAGCTACATGGCAGCATCCATCTGATTTACAGTTAAGCGTTTGAAAAGACTGTGTGTTACAGGTAAACAAACTTTTTTTTTTCAGGTAGCCAAAGCTTAAAATTCAATGAATGAAAAACAGCACAATGAGAGAACTGGTAAATATAGTCATGTCGTTAGAATGGAACAGTCCTGAACAATTTTCAATAAAAACCGATATCACCAATGAGCTCAAATCTCACTTTGCCAACAAGCTTACCACAGGAATAATCTTTTTAGAGGTTTTGAATACCTGATTCAGTGGTGTCCATTACTTCTCACCATAAATGCATTTTTAGTGGGTTCTGTTCTGTTAAATTTGTTATGTGTGTTCAAGAACTATATGATCTCAATCTGTAAATTATATTTTAACTTAAGTGAAGTTTGGAAACAATGTAAGCTTTTGTAGTTGTCCCAGGTAAAATATCAGAATACTGATTTCAATTTATTTTGTAATCAAATGTAGATTAAAGTTAATGATGATAAGACTAGAAAGACCTCTTGCAGTTTATTTAACATTATTCAAGTCTTATTAAGAATTTTATTAAAAATAACTTATACGTATATAAATAAAAACCATGTGGCTATTAAAAAAAGGTGTAGTGTAAAGTGTTAAACGATGGGCACACCTATATTACAATTGTTCGGTTGAGATATAATTCTGAAAACTATGCAATCAATTTTTTTTACATGCAGTGATCATTTCATTTACTTCAATTTCTGGTAAAGGATGAATGCTGATAAGATGATAATTTTCATGCAGTGAAAGAAACTGATATGAATATCAGGAAATAGTGTTTGAACAGAGTGCATTTCTTTTTTTCTTTTTAACACACACAGTTGTATTTCAGTGAGCTGTGGCTAAGCAGGGTATTCATGTTATCTTACTGATATTTGATAAAGTAGCTTGTTTGTGTTCATGCTTTTATGATATTTGAGATTTATATATGGTGGTGTAAATTTTTGTGTTGCTATGGATTTCTTGTGCTGATGTTACGGGAATGTGTGATTTGGTTTGTGCTGACAATATTTGATAATCTGAAGTGGTAGTAAATACGGGATCATAATAGCATTTTTAACATGTGATGGAGTGATATTTATCTTGGTAACCAAGTTTTGTAACATGTGGTTGCACACATGAAGAAAATTTGTTGATGCTGATAAATCAAGTATTAACTCTAGAGAGTTCAAAGTAATTGATAAATGGCAGAGGAAGTGCTAGATAAAGTTGTAATTGTTTTTGAAGGAAGTAAAACTTTTGCAAAGGAAGGTAATGCTAAACAATTAGATGCAATGAGGGTATCAGAAAAGATTCCAGAAATTAAAGGAGACAATTCTTCAATTTAAATATTATTTAAGTTCAGAGAAAACAACGATTTACAAGCTGAAGACAAAAATTGTAACTATTCCACAGAAATCATTCAAAATCATTGAACCAGCACTGCTTCACTTATAAGACATTCAATAACCATCCAAACAAGGATTAGCTTAATAAAGCTGAAATTTTCCAATGTCAGCACAAAGACATTGCCAGAAAACAACAATGTCACAGCTGAAGAAAAAGGTGGGTCCCAAAAAAGATTTACTCATTGTGGGAATATGTGCATTAATGTTAGTCATTGTTCAAAAACTTTCAATCAACAAGATTGAGGATCAAAAGACAAAAATCCTGCTGTAGGTACTCAATCTAAAGGTAAGAAACAGAAATCCAAAACTAAAAATGATAAGGACATTATTGCAAATAACTGCAAAAGATTTAAATGATTAGTTGTTAGGTCACTACCTTTACATGAAGAAAATAAAGTTGTGGAAAGTATGTCAAAAATATATAGAGAAACCAAAATGAGCCATTTTACTTCCAAACACAAGAAAAAACAATTGTCTAGCCAATTGTTACACCAATAAGGATGAAGGTTTACCAGTCCCCAAACTCTAAACCCAGTCTTGAAAATACTGTGGGTAAACAAATATTTTGCATGAACTGTGGTACTACTCTTCAAAATATGACAGCTTATTGGAAACATGCAATTATGGAACATACCACTATAGAAGATAAATAACAGATGCTCCTAAAAAACACATATAATGGAGAAATAAATAATGTAATGTGCAATGTAATTGAATAGTCTTGATGTTGTATGTTTATGGTTCTAAGTATTTTTGAAGTTAGAAAGTGTCAAAATCTACTAAATTCTACTAACAATGTCATCTTTTGATCTTGGCAACAGGAGCATTTATTTGAAAATTCAAAAATACATTACAGGTGGTATGTAAGTCTGTAATGTATACTTAATCTCACTAAATTGGTCCACAGTACCATTTAGTATGCATAATTCTTCAATTTTCCAGAAGCATGCGAAAGAGGATTCAAGTGAATTTGTACAGTATACATGAAAGGAACTGAGGGGGGAGGGGTAGGAAGAGAGGTTGTCCTTTATTTTTATAGAGGTTGGACCATCCTCACGATTCAGGCGGTGAAGCCAAGATCCCCGTTCTCCAATACATACTACATTCCACCGTCACGCCCTACGGTGGTCATTGAAGTATGCACAGAGTTTACGGTGTTAGGGAACTGGTGGCGCTCACCGGTTCCCGGCTCAGGTACCGCGGGTGCGCCAGATCCGTACCTGGCACTTGCATGCCAGGGCCCTGCAGGGTTGCAGTCGCAATTGACTGTGGTTTCTGTAAAGAGAGTACAAGGATTGTGATAACTGATTCACACATTTAAGGTTACAGTCATTCTGGCATTTGTAATGAAGGATGTTAAGCAAGCAAGTGATGTTGCCACTGAAATCGCCAGGGGGCCCCACCTAAATTAGTCGCATTAGTGATACCAAGGCTATCACAAGACATTATGATAGGATACTATGTACTGCAAGAAAAACAAGTGATGAAATCAGTCAATCAGAAATTTGGTACCAGACTCAATTTACTTGACAGTAACATACATGACAGTTCTGGATGAAGATACAGAGGTTCTTATTAAAACTTAACACGAAGAGAAACAGGTGGCTAGAGTGAAGTATTTGGGCATAACAGTAAAAAGCACCATGAAATGAGACTTCCCTATTAATTCAGTCATAAGTGGAGCTGATTCTAGGCAACTCATAGGCCGAATTTGAAAAACTGTAACATTCAAACACAGGAGGTAGTGTACAAAACTCATGAGAGACCACATTTGGACTACTGGTGTGCCATTTAGGATCTGTTTTATAGGGGATTAATTTACTGTATACAGAAAGTACAGAGAAGAGCTGTTCCATTCATGACTACATGCAACAGTTCTTATGAAAGTGTCACAGAATTGATTTGTGTATTCAGCTGTGATTCTCGGGTAGACAGACGACATGGATTTCATTGAATTTATTGGCAAACACGCATATACCCAATGTCTTTTTCGAATGCAATGAAATACTTTGTCTACCTACCTATTTGAGCTGCAATGACAGGAGTGATAAGATTAGATAAATACGATGCCACACTTTTTTCCCCTCGTGCCAATTTGGGATTGCAATGCACAGAGCAGGGTTGGCCGCCTCGATCACCAGATTTTACTTTTTCAGACTTCTTCTTGTGGTGATATGTGAAGGACAAATTGTATACAGGCTACAAAATTCATTATCTGCAAGAGCTTCTCGGCCGCATACGAGATGCTGTCAATTCCATTATGCTCGAGATGCTACAGAAAACCTGGCAGGAATGGAATGAGAGGATCTCATGTAGAAGTGTACTGATTTTTTTAATAAAACTTTGTGAGTTACTCTTGACCTTGCATGCATTATTTTCTTTTTACCCTAGGCAGTACGTAATATGCAGCAATTTCAAATGTGTCAGGTTCATGGTGGAAACACTGTATAATATGGCTTTTGTCAGAGATAAAGGCAAGGTTTCTTCAGTAGCAATACCTCACAACAGCTTTAACTTACAGGATACAGAATTATTCCCCAGGTGAGTAATTCAGAAATAAAATTTTTACTAATTACAACTAAATTTTAAAAATAAAAATGGTCATCTAAAAGTAGAAAATCAAGATTTCTTCCAGATTAGAAAATCAATCCCTAATGATCTTAAGAAATTTACGTCTTGAAGAGTACACATAAAAATTCTAGTAGGTATGCTGTAGCTAAATGCACCCTTTTAACAAGTATACCTGCTGTTCACACCATTAACTATCTGCCATTCACTTTTGTGGCTATCGGTGCCTCCTTAAGAAATACTAACATAATCCAAATAGTGTTGTTTGATAAAACTTTTAAATACTTAAATATTTATTCATACAAAAAAAGGGCATTTGGTGAAATTTGTGAGGAATCAATACATAATGTTAAACAATGGTTAGTTTTCTTTGGGATTCATCACATAAATATACTTCAAATAATCATGATGCATGCACAGTTCACAAACAATATATCGCCAAATAATCCTCTTACATAGAGAATTTCCAGTTAGGATCGTTTGAAGTACATAATGGTAAAATTGTAAAATTAATATACTTGGTAAATTATACATCACTCAGTAATTAAAAAGGATGCTTTGATGAAAGTCATATGTGTAAAGAGACAGGCAATGTGGCAGATGTATCCTTTACCTAATGAAGCTACAGGAAGTGTGTTGATAAATTTTTAGGTTTTAGAATATTAGTTCACATCATGCTCCTTGAATCCATTTAAAGCAGCCTGGTTGACATAGCCATTTTGGCTTTTCCATTAAATGATTTTTGGCATTATGTATCAAACCGATTTTTTTATGGATTATGCCTCATTGACATTGAGGTCATTAGAGGTGAGAAAGGATGGGGTAGGGGCAAGGAACAGGAAGAAATTTGGACATGGCCTTTGAAAGAAAGCATCCCGGCATTCACCTGGAGTGATCTGGGGAAACCATGGAAAACCAAAATCTGGATGCCCAGACAGAGATTCGAACCCGTGTCTTCCCGAATGCATGGCCAGTGTGTTACCGCTCCGCCATCACACTCTGTGACTAGGGGTAGATCTGATCCTTTCTTCCCCAACACAAATCAAGTGACAGTTTCCAATGAATTTCATTTGAAAGAAATTTAGTGTACTGTAAACAGCTCTTAAATTGATATGTAATCATAAATTTTCCCACCAAATCTGATGCTTGAAGATATCTCGGGAATGAGGCACGATCAATTGATTGTAGTTCAACGAATTTTTGACGGCGTAACTAGCCATCATCTTCAGTTTGCGTCTGCTGACCGGCGTGAGGAGTGCAGTCCTGGACTCATCTTTTCATGTGACCATAAGGACTCTCACAGGTAGGTGCTGAAGTGCAGTATGTTCCTTTTAAAAAATTAAAAAATAAAATAAAAAAACATTGCTAGACAGCACAACATTGAGAGAGACAACTTATTCTGCAGCATTTGTTTAGCAAGGAGTGCCTTAAAGTACTTTAAGGTCTGAGAGAAGTAAAAAATATGCCGCAAATATTGAGAAACAGGAACACTGTAACCAATAAGAAGCTACATTAGGCCACTGCAAGCAAAGAGAATGGACCCAACTTGTCCCCCTTCTCAAAGTTCTGAATGTATCCCAAATCCAAGTTAAGAATACAAGGATACAGAAAAATTTTCCCACCACTAGCAAGAGTATGATACAACAGAAGGTTAAAAATTCAATAAGTGATAGGTTTACCAGTCGTTTGGATGAAGAATGTAGGAAATTATCAAACTGCGGCCAGCAGCGATTTCTAGGGCATAGTTAAAATCAACTTTCATCTCACAGAGTTCACGCTGGGTGGTAATCTCTTTAAAGGACTGATGGCTTTAACCATGAAGCAGTTACTGAAGTAGTCAAGTTGTGGAAACTGACTTGGGTAGTGACAGGATGGTCTACATGCTTGGTGTAAACTGTTGAGCTATGACCATAAATCCTGAAGGATAGGTTGTTGGCGTTGATGCCTATATATGAACTAGGGCAGTGGAGGCAAGTAACTTTGTACATAAGGTGTATGTAAGCAATGATGTCATTTCCAATTATGTGGAAGGCTTCCCGAGTGGTGGGATTGCAGTAGGTAGTTGTGAATGGCTGAACAATGTGAAGTGTTGTCTATTGCAGGGTAAGGACCCATGGGGGAAGGAGATAGGGGAGATGTCTGCTGGGGTTGGGATGTAACAGGCACAGTAAAAGTTCAGTGGTGTGCTGAAGCAAATGCACAGAACTGAAGAATAACTTTGAACACTAGCAGCCAATTTCAGTGAAAGCATGTAGTAAGTCATATTCACAATTAAGGAATTAGTAAATGTATTCCAGAACGGGAGAAGTAGGTGTAGTGCTATAATTTTAGTATAATAGGCAGGTCACAGCAGTTGACATTTATTTGCGAACTGAAATGGGATAGCAGCTGCAAGAACTAGAGCTTATGGAGAGTTGTGAGAGAATGTGGAAAGAGAGTCTTTATCAGAACACATGTGTCTGCCATAAAAACACCAGAAAGGGACTGGGTTGTGGAAAATCATAAGTGAAGGATGTAAATATAAACAATTGTAACATGAATGATCATCTACAAGGAATGAAGAGTCAGGAAGGTGTGGACCATCAACACTGTCTTCTACAACACCTCTCACCACAATCCATTTTCTTCTTCACTCTAATAAATCACTGTACTTCAACCTTCAATGACCTCCAATATCCACTAGCTGCTGTTGTTTTTGTTGTTATCAGGGCTTTAGGGTGCATCGATGACTGGGTCATTAGCGCCCTAACAACAACCAGCTGAGCAATGTGGCTTATAATTTACAATATTGCCGTCTGCATGGCCGACTGTAGGGGGGTCAACCATATAGACAGCTAACTTAAATAAATACTAAAATGATGGCTGTAAAGGGGCCATTGAAAAAAAAAAAAAAACTTTACAAACCATGTTTGGTTGTCTGTAAAGAGACCAACGAGATTTAAAACTAATGGTTGTAAACTATGTACACTCATCTACCATAAAAACTTGGCCGGTCTTCCCAAAAATTTTGGGGTAAGACCGGCCAACACAAAATTTTAAAGCTTTTGCCACATTACTAGCATCATTACTTAAAATAAGGGGCAGATCGTTGGCTGCACCAACGTCTGCCCTTAAATCCAAAAATAAAACACAATCAGTTAAAATGTAATGTACCGTCAAAGGTACATCACAAGTATGACAGTCCAGTGGATCCTCACGGTGGCGAAGAAAGCTATGCGTCTAGAGGACAGTGCCTGATTTGGAGACGAGTAAGGAAAACCTCATCCCTTCTCACCTGCTGGAACGAGCTGCTCCACAGCTGAACGGTTGGTTTGACCAGTGGGAGCTTATTATGCTCGACTTCCTGCCACTGCCTCTGCCATATTTCAAACATGGTATTCTTCACCGCCGAGGCAAGGTCTGACTTTGGGACCTGATCAAAATCAATTCTGACCTTGGCGCAGACTAACTTGGCAGCTTCATCAGCTGCCTCATTCCACGATTCCCACATGGCCCGGTACCCAGCAAAATAATACCTCCTTTCCATAAGATTGGAGGGAAAGAAGGGCATCCTGGATGTCCTGGACCAAATGGTCTACTGGGTACATGTTTGCTAATGCCTGGATACAGCTGTGGCAATCACAGCCTATGATGTACTTCATATCACGACATACCTTCATATGCTGGAATAACTTTAGCTAAACCTTTTCTTGCTCTCCTTAATGACGTGACGCGCCTGATACAGAATGCTGCTAGGTTGTCGGATACAACCTAAAGCAGTGCAACCCCCTCCTCCGCACCTAAATAGTGGAATGACAGTCATCATTCCACCAGGGGACGGGCGTCCTTCACAGCATTCCAGAGCATTTAGGTATTGAAATTTCAGCAACCTGGTGAATCACTTCCCTGAAGTGATTCACATTCCCCTCTATGCTTTCGCACTTTTGGGGCACAACACTCTGGCAGAAGAGCTGCCAACTGGCTTTGCTGATATTCCATTTGGGTCAATGGTTACTATCCCCCCATCCAAATTCAACATGCATCCATACTGGGCAGTTGTCGCTTCCATGGCAGTCGCGATCCACCTCCCAATGCATGGAGTCTGCAATTGAAGGAGAGCACAATGAAAGTTCAATGGCAGAGGACAAACCGGTAACAGTAGTAAAATGAGTCACATGACCAGTATTGAGGATACATATTTCCTTTTCCTCTATTAATCTACCAACCACTCGGCCTCTGGGACAATCGGCGATCGAACCCCACAACACAATGTATTTGTTGAAGTCTCCTACTAGGAGGAATGGCCGAGGAAGCTGCCACAAGATGTTGGAGACATTTTCATAGTCGACGAGCGGGTTAGGTGGTAGATAAATAGAGCAAACGGTCAGTTTGATATTGTGTATCCTCACTGCCCCTGCTTGTAGGTTAGAGGTGAGAGCAACAGATACAGAGTGGACAGTGTTTCGGACGAACACAGTCACTACTCCTTTCACTCGATCACCCTCGGTATCGTCCTTTCTATAGATGTCATAACATCTTAGCACTGGCTGGTGTAATGGTCTAAAATGTGTCTCTTGTAGACAGAGACACAATGGATTAGACCGTGCTAAGAGTTGGATTTCCTCTTTGTGAGCCTGAAAGCCGTTAATGTTCCACTGAAGTATGGGAGCCATCCTACCTATTTAACCTCACCCGCCCTGGTTCGGGTGGGTCTTCATTCGGTGACTGCTGAGGAACAGGACCAGAATCGTCCACCACCATTACTGTCTCCTCACAGTCTGAAGACACCTTAGATTAACAAAAGGCCTCAGAGGTTGGAGAGTTTTTCCTTCGCCGTGATCTTCTTCCCTACTTCTACAAACTACTTGGTAGCCTGGGGGGTGAAAAAGTAAGGGATTTTAAAAATGGATAGTGTGCCGAAACTTTGGACCCCGGACCTTCTGATCTGTTTGTGGTGTTACTGATGCCAAAACTGTTGCAGGTGGTGATGCTGATGCAGTGCTTGCAGTGGCAAGCCTTTCTGCTTTTGCTGGTGGAACTGATGATTCCACTGTCGAAGTGGTCAGGGTTGCAGATGTGTTGCTACTGACATCAGTGGTCTTCGGTGTTATAACCCTGATGGGCTTGGCACCACATTTGCATTGATATGAGCACATAGTACTTGTGCCCTTGTCTGCAACTGACGTCTGGGTAGCAACACTTTCTTTCCTGATGGGAGTTGATAACATCTTCATGAAGCTGGTAGTGAAGATGTAGAGCCAGAGACTTATATTGTTTCTTGGCTTTGCTTTAGGATATTCACTACTTCGTTTTCAACTCCTGTATCTTTTTGTTTTCCAGATACATTTGACACTCCCCGCTCCTGGCTGGATGTGACCCAGGGCAGTTGACGCACACCTTTGGGAGGGTGCAACTAGTACCTGGCTCACGAGCTGCCTTTCCACATTTCCCACAGGTGGGGTTGCCCTTGCAGGTTTCCGTCATATGATTGAACCGCTGGCACTTAAAACAGTGCATTGTGTCCTTTACATACGGGCAAATATTGAGCTTCAAATAGCCTGCCTAGATGTCTCAGCAACGCCAGAGTGTAGAACGTCAGGACGAAGATGGCAGTCTTCTCAAGACTACCATTAACCCCTCGCGTGACCTGACGAACCTTGACCACATGTTCTGTTGACCATTCTGCAAGTAGTTCCTCAGTCTTTAAATCTATTAGGTCACGGCAAGTGATTACATCTTTACTCGAATTTAGAGTTTTATGGAGTTCGCACTTTACTGCGAACCCTCCCAAGCTTCTCAGACTTAAGGAGGAGAAGAGCCTGCTTATAGGTGGATGTTTCCAAAAGCAGTGTCCCATTCCTGAGCTTTTTGACTGATTTTAGGGTACCCACAATACCCTCTAAACCTTTGTGGGTGTAAAATGAAGAGACCTTTTCGAAAGATCCCTCCACCCTTGCCATTATGATGAGGCATTATCGATGTGATAATCCTTGCTGTTATAGCCTACATTGTCAGGAGAAGGGCTTTCCACACTCGCCTGTTTACCACTTCTTTGGGCGGAACATTTCCGCTGCAACGTGCCCATACCACAGGTAAAAGAAGAAGTTTTTCTATTTTTAGGGATTTTGTCCCACGAGTTCGGAGGAACTATATGTTGAGTCATGCCACCAAGACCAATAAAACAGGGGTTCAGCAGGCGCCCCTGAAGTTGTTTGCAAGCGGGTGGTTTGCCTCACCACCCATCCACCTCCTCGGCACGATACTCACCTAGAGGTTGAGGTTTTTTTATAGAGGTTTGTACCGTCCTCGCAATCCGGGCATTGAAGCCAAGATCCCCATTTTCCATGTCACACAACGTTCTACTGCCACACCCTACGGTGGTCACTGAAGCATGGAAGGAGTTTACAGGTTGGGAAACTTGCGACGCTCACAAGTTTTCTTCGGGAACCGGGGGTTTGCCAAAACCGTACCAGGCACTTGCGTACCAGGCCCCTGTGGAGTCATTTCAAAGCTGCAATTTTTAAGAATGATTGATATTTAGCAACAAAACTTAAAATGGAGATTTCACAATTCCTTTTATCAATTACTCACAGGGTAAACACAGTTTGAAAGATATTTTCACAAATTATTTATATAAATTTGAAACATAATTTATAATATTTAAGCTAAATTGTTGTTTAGGGTACGTCGACAGAGGGGTCATTAGCACCCTAACAATTACCAGCTGAACTGTGGCTTAAAAAAGTTCTAAAATACTGTCTGCATGGTCGACTGTAAAGGGGTCGGCCATACAGACAGCAAATAAATTATAAAATCAGACTTGGCATTAAAATGGCCACAGGTACTTTAGTCCGTTCAACACCTGAATGGCTGTAAAGGGGCCAAGCAGGCTCACAAAAGTATTAGAAACACTCGTCTCGCTGGCTGTATAATGGCCAGCAAGACAGGAATTATACGAATATAAAAAATAAAAACAATGCACTTGGACGGGAGGCAGTAACTTAAAACTAGGCCGATCTGCCTTACATTTTAGGCACTAGACCGGCCAATACGCAAAATTTTAAAACACTCACCACATAGCTGTTCTCATTGTTTAAAATAAGGCCCAGATCGTTAGCCAGGGCAACGTCTGCCCTCAAGTCTAAAAACAAAGCACATTCAACTAAAATGTGGCGCACCGTAAGAGGTACGCCACAAGCATCACATTCCGGAGGGTCCTCCCGGCGGAGAAGAAAGCTATGTGTCAGAGGACAGTGCCCTATACGGAGGCGAGTAAGGAGAACTTCATCCCTCCTCGCCCACTGGAAGGAGCTGCTCCATGGCTGAACGGTCGGTTTGACTAGCCGGAGCTTATTACGCTCTACCTCCAGCCACTGCCTCTTCCAAATGTCAAAAACTAATCTTTTCCCCTCCGAGGCAAGGTCAGACTTGGAGACCAGATCAAAGTCAATTCTGACCTTGTTGCAGGCTAACTTGGCAGCTTCATCAGCTGCCACGTTCCCCTGATTCCCACATGACCGGGCACCCAGCAGAATACGACCTCCTTTCCAGAAGATTGAAGGGATCGCAGGGTGTCCTGTATATCCTGGACAAGACAATCTGCTGGGTACATGCTTCCCATGACTTGGATGCAGCTAAGGGAATCACAGCATATGATGTACTTTGTGCCGCGACTTGCTTTCATATGCTGGAGCGACTTTAACAAGTGTAACACTCTGCAGTGTATACGCTGCAACAGCTATTCAGTTTGTAATTATAAGTCGCCCGAGGGAACACCACAGAGCAGCCAACTCCGTTAGCCTGCTTAGACCCATCCGTATATACCGGGGTAAAATCGTGAAACTGATTTAAAATATCGTTAAAACTTCGGATAAAAACACTATCGGCGGTACACAACTTGTTGTACCGCGACAGTTCTAAAAGTGTTCTGGGCCTCTTTAAAAGCCAGGGAGGAGATTTACTCCAACCCTGGTGATAAAAGGAGGGCATCTGGAACCCATATTCCTCTAAAATAGCCTTTGAACGGTAGCTGAACGGTTTAGTTGATCTTTGACGGTTGGTATAGAGCCGTTCAAAGTTAGGATGAATGACTACGTAATACACGGGACTGCCAGGAGTTGCGGCAATATGTATATAGTGTCGCACCATGAGGAGATGCCGGCGGATGGAAAGTGGCAGCTCGCCAGACTCAACACAAATACTGGGTATCGGACTGGTGCGGTATGCACCTGTGGCGAGACAAATTCCTGCATGGTGGACACTATCCAGAATACGGAGATAACTGTCCCGTGCCGTAACATAGACAATGCAACCGTACTCAAACCGCGACCGTACAAAGGCTCTATTAAACTGTAGCAGGCAGGAGCGGTCAGTGCCCCATGAACTGCCACACAGACACTTTAAAATATAAGCGCTTTCAAGGCTCTGGCTTTAACATCTTTAAGATGTGGCAGCCATGTAAGCCTACTATCTAATATGAGGCCCAAAAAGCAAACAGTTTCGCTAAAACTTAAAACGGTGTTCCTCAAGGTGAGAAGAGATGAGGTTCTCCTAATAGACTTCTACTGCGGCTAAAAAGCACACACCGGGTTTTATCAGCTGAAAAACGAAAGCCGGTGCGTACTGATCATTCATACAGACTGTTCAGCATGAGCTGCAGCTGACGCTCAGCGCTACTCAGGCAAGACGATGCAATAAAAATTAAAAAGTCATCAATGTATAAGGAGTACCGGGTGGGCCTCCTTATAACAGGTGCAATGCTATTAATTGCTATAGCAACAAGATTCACACTTAAAACTGAACCTTGAGGAACACCGTTTTCTTGAATAAAAAGGTTGGACACTTCTCTACCGACTCGGTACCGGAAGCAACGTCGAGATAAAAATGATTTTAAAAAACAGGGTAGATTTCCCCTAAATCCCCATTCATATAACTGTTTTAAAATAACGTGCCGCCAGGTAGTGTCGTATGCCTTTTCGATGTCAAAAAATACACCGACAAGGTGATGGCTGCGAATGAATGCATCCTGTATTGCCGCTTCCAGTAGGATCAGGTTATCCGTGGTGGAATGGAACTTCCTGAATCCACACTGAAAAGGCTCAACAGTTTACGGGACTCAAGACACCAGACGAGGCGACGGTTCACCATCCACTCTAGTGTCTTCCCGACGCAGCTCGTTAAGGCAATGCTACGGTAGCTACCTGGCAACAACTTGTCTTTACCTGGTTTTAAAATTGGGATCATCGTTGCTTCCTTCCACGAGTCGGGGAAGTGTCCTCCGGTCCAAATTTCATTAAAAATACCCAGGAGGTACTCTTTAGCATCTTTGTTCAGATGCCTCAGCAACTGGTACTGGATCTGGTCAGGCCCTGGCGCCGTGTCTTTGGCGCTTTGTATAGCAGACTCCAGCTCCCACGATGAGAATGGTCTATTGTAGTCCTGCAATTTCGACGAGTCGAAGTTGAAGATTTGCCTTTCGGCAAATGTTCTTCATTGCTGGACCTGTTGGTCCAATCCGGCAGACAAAGTGATGGCAGCGAAATACTCTGCCATCAGCTGCGCAATGCTTCGCTCGTCGGTGACTACACGCCTCTGATCCAGTAATCCAGATACTGGCGATCAAGAGTACCTCCCGGATATACGGCGGATTGACTCCCATACTTTTGTTGAAGGGGTGGAACGGTTAATGGTGCTCACGAAGTTCTGCCATGATCTCTTTTTGCTCTCCTTAATCGCACGGCGCGCCTTAGATCAAGCAATCCGAAACGCTGAGAGGTTTTCAGGTGTTGGGTGCAACCTAAACCAGCGCATGACCCGTCTCCGACCCTGAATAGCGGAACAACATTCATCGAGGGACAGGCGTTCTGCGCGGCATCCTGGAAATGCTAGGCATGGATATATCGGCCGCCCGATAAACCCCTTCTGTAAAGTGTTTCACCTTGTCATCGGTGGTCTGGCGATGTTGGGGTATGACTGACCGGCTATAAAG
This sequence comes from Vandiemenella viatica, assembly GCA_031002005.1. Lineage (NCBI taxonomy): Eukaryota > Metazoa > Arthropoda > Insecta > Orthoptera > Morabidae > Vandiemenella > Vandiemenella viatica. Next base: position 339,212,205 of record CM061921.1, on the reverse strand, counting down.
TTGCCAGTCAGCACTGCCGATATTCCATTTCCGTGTTGTAACTGTTTCGCCCCACTCACACTCTATGTGTAGCCAAATTGGTAAGTGGTCGCTTCCATGGAGGTCACGATCCACCTCCCAATGCACGGAGTCCGCAATCGATGGAGAGCAAAGAGAGAGATCAATGGCAGAGGACGAACCGGAAGCAGTAGTGAAGTGCGTCATTTGACCGGTATTTAGGATGCACAAATCCTTCTGCTCCAATAATCTACATACCTCTCGACCTCTGGGGCAATTGTTGGTCAAACCCCACAACGCATTGTGCGCGTTTAAGTCTCCCAATAGGAGAAAAGGCCGAGAGAGTTGCCGAGTGATGTAAGCCAGCTGACCGCAATCAACTGATGTTCCCGGCGGTAGATATATTGAGCATACAGTCAGTTGCACCAGTCCATGTAATTTAACTGCTACTGCTAGTAAGGGAGAGGTGAGAGCTACAGGTTCGTAGCGGTCAGTGTTCCGTACAACAACCGCCACTCCCCCCTTCGCTCGATCACCATCGGTATCGTCCTTTCGATAAACATCAAAACCTCTTAGCGCAGGTTGACGTGTTGGTCTGAAGTGTGTCTCTTGAAGGCAGAGAGACAATGGATTAGACCGTGCTAAGAGTTGTAACTCCTCTTTGTGAGGCATAAAACCATTAATGTTCCATTGGAGTATGGGAGCCATCCTACCGATTTAATTTCACCCGCCCCAGTTCGGGTGGGTCTTCAGTGTCCATCTGCTGAGGAACGGGACCAGTCTGGTCCACCAGCATTGCAGATTCCTCTGGCTCAGAAGAGTCAGACGTCTCCGACTCAGTGTCCTCATCCACTACCTCCTTCACCTTCTTTTTCTTCGACCTCTTTCCCTTCTTCTTCCTACCAGTAGGTAGTCTGGGAGGGGACGAAGAGGGAGATTTGACAAACTGAGTCGGGTCCGTCCGCCTGAACTTCGGGCCCCGGATCTTTTGATTGCGTCCAATAATGGATGCAGCAGATGGTAATGCTACAATTGTCAAAGTGCAGGGTGGAATTGGTGGTGGCGCTACTTTGACAGCTGCTGGTGTAGTCGAGGTCGCAGACGTACTACTACAGACATCCGCGGTCTTCGATGTTACGACCTTTGCGGGTTTAGCACCGCATTTGCATTGACATGAGCACGTTGTGCTGGTGCTCATGTCTGCAACAGACATCTGGGTAACAGTACTTTGTTTCCTGATGGGAGTTGAAGCCATCTTAGCGAAGCTCGTTCCAAAAATTGGAGCGGCGAGCGACTTGGCCTTCTTCCTTGCTTCTGCATAAGGGATCCGCTCTTTTGTCTTCAACTCCTGTATCTTGCGCTCTTCAAGATACACTTGATACTCCCTACTCCAGGCCGGGTGTGATCCGGAGCAGTTGACGCACACCTGTGGTAGCGTGCAACTTACTCCTGCCTCATGTGCCCCCTTGCAGCACTTACCGCAGGTGGAGTTGCCCTTACATGATGCCATCGTATGTCCAAACCGCTGACACTAGTAACAGCGCATCGGGTCCGGAACATACGGACGGACGTTCAGGTTGATGTACCCTGCTTTGATATTCTTCGGCAGGACTGGAGTGTCAAACGTCAGGACGAAGGTGGCAGTCTGGTCAATACTGCCATTAACCCTTCGTGTGATCTGACGTACCTGACCATTTTACTGTTCCTTCCACTCCTTAATGAGTTCCTCGGTCCCTATGTCTATCAGGTCACGGCAGGTGATAACGCTTTTTGAACTATTCAGGGATTTGTGGAGTTCGCAATTGACTGCAAACTCCCCAAGCTTCTCACAGTTAAGGAGTTGGGTAGCTTGCCTACTGGTTGTAGTTTCCAGCAGTAGCGCCCCGTTCCTCAGCTTTTTCACTGAATTTAGGGTCCCTACTAGACCCTCTAGCCCCTTTGAGATATAAAAAGGTGAAACTTTTTCAAAGGTTCCTTCCACCCTCTGCATCACTATAAAAGCGTTCCCAAGCGAACAAACTTTTCTGTCACTATTGCCATCAGAAGCGGTGGGGGGGGGGGGGGGCCTATCGACCTTCACCCGCTTCTTAGAACTGGGTGTATTGGGATTAACCTGCGGCACACCCGTACCACAGGGTTTTTTAGTTTTAGTGGATGACTTTGTTTTGGTCCCACGAGTAAAACCAGTTTAAAAAGAAGCGCTAATACAACAGGGGTGTGCAGGTGCCCCTGAGGTTGTACGTTAGCGAGTGAATTCCCTCTCCACCCATTCACCTCCTCGGCACGTAGCTGACCTTGAAGTTGAGGTTTTTTTTTTATAGAGGTTGGTACCGTCCTCGCGATCCGGGCGATGAAGCCAAGATCCCCGTTCTCCTAGGCACACAACGTTCCACCGCCACGCCCTACGGTGGTCGTTGAAGCATGGTAGGAGTTTACGGTGTGGGAAACTTGCGGCGCTCACAAGTTTCCAGCTCGGGCACCGCGGGTTCGCCAAATCCGTACCTGACACTTGCGTACCAGGCCCTTGCGGGGAATGTCAGCTGGCAAGGTTCCTAGAACTGGCAGGCGATTTTTTGCTGTGGTGATGCGACACTGGGCGAGGGTGTTGTATCCCTGACAGAGGAGTATTGTGCTAGCCAGGTAGATATACAGAGTGACGGACGGGAATTTCTGTTTTTCATGTGGCACGGAGGAACATTCGGTGCTGGCCGGCAAGCACGTTCGGTCGATGTGACTTCTGCACTGTCTATTCGTTAGTGGGACTGTTGCTGCTGCCTGGATCCGGACAACCATTATTTTGTTTGAGCAGATGTGCTCAGGCAAAGGACGTCCTGAGGAACTGTGCCACACTGGTCCGTAGCAGAGCAGAAAACTTTATCCAGTGTGTGTGTGGCCAACATCAAACTCGGTAATTATATATCGCCATATCAAGGACATTGTGCTAGCTACAAGTGCAAGTTCATAGCATTGCCCAGCTACGACCCTGCAGATCAGAACTCTCATTGCCCGGAGCAAACAATCATTTGACAAGTGAACACTTAAAATATTGAATATTTCACTGTGTAATTTTGTGTAATTTATGTAAAATACCCTGGCGCCCTCAGAAGGACAGTTGATTGATTTTAATTAATTGTTTTTATATAAAAATGTCTTATCATTAATATTAATAAAACACTGATAATTTCTCATACAAAATATTCACTACAGTTCTACCTTCATGATAAAAATTAATAAAATAATTAGATTACTTACTTTTCATTTAGCTAATGAGGACAGAACGTTACAAGCTGGTGTATCATGCAATTCACACACATCAGACACGGACTACTGATGAGACCAGACAGTAACTCTAAGGACATTTTGGCAAACTGCTATATTACAGAGAAAAGCTGTACTTGGGAAATTGCAAAAATTCAACCTTTTCCACTATGGAATCGAAGTAGTTCATGTTCCTTCATTATAAATTTTGTCATGTAATAAGTTAGTGGTATTACAAGTGGACCAATGGTTTCCTTGATCAATAGTAAGAATGGAAACTTATTTTTATTATTATTTAATTTTTATACAAGATGAAACTGGTTTAAATTTATCATATGGATGGTCCCCCACAATTAGTTAGAACAATAATTTGGCAACAATGGAGTAGGAAGAAAGGTCATACGGCGATATTTATATGGAAAGGAAACACAAATTATACCCCAAAAAGTTGTTTTGTGCTTTTTTCTTTTTTTTCGTTGAGTGTTTGCTGTTGCTGCTGCCATCCATTCTTCAACTTTGGTGAGTGGTGGATATATTTCATGCTACCTTTCCATATAAACACTAATTTTGGTAACTATTAGAAATAAAACAGAGCATATGACAAATCAAAAAATTTATTATACTAAATATGAGTGGGTAAGAAAAAAACTGCATGAAACAAGAGCTGCAATGTATAACAGCGGAATAGGAATTTAAAAAAAAAATATATATTTAATGATTAATTTCATGAACAGAAGCTCATGTTCACCAATTCACACGATTACAAGAACCACTACTTAAACCAAAAGTTATAATAAAAAAGAAAATTATGTATACATTCCAGTTAATGTACAACTAATAAGAAGCAATTCCTGCCCCATTGGCTCAGTTGGTTGCAGCATTGTGTCCAGTGCTGACATGGGGTTAGCTGGTACAAATCCTGCTGGTGGAAGAAATTTTCACCATCAGGACTTGGGTCGGCAGGGTAGGCGAGATGATTGATGACAATTCCTAGTCACCAAATTGTGTGTCAAAGTCTTGGGTTAAACCCCAAACCACTCTGCAATGCGAATGGAGGGACACATCCTAGGATCATAGGGCTGGCACTTCCCACTCTACCCACAGCGACCAAAAAAGCAGATGTTTAAACTCACATAACGTATATAGACGCTTATGTCATGCTATGTGCTTTTATGGTGTAACACTCTTCCAGCGGAATGTTGCCAATAAACTGCTCATTGTGTCCCCTTCACCGCTCTATAAGCTAATGTACTAAGCTTCAAGATGCAATCTGCTTGAGGGTCAAGCTTATTTCTATGTTTTTGCTGTAGCAGTAGCATCTTACATTCCCAAGAGGAATATGACTATGGGATGCCTTTAAAACAGTCAAAGTTTTGTTTCATTCATGTGGAGCATGGGATGGTATGTGGTTCAAATTCCTTCCCAGTAAAGGGGGGTCAACAGTTAGAATAGGGTAGCCACAGTATGGGCAAATTCCATGTCAAATTAAAACTTTTCTTATGATGTCAAACTACACTTTGGGGTCTCTCAGGCAATAAAGCCACACAAATTTACTTTTATTTACTTATATGCCTGAACCTAAGTTTGCAGATATTGACAGTTCTCATTGTTTGAAACATCCAGTTCAGAGTTCAGAAATATGTCTTCTGGCACCAGAGCTGAAAATAAATACACAGACGGAAAAAAAAATCCCAACACCAAGAAAAAATTATTGTAGATAATGAAATTTGGACAATGCATTTGTCAAGTTAACATGTTTAATTGATTAAATTTTCAAGATCACAGGTTAATTTAAGCTCAAGAAAATGCATTTCAAATGTGAAATACTGTTAAATTAATAGCCGGTGTAACCTCCAGAATTTTGAATGCAAGCCTGCAAACGTGAATGCATTGTGTCATACAGGTTTCGAATGTCACTTTGTGGTATGGAGTTCCATGCTTGTTGTACTTGTGCTGTCAATACTGGGACGGTCAGTGCTGGCTGTGGATGATGCTGGAGTTGTCGTCCAATGATATCCCATACGTGTTCAATTGGAGACAGATCTGGTGATCTCGCAGGCCAAGGTAACATGTCGACACTCTGTAGAGCACGTTGCGAGACAACAGCGGTATGAGGGCGAGCGTTATCCTGTTGAAAAACTCCCCCTTGAATGCTGTTCATGAATGGCAGCACTACAGGTTGAATTACCAGACTGACGTACAAATTTGCAGTCAGTGTGTTTGGTATAACCACAAGAGTGCTCCTGCTGTCATAGGAAATTGCTCCCCAGACCATGACTCCAGGTGTAGGTCCAGTGTGTCTAGGCCGCAGACAGTTTGGTTGCAGGCGTTCCCCTGGCCTCCTTCTGACCAACACTCGGCCATCACTGGCACCAAGGCAGAACCTGCTTTCATCAGAAAACACAACAGATCTCCACTCCGTCCTCCAATGAGCTCTGGCTTGACACCACTGGAGTCGCAAACGGCGATGGCTTGTAGTCAGTGGAATGCACGCTACAGGGCGCCTGGCTCGGAGCTGTCCTTGAAGTAACCGATTTCTAACAGTTCGTTGTGTCACTGTGGTACCAACTGCAGCTCGAATTTCTGCCGCAGACGCATTACGATGCGCCACAGCTGTACGCCGAATACGGCGGTCTTCCCTCTCAGTAGTGCCACGTGGCCTCCCGGAACCCGGTCTTCTTGAGGCAGTACCATCCCTTGACCACTGCACCCAACAATCATGCACAGTGGATACATTCCGGCCAAGTCTTTCTGCAATATCGCGAAAAGAAAATCCACCTTCTCGTAGCCCTATTACACGACCTCGTTCAAACTCGGTGAGCTGTTGATAATGGCTTCTTCGTCTTCTTAAAGGCATTCTTGGCTAACATCAACTCACTATGTCAAATCTCAGCGGTAAATAACGTTCACAAACTTTACAGCGCGTATTTAAAGCAAACCTGATTTGCAAGCTCTGAGTAGCGCTACTAGCGCCACACTTATGCGCGAAGCGTGAAATTTGAATCGATGTCATCTTTCAGATGTATAAACACGCCTACCAAATTTCGTTTATCTAACACAAGTCTTTCTTGGTGTTGGGATTTTTTTTTCCGTCTGTGTATCTATTTGCAGTTCAAACATATAACCTGGCAAAATTGAAAACTACTGAACCAGTTTGATTGGGAATTTCACTGTTTGAAACCTTGGATTGTTATTTAAAATCAGAGGTGTGTCGTACAGTTCAATGTCCCCATGACATTGAAGTAAGAAACGAAATAATTTTCTGTAGTTCAATGATTTTTACCTACAATCTGTAATGACCTAGAAAAGTGGTCAGCAAACTTTAGTGGCTAAAGAGCCAAATGAGTGAGTTGTAACTTTCATTAGAATTTTGGGTTTTTCCATGCACACACTTTCATAGGAGGTCTGGATCCGCTAAAAACCTAAATGTTGATTTTATAGCATTTAACACAGCCTCAGGTAAACTATGCTTGTGTGAATAGTTCATGCCATCACGCTCAGTCTGCTTGAATTTGCACCATGATATTTCACACAAATTATGTACGGGTTTGTCATCTATAGATAGTTTATGAAAATAAATAGACCACACAGCCTTCTGCATGTTCTTCACATTTTTGCTGTTGTCCCTTATAGCCTTGCCATAGTACACTTGTAAGGAATGAATTTCTTTGTCTGTGAGTGTGTTAGGACCACCTAAAGGTTTTCTATCCTCAAGTTTTTTGCCTGTCAATTCACGTTTAAATTTCAAAAGTCTGCCTCCCATTTGTTTTTGTACATGGCCAACACATTCCAACTTTTCTATAGCACAATTAGGACCGTAAGGTTCACTTTCCAAAACAGTTTTGAAGAAGCTAGAGTCACCATCACCAAGATATTTTGTGTATCCAACACCATACTTCTCCACACTTCGATGGAACATATGTTTCATAACTGCAGGTTCCATTCCACCACTAGAACCAGAATAATTTATACAGCACACCTTCTTGTGTTCAACCTGCCATTTATTTTCTTCCACTTCACCAGCTCTCTTTCTGAGTGCACAGCTACTACAATATTTGCTCATTACCTGAATGTCAAGAATTTTTGCAGTATCAACACTAATTACAGATGATTCTCCATAGAGTGACGTATGGCCATGCTTCATCCATGTTCCATCACATGACACACACAAATCCGTGTCTAGCGTGTGATCTGCTTCTGTCTATAGTTCGCTATTTATTTTCACAGCTTCCTTTGCAGAGAATTTCAAGTTTTCTTCCACTTCCTCTTGAAGAGCACTTAGAAGTGCTTTATTTCCAGTGGTGTACCTAGCACTTGGTTGTGGCATGTTCAAAACAGTCTGGTACCTTCCCTGCCTATGCCCAAACTTCGCATGCCTTATATTAAACGCATATTAGCTTCGAAAATCCGCTTACTTCATGATGAAGTTCTAAAAGCAGTATCTGAATGACAGCTTTCACAAATGAGATGCAACTTACACACTATTCCAATTCTGTTTTCGTCATCATATAATCTCAAACTTCTTGCACCACAGTCAGCACATACACTAGCAGATAATATAATATCAGATAATATTTTCAAATCAATAAGCCTAAAACCACTAGTAGCTTGAGTGTCCGAGCCACAATCATCAAGTGACACACCGCTGTCAATTTTCCTTTTTGAAGCACTCTCTATCTTGGCTGAGGTCAAGTGTTCATTTGTTATAGGACTAGTTTTCAAGTTGTCTTTATGACATCGAGAAGCACGACACTTCCTAACCTTTTTAAACACGTTACTAGAATGAGGCATGCTGAAAAATATAACAACAGATCTATTCACCACTTTTGTAAAAATTAATCCGCAACATTCACTTGTAAACAAATGCTATAAACCAAAGAATACAAAATCAGCAGCAGAGATGTTATTCCACAGTCTTCTTGATGTAGTATATGGAGATTCCCTACTTGTGACTGCAAAAAACTGGAAAAAAACGCCCCATAAATAGATAATAGATAAGAGATAATAATAGATAATAAAAGAGAATGAACAACAAGAAGGGGGCGTGGCCCTGTGCAAGCTATTAAAAATTATTATTTTTCTCGCACTTAGAAGTGGAATTGGAACGTAATATTTGGTAACTGAAATTTCAATACCATGTAGTAAATGAAGAACCAATTAAAAAAAATTCGCTATTTTCGTAATTTTCGTGTATGTCCCCCTTGGTATCGGAAAAAATTTATGAGCCATAGGCCCAGTTATATTTTGATAAATAATTTTTAACATAATTTATTCAGTAATAAATACACAATCATACATACATATATGTAAATAATATATTCATAAATAAGTAGTAAACATTTTAATTAATGAGAACAGTGTGTTTGTATTTCCTTAGAAAATCTTATGATGTTAGGTGCATGCATAGCTTGTTTTTAATTTCAAACACAAATCTCAGTTCTTACTTATTATTTTGTTTGCCAATTTATTTTTAATAAGAGTCATATTGGAAAACATTTTCGTCAAGCCAAAGATGCTAAGAACACCAAATGCAAACTTTTTCAACTGTTTGAATCCGGCAGACTCTTCCTAGTACTAGAGATAGTATTGTCTGTTTCTTTTTGTAATTTTTTGGAAACAGTTAACATGTCCTTTGAAAGCAAAGTCCATTTTTTTCTTACTATATTCTTAATTACTACTGTCGGAAAAAATACTATCAAAGAACCGCACCAATATCTTCGAAGAGCCACATGTGGTTTCGGAGTCGTGGTTTGCCAACCTCTGACCTAGAAACTACTTGGTCAATTTTGTAAAAGTTTTAAATTCAAAACCTCTGATTCAGGTTAAAAATTTGAGGTTTGCATTAAAACTACATCCCCTACCATAGGTCATGTTTTTGCTGTTTCTGTAGCTTCTGGTTTAGAGCACTTTGGAAACAGGGTCATTAGTGCCCTAACACAAACAGATATGACAATGTGGCTCAACCAAGCACAAATCATTTCTGTATTGCAGACTGGAAAGTGGTTTTACAGAATTTATAAAAATTAGTTCTAAAAAAAAATCTGGTTGGCTATAAAATGCCAACAAGAAGTACAATACATGAAACCGATAATGACCACCTAACTGTAAAATAGTCAGCCTGTCCTAAAAATGTAATCATAGTAGAGAATGCTTCAAACTAAATAAGAGATTTTGCAACTGGATAGATGCCTGTAATTGGGACACTCATCCATCTTAATACCTAAGACAGTCTGGTCTTGCCCCAAAAAATTTTGGCAATCAATACACAAAATTTTAAAAGCTTCAGACATTGCCACTTTTATTGTTTAACAGATGTATCACTGGTTAGACAAATATCTGCCCTTAAAACAAGAAATACATAGTCTATTAAATGTGGTGCAAAATCAAGGGTATGCCACGATTATCACATTGTGGTGGGTCCTCCTGGCGAATAAGAAAACCGTGTGTCACAGGTGCCCTATTTAGAGGCGAGTAAGGAAAACCTCATCCCTTCTCACCCACCCGAAGGAGCTGCTCCACAGCTGAACGGTCAGTTTGTTATGCTTGACTTCCAGCCACTGCCTATGCCAAATACGATTCTTTTCAACATTGAGGTAAGATCAACTTTGAGACAGAAACAAAGTTGATGCTGATCCTGTTACAGATTAATTTGGCAGTTTCATCTGCTGCCTCATCTCTCCCCATCCCCCCACTCCCCGATTCCCACATGGCTAGGAACCCAGCAGAATAAAACCAACTTTATACAAAACTGGAGGAAATGGAGGATGTCTTAAGTCCTAGAACAAACAGTTTGCAAGATACATGTTTCCCAAAGCCCGAATGCTGCTAGGGGAATTACGGCATATGATATACTACCTGTTGAGACTTATTTTCATATGCTGGAGAGAATTCAGTAATGCATAACACCATGTGGTGTATACAGTGCACCTGTTATCCAGCTTGTATTGTTAAGTAACACCAGGGAACAATACAGAAAGGAACACTCCGTTAGCCCACTTAGGCCCACCCTTATACACCAGAGTATACACATCACGTTGGCTTAAAAAGCCATTGCAAACTTTAATAAAAACATAGTCAGTGGTAGGTAGCTAGCTGTACCATGTCAGATCTCCACCTACTAACCACTGGCAGCGCATGACCTGAATCTGATGTGCGCAAAATAATTTTTGCAAGGCCCTTTTGGAGCGCAATAAGATGGAATTTAAAAATGAAACTTTTTTTGGAATCTCTCAAATTTTTATTCATAAATTCAATCATTCACTGTAACTAATATTTTTTAGTAATATCTAACTGTAAAGAATTAAATGTCCTGCTTTTAATCTTACTAAATCCCAAAATTTCTATCCCATAATCCAGCTTAGATGATATATCTGATTTAATTGATAAAACTGATCAAAGTTTTTGCTGACCAGATGTACTTCATAAATAATTTTTTTATTAATTTTAATTTTGAAAAGCTCCTTTCAACAGAAAATTTATTTAATTGTGTCGTTAACAAAATTTGAATGTGAATATAACTATTTGTCTAAAATTCTTTTTAATTTGTTTCCTGTCATGTTTTGGAGCAGCTGTTTCACATCTTTAAAAAATTTTGGATCATTGTTTTTAATTTCTCATATAATCCATAACGTTAGAAACCATTGCTCTCACCCAATCGTGGATTGTGTGTATGTCCTGGTAGTTCTTTTAATATATGCTCTTTTGGAATATTTTTAACTTGCTTAAATCGTAAAGAAAACCGAAATTTTCCAAGACATAGACCTTGAATCCATATTGCTCCCTATGGAATAAATAAGGGTGTTTTTCGTACCGGCATTTTGGATACTGTATAGGTTAATCACTGCATTCGTACATCCTTATGTTTTTGGCAACCCTTTTATTTTTTTAATATTTTGGTAGATCATAACTTCTTTTTTTCATCAAACTGATGAGTGTCAGACAAGAACTGGTTGAACCCAGATTATGAATAATATTTGATCCAGTCATAAAATTGGCACAAATATTCAAGAGTAATGTTGGAATGTACAGACTGCCATAATTTGCTTAGGATTTTAACATGTCATAATATGTTATACCATAAATGTAATGATTACATTGATGTAAATAAAAAGTGCTACATCCAGGCAGGAATGGTGGTATTTTATGAATCTTCGTAAATATATCCCTGGCCATACCCAGAAGAAGTGATAACAAATCAGGCTAAGTTTATTACCTTTACATACAGTTGTCAGCAAGAAGTGCACCCAACTTGAGCACCTACACATACGTGGATCATTCACAGCATTGAACCCCTAAGTGTTCCGATGTCTTCTTGAGGTATGTCTCTTTACGCCTGCATATATTGTGCAGTCAGTTATTGCACAGTTTTTGCTGGGTGACCGAGATCTAATGTGTCTACCCTGGCATCCCAGACATGCACTAGTTGAACAAATCTGGAGACGATGAGGTCCAAATTTTGATTGTAACCCCTTGCAAGGCTTGCGTTGTGATGGCCACAGTATATGGATGGTCATTATCCTGGTGAAAGATGAGATTTAAGTGGTGGAGATTTAAGTGTTGGAGATGAAGTGTGTCACAATAGGGTGCAGCACCCCGTCCACATAGTGGTGGGCTGTCATTGTGCCTTCAACAACAAACAACTCATTCCTGCTGTCGAAACTGATTGCTCCCAAAAAGTGTCATGTTACAACACATATACGCTGAAAAAAACAGCAATTTTACATAGTAAAAAGCCCCGTAATTCTCATCCTATTACATGTAACACTTTCAATTTTTAAAATTTGGATACTGAGGCGAAATTTATTTAATTTACCACAACTCCCCCTGGCTGTTGCAATTTTAATTTCTGCCAGTATATAATAAATTCTTAGATGAATAATTCGATTAAATCCAAATCACAAAGTGTGTCCGAGTCTTCCGTAACATTTTTTTAAACTTTCAATGCATTCAGTGCCTCGATCTTGCCTCTTAAAGGCTTCATAGTAAGCTTTAATTTGCCTTTGATTGACTTCTTGCATTTGCTGGATACTGAAAACGGTTAATACATTTTCTGAATGAAACTAAAAAAAATGTTTCTGCCGCAGAAGAATTAGATACATCTACCAATAGCAAATTCCAATTATGGCATCCACATGGTGTAAAATCTGCCCTGGGATTAATATTAGCATTTTAACTCCACTATTTATGCCTACCAAATATGCACCGTTGTTGTAACCCTAGTCAGGTCAATTTTAAATATGTAATCGTTGTTTTTTTTTTTTTTTTTCCTAGCTCTTTCAATATTGTTTTAGTCAGTCATCTTAGTAACAGTAAGTGCTGTGCTGATTGATGTATTACTAAATCTTAAGATAACTGACATTTGTTCAATTTGACCAATTTCTCTAGTGCAGTCGAGCAAAATTGAATAGTATTTACCTCTTTTACTCTGCGAATCACTTCATTGGTAGTAGTGTGACAGCAATGTGATCAATTCATTTGGAATGTCATGGCTTAGATAATTGTGTGCAAGTTGTTTGTCATTAATGCGTATCATGTATTCTCGTAATGTAGGATCATATTCAAGTATCAATTAAAAAAAAAAAAAAAAAAAAGTTTATAAAGTTACCAGAATTCCCACAATTGCCAATCTTGTAAGATTCTCTGTGAACTCTAAATGACAGATTATGAGAGGCTAAGAAATTAATGGTATCAATCTCTCCATCAAATTGTGCCAAGGTTTTTTATATTCACGTTTTAGTCCTTCGTCTTTCTGGTCAACTGTTTTTTTTTTCATGCTTTATTCCTTTTTGTAATGTCATTCATTAGAACATAAATGCCATATGTTCTTTGGTATTCAGATGCCTTTGTAAAAAGCAACTTAAGCGTTTCCAGTCACAGCACATTCCCTGTACCATCTGAATTATTTTGAATTAACCAACCAGCAACGATGTTGAGGTTTGCCATTATTTAGGGTTCATGAAAAACTGAAATTTGAAAAGTGTCTAAGGTGCAAGAGGCCCCTCGCATCACGAGGCCGTAGGCGGTCACTCAAGCCTTAAGCCGCTTCTGCTCCTAACCCCGTTCTCCCGACCGCTAAGTAGTCTGGTAGGACATGAAGGGGATTTAACGAATTTTGTCAGGTCCGCCTGCCTGAACTTCACTACTGCTGCCAATGCTAGTAGTGGTATTGCAAGTGGAGCTACTTTGACAGCAGCTGGTAGAACATTTGTAACTGTTGCTCGAGTGGTCAGGGTTGCACACTTATTGCTAGACATCCAAAATCTTGGGTGTTGTGACCCTAGCGGCTTTTACCCCACATTAGCTTTATTACAAAACCATTAACAACTGAACAAAACTGTCCTGCTACTTTCAATCTCTGAAACCGACCCTTACATGCCTCTTAGAAAAATGTGTGTTCGGATTACACTGTGGCCCTTCCATGCTACATGTAATGGAGTTATTTTAAGAATTTTCGCTTTAGTTTTTGGAGTTTTTATAGTTACTTTTTTACTCCACGAGTGCAGAGAAACTATATGCCGGGTGACATGGAGCCCTGAATCATGCCACCAAGCCCCAATACAACAGGGGTGCAGCGAGTTCCTCCGAGGTCGCAGGCAAGTGTTTTACCGCACCACCTATATACCTCCTCGGCATGTATCAAACCTTGAGTTTGAGGGTAGACTTGTTTCCTATAGAGGTTGAACCAGCCTCGTGATCCAGCCTCAAGATCCACATTCTCCAATACATGCGGATGTTTCACCGCATACTTCAACAACCATAACCTTTGGTGCTTGTATACTTCAACAACCACACCCTATGGTGGCTGTTGAAGTATGCACAGAGCTTACAGCGTTAGGGAACTGGCAATGTTCACCAGTTCCCAGCTTAGGTACCGCAGGTGTGCCAAACCCATAAATGGCATTCACATGCAAGGTCCATGCAGGGGCCACAGAGCAAGAAACTGAAATCTGTTGTGAATTTCGAAGCATTTTACTCAGAAACTCACATTACTTGAAACCTACAGAGTCAATTTTGATAGGACTACAGCCTATGAAACCTTAGATTTTGACTTAAGATCAGAAGTATAGCTCATCATGCTACGTCACGTGGCAAAGGAGTAGGAAATTATAATAGCTACAGAACATCAAATTCTTTTATCTATAATCCAGCATACCAAACATTGTTGAAGAAACTTTGATGCAGTTTTCACAGTTTTGAAGGTTGGGATCTTGCCCAAAATTTGTGGTATATATTATCACACTATCCTATGTCAAACTAATATTATAAACCTGAAAACAAGTTAGTTTGTGCCTCAATCACAATGAAATAGCTAAACCAATTTTGGTGAAATTTGTGATACAGAGCCCATATCACAGATTAACATAAGTGATAGTTTGTCCCGTAAAGCAATGTCGTCCAGAGAGAAAATATCCTTCAAATTCCTCCTCAATCATTCTAAAATGGTTGAACTGATTAAAATGGGCAGTACACATTCCTTAAATACTCTCATAAGATTGTTATTCTTATAAATATATGATCATAGCTGGGCACAGTTAATCAAAAAGTTAACTTCGATAATCGTTAAAGCATTACATTTTGCAAATTTAATGCTAGTTACAGTTATCCATTAAAAGTTAATCATCAACAATAAGTCTCCCCAATGTTCCTCTGGAAATTGGGTTCTTATTAGAGTTCAACGTTTTAATCAACTTCTTAAACATATCAGATGCTACAACATGTAGTTTAATCATATTGCCAATGAAAAAGTTTACAATGCAATGGTCCACACCAGCTTGAGATACGCCACTGTCACTAAAACCACAAAGCCAAAAGACTCTCCAATGCTTTGTTGGCAATCTTTTATCAGCAGATGGAGGTAGAAAAAAAAATTCTTTTGCTCCTATCTACACCAGTATCCACAGCATTTATCAAAGGTTTCAATAGTTTTTCTTCATCCCACGAGTTGACCTGGCATATAGTTTTTATTAAAACTGTAAATATTTGGAACTATGCATCCTTTTCATGTGTTGTTTAAGATTATTAAGGCTAGAAATGCTAGTCATGATTAAAGAAAGTTTAGGCAAATAAAAATTGAATTCATAAATCAACTGTTCTCCCAATCTTGATTTAAATGCAAAATGATCACATAAAAGTGACCAATGAGTTTTAATTTTCTCGTTGCTATTGCTAGCATTTCTAATTTCACTAACACTTTCCAGACCTTCAGTTGCCATGATTTAATCATGCAACAAATATCAATTTATTTCACTAAAATTCAACCAAAACAAAGGGTGGCATTGTATTCCTCAGAGTAAAATCAATCACTGATCAAATTTGAAAAGTGTAGATTGCGCTGGTTTGCAGACATAAAATACAAACCCTCCACAACTCTAGCGTTCCTGCTCACACCCATGCCATGCCTGCATGACAGTTAGGCCTATAACTTGTAATGTATCACACTCGGGCTTCGCATTACCTAATTCGTTCACTATTCAACTTGTCGAAGGTACCAGCGTGCTGTGGCCCACAATTCAAACAAACTAAATGATGCCAACAACCAATGTAACGGAAGTTCAATTTAATGGAAGTTAGGAAGATTGTTAATGATTTATGTTAACTTAAAAGTTACTTTCTTGCAATTTTTTTAACTTAATTAATTAATGATTGACGGACTAACGATTTTCTGCCCAGCTGTGTATATGATGCACCAATTAAATTTAACACAACACTATTAGTAACAGCCCAAGACACTTTGTGATTATTGGTTCGTAAGGAGATTGACAGTTAACATCAGTTGCATTTTACATAGCTCTTTGGTGTAATTACTGCAAACAATAAATAAGTGGATATCTTTACAGGCAAAGTTACTTATATGCTACTTCAAGTTTTTATTTCATGTTATTGAAATACTAAACGGAAAATACACGGTACACATCAATCAAACTTTTCATAGTGCTTGAACTCCCGAGATAAGAAAATAGCCAGGAGGGAGAAAACGTGTTGCATATTATTTTAGTGTTTTTCTTATGTTAGACAACTGTCAATCTGATTTGTCTAGGATAGTTTGCTGCTAGGGGTTACTAATAGCTTCGGGGAAAAAAATTCACCCTCACACCTTGATCAATCTGGGTGAAGTAGCAGGCAAAAGCTAGTACTAAATAAATGGCTAAAACAATTACGAATATTTTCAGTAGCTTTATTTTTATGAAACTATTTTACAAAACTACATTGTCTTTGTTATGTATAAATTAACAAGTCATTCATAGAAAAATAATTTACTGAGATTTTGTAACTAATACTTCAAAATCAGATCTTTTAAATATTTTTAAAGCTAAACATAACATCTGCAATTAAAAAAAAAAGTAACACCTGGACAGACGACAATCCTTCCAACTTACAAATCATAAATCTTTATACAAAATAAATAGTACCCGTAAACTTAACTACAACAGACTACAAAAAAAAAAAAAAAAGTTTTTAAAACACGCTGCTAGTACAGTTGTATGAAGTCATTAATGAAATATATATATATTTAAGAAATCTACAAATAATATATGCAGTATGAACACAATAGGAATAATTACTGATGATGGTATATTACAATAAACAATGACATACGCCATATGAACACATTAGATTTTGGTGTACCTTCCAAAAACATCAAGAATGATCTGGCTTCAGTGAACTGTGACCACAATTTGAGAAATCATGTGTCTGGGATGATAGTCCACACTGGGGTTAAATTGTGTAGTCAATCACTTCATTTCTCAAAAATCTGTCACTTTCAACACTAATCCCATCTCCAAACATTTGAGCCCCAAACCACTATGTACTAACATATTTTCTCTCAGAACTACTCCAAATTAAGGTGGGAATGTGAAATTACAATTACAAAACAAATATATTTAATTTAAATCAAAACCATATGCTAGTATATCATTTTAAAAAGGAGAAAGCATTTTTCAAGAGCCACAAATGTGTTTTGTATCTGCAATTAAAGAAAACCATCTAAGTGAACATACTAGGAACATTTAACAGGCAGTGGAGATCCAATTCCATTATCTGCAGGATTGCCCAATTTATCCTATTGGACTTCATCCTTCCTAGATATAAATTACATTGTTTATTGAAACATCCAATGACTGCAAATGATATAACACCTCAAATTATAGCCACAGTTCACTTCAGCCAAATCATTCTTGGTACTTTTGGTTGGATGCACCCAACAGCAAAACCTGCCATACCACAATTACACATTCACAACCTTTAAGCAGTAATATTAACTGATCCACACTTTATGTATATGTAATTCAGAACTGCACGAAAGAGACAGCAGTTTATGTTTCCATCAGTTTGTGCAACTAATGCTAAATGGTACCATATAAATGCCTTCCTTCTTTATGAAAATAAATAAATCCACTTTATCATTTTACAAATCAATTATGCCTTGTTGAAAATTTCACATCTCTTTACCATGGAAAACAGCCAATGCCAAGCATTACGTATTCCAAACTGTTTTCTCATTATAGTACCTCACCTAAAATACCATGTACAAAAATGTACATAATAGTGTGCAGAATGTGTACTGAATATTTCTAGTGTTAGTCATAACAATGGCAACATTTTACCCCTATTTGTAAATTTATGTTGATATATATTTAGCTTTGCAACAGTTAAATGCTTCAAATCCCCATAGCCAAAAGTTGTCCCAAATTTTATGCAGGATGTTAAATCAAAAACTTTTATGGTGCTTTTTCACAGAATATACAATCAGTTTGATTTACCTTTCAAGTAATAAAACTGTTCTGTAACAACCGAGCACAAATTGAAAAATACAAGTTACCTTCCAATTGCTCTATTCCACCACTCATTATTAAACAATCCAAACTGCGAGATGTGATATATCGTATAACTTATTTTTTATGAATCGTTATTTTAGCTTGCGAAATTTCAGTAGCCAAAATAATTAAAAGTTTCAAGTCTATGAGCACACAATGATCTAGATTTTCAGCACAACCACAATGACATTCTCTAATTGCCTCCATGTATAGAACTATTGATATGAATAAAAAAAGACAGATCTGGTATGATAAGGGAAAAAGAAATAGTAAATCATTCATAAGTAAAAAGGGATTACAAAACCAGTGCATTACATGTCCGTAAAGAAAAAAAAACAGTTCTCCTCAAGGGGTTTTTTTTCACTATTTGTTTCCTGTTGCACTATTCCTGAAAAGAAAAAATTATCTAAAATAAATGGAACAATTTAGTGATTCTCCATAAAGTTAACACGGCAACTAATCAAATGCAAATACAGACACACTAAAGTAATGAAGTCTACAATAAGCAAATTTTATAGCAAATACAAATTATCTCAGCCACTGACAAGAAACTGGAAAGGACAGGAGGGGAACATTACTGGATAATGCATGTGTAGGATGGAGGTACAGAGAAGGGGAAAGGAAGGGGGCTAGAGAGTGGAGTGGTGGATGATGGAGGAGGAAGGAGGAAAGGCAATGAGTGGATGAGAGGGGAAGAACGGAAGGAGGGGTAGAAGGGTGGGATATAAGGGAAAGAGAGAGGTGGGGGCAGGAGAGGAGAGTGGCAGGCAAAGGAGAGAGGAGGGACTGAAAACATACTGAGGGAAAGAAGGGTTAAGGCAAGGATGGGCCAAGGGAAGGAGGAAGAGAAGAGGTGAAAAACGTGGAAAGAGTAACTTTTTTGGATATATCCGACACGTGTCAAATCTTACCGAAAGAATAATACCTATGGATTTCCAATGTAAGTTTCTCAATTTTAGTTTAGGAAAATTCAGTTACTTGCCTGAAAGTGAGAGGCCCTGATCTTCCAAGTAATTCCTTTGGGTTAAAAATTTGCCCCAGTAGTTGTCATTTTTCTTAGCATTATGTGGTTAAGTACAGTAGGGCCATATGAATACTTCCATGCCCCAAATCATAACTATTATATAGGAATTTTCACCTCTGTCAACAGGCAAGAGGAACATTGGGACATGGCTGGAGAATAGGCAGTGGGAACAACCAAAGCCAAGCGTTTGGATAAGAAAATTTGATGCAAAAAAAAAGGGCACCTTCAATCATTTTTCGGTAACTGAAAATATGGTTCGTATTCAATAACAGCTTGCACAAGTTACTCAGCTTATGGGACAGCTGACATCTGCAGACAGGATAGTAAATTCAAATATGTGCAAGTTGGTGTGATCTCCCACACCAACTCATGCTTCACCCATTCATGCCAGGAAAATTAAGGTCTGGATGGATTTTGGAGGAAAACTATACTTTTCAGTTTCCTAGATTATGACCTCACTATCAAAGCACTACTACTTTCAAGAAGTTAAATCAGATAAGCTGAACGAGTCCTGGAAGTACATTTAGTAATCAAAGCAGGTCTTACTGTAGAATGCCATGTTTTCTAAAGACTATCCACAACAGTAAGTAGATTTGCTCTCACCCACAGGAGACATACAACACCAGTGATTATCATAAGGGCAGTTCATTTCTCTCAGGATCTAGTTTTATTTGGAAGGAGAACTATGAATCATTCACAGCAGACTTTACGTACACAAATCACACTTTGCACAGGTTTAAGCCTGATAAAAGACTCCTAAAAATTCCAGCATCAATCTGCATTCAGACGGGATCTAGTGGCCTTTACTAAAAACCATGCCACTAAGCTACTTGACATCAGGAAAGTTCTACATCAGTTCATTCTATACAACCATAATTTAAATGTTTACCAGTTGACATAGTTCAACTGCTAGTGTTATAAATGTAACTTATAACCTGTGGATGTGACTAACTGGGAGATCATGAATACAGCAATGTTCCTGTAAATGCAAGTAAGGTTTTTACCAGGAGAGAGTATGTGTAGTTACAACAGGTACACTTATGGATTCACTAGACTCGGTTTGAGTAATAAAGTCAAATTTCCTTTTCATTCAGACGCACCTCGAGTAATTTTGCAAGAAAACTAATACTGTGTAATACTTCTTCAAAATGTCTGCTCCAACAGGTCAAGTGTGTTTGTCCTCTGAAGAATGCAAATGAAATAAAATTGAAGTTAACATACTGTAAGCTAAAACACACAATATTATATTCGTCTGTTTCACATTATCAAAGTAGAAATGCCTAGAAAGTTTTCAAGTTTGTAAAACCCAAACTTCCTTTTGAACACAGTGGAAGCTAACCTCTTCAAATTTTTCAGCATTTCATGGGTCACCGATATCAAAGTCATTACTGCAGGTAAAGGATAGTGGACAAGGATTGGGAGGGAAATTGGCTGTGGCCTTTATAAAGGATCTGTGGCAGTGTTTACCTCAAGACGATTCTAGGAAACCATGGTTACTCAATAATCAGGATGACTAGACCAGGTATCAGACCCAGGTCCTCCAAAATGTCAAGCCCAGACGTTACTTGCCCACCAACCAGACCCATTTCAGTCAGACTAACACTATGGTGTATTTTATATTATAGTACTGTGTGCATCAATCATTAAAATCAACAGAGATGATAATACAATACCTATTTAAAATATGGTGGCATCAATAAATAAAATAAATTTGTCATGTTTTTAGGCATTTCAAGTAAGAAAGGGGACATATGGAACATATAACACAAAGATATGGTTACAAAGCCTCAGCCACCACAGTTTTCAATAAAATCTTGATTGGAATATTTTAGTTAGCTTAATACCTTCCCCATCTTGGGCAACATCTTTGTAATACGATCAAGTTTGACATTTACCATACAGTTAGTTGGTTTGAGCTCCAGTTTTGGAAGAAATTTTCACTATTTGGGACTCAGTCAAGGAAGGCAGGAAAAATGTAATTCTTAATAAACAAATGTACTGAAGTCCCGAGTTAAATCCCAAACCTCTCCACAGTGCGTATAGAGTGAGGGCATTCAATACTGATGGTGACTTGTCCATCTGACAAGTATGTTAAAACTTGGCAGCCCCCTTTATGTCTTCTCGAAGAGTATGCATAAAAAGGGTGGCAGCTGGTTTCACCTTCATTCTTTCATCTCACATCTATAACACAAACACTGAACACAAACATAAACGTAAGTCATCCCAACATACTGAAACATTTACAAACAGTTCCACCTGATGAAAGGCAACAGGAAACCACCACATTTAACATTTCCCTGAGAGACTGCGGTATGGGGTACCACCTGTAAGGGTACGAATTGTACCACTATAAATTACCATTTGCTTTATGCAAGGAGTCACATTAACAGACCATACTAAATGAATGTGCCTGATGTTCCTTGTCTATACTTCCAGCATTGAGAAACCAGTGTTTGACATTCTCAGATATGACCAAGACACCTCAATGTACAGGGTGTCCAGAAAAGGACTCCCCGATTTCAAAATTAAATATCTCGAAAACAAAGAGCTGTCACAATAAACATACCGTTTACTGCATTCCTCTATCGATCTTTGTTTTCGAGATATTTAATTTTGAAATCAGGGAGTCCTTTTCTGGACACCCTGTACATAGGCGTATGGCTACAACCACCAAATCCTTGCTTATTTACCCCATTTTGGCAAAGTTGTTTAATTCCAATTACTTGGGGTATGTTAGTAGGTTGGATAATCAGTTTCCTGTGTTGAGTTTCAATATAGTTCTGCACAAGGGAATATCAACTGCTGTTTATTAACTCAAGATACAAAGTTGTTTGAAAAGTTCTCAGAATGTCAGTGATGTTCCTGCATAAAAATAGGTCATCCTATGGCAGTAAACACGTGACACGTCAGTGCTCTGGGTAGAGATCTGTGGCTTGGACATCTTTTTGTTGTTGTTCTCAAGTAGTGATTTGTGAAGATGAGGGGAAAATATATTGAGATACAAGCAGTGATTAAGTACTTTGTAAAGAAAGGTATGAAAGCAAAGGAAATTCATGCCATTTTCAGAACACACTGGGAAATCTGCTCCTTCATATTCAACTGTTGCCAAGTGGACACAGAAGTTTAAATATGGTCAGGATAGTTTAGATGATCCACATAGTGATCAGCCAAGATGTGCCACTACTCCAGAGATCATTGAAAAACTCCATAATATGGTCATGTACGTCACTGACAAAGTGAGAAATTGCTAAAGCTCTAGGGGTGTCATCTGAACAGGCATATCAAATTTTAGAAGTGGAATTGGAGATGAGAAAATTATGCTCTAGATGGGCATTGAGTGGAAAGGCCCTAACAATGTTTGACCGTTCCCCCCCCCCCCCCCCCCCCCCACAGAAACCAACAAGATTTTTTGTGCCAGTTTGTGACCACAGATGAAACTTGAGTCAATTACTATAACCCAGAGACAAAACAACAGTCAAAGCAGTGGAAACATGTCGATTCACCACCACCAAAGAAAGCAAAGGTAATCTGATCGGCCAGAAAGGCCATGGCGTCAGTTTTCAGGGATGTGAAAGGGATTCTGTTGATAGATTATGTTCCCATTGATCAAACAATTATGGGACAATACTACGCTAATTTCCTCGAACAACTACAGAAAAGATATCTGGGGAATAAAAAACAAGGTTTGGCAAGGAAGAAAATCATCTTTCATCAAGCCCTCACAAAAATGTCATTGCCAAGGCAAAAATACATGAACTAAGATACGAATTGTTGCCACAACCACCTTATTCCCCTGATTTGTCTCTATCGGACTTCCATCTATTCTGAAAGCTCAAAATTTTCCTCAGACGGAGGTTCTCTTCATATGAACTGACAGCCAAAGTGGAAAGGTATGATGTAGATTTGGAGGAATCCAATTTACGATACGAGATCAGGCCCGCCGCTAGCTGTTTGAGCGCCCTTGTGCAATACCAATTATGCCACCCTGTCTAACTACAGCCAACGGTGGCTCCAGGAATTTTCTGAACCGGGTCAAAAAACAGAGATTGCCGACCCTTCAAACATTATTATTAAAAAAAAAACTCACCCACTACATAACAAACTACAAATTTCGTTGCGGCATCAATGGAGTGGCAACTATCGTGGGGTGGCGACTGTCGATCACTCGATTTGCTGCCCCCCTTTATATGCTGCCCGCATGTGGTGCAAATCCGCTTACGGCGGGCCTGGACGAGATCAGGGCATTGGAACATTGCTGAACCAAGTGCATTAGTATACAGGGAGGCTACATTGAAAAATAAAAATTCACTGAGGCAATTCATTTCTTTCTACCCCATTCCGAGATTTTTTTCAAACTGCCCTCGTAGAACATCTTACAATTACAGTCATTTGATGTATTTTAACATATGTATTCCACGTCAAACATCCACACTGCAGCTAGACCACAACAACATGTGATTGGCCAAGTCTTTTACGTATCAGAATTAGGTTAAGAACAGAATACCAATGCAAGTTATAAGCTTAGTCAAAATATATTCACCACAACCGCTCATAACAATTTATTAGGAGTAAAATGACCAGACCCTTAAAAATTTGGTGTCAAGATGTTTAATAGATATACAGGAGGTAGTAAAGCAATGTATCTGGTAGCAGTAAAATAGGTAGCAGAAGTCGTGCATCAGTCTTCAGTGGCACAAGGTCATTGCTTCAAGACTCTAGCAGACTAGGCACTGTATGTACCATGATACAACATGAAGAAAGGCTGGAGTGATCAAGTAGCACCAAGGCAGGCTGAAAACCATTGGACAGATATGCGCATTAGGGTGTCCCGAAAATATTTTTTTACGTTTTCCGTTACGCAAGACCTATTAAAATTTGCGTAATTGGTCGTAGATTACCAAAATGATTTTGAAAATAAAATAAAACTATGTCTTTAGGGTTCTACCAATCTTCAAAATTTTGAAAAATTGATGTTTTTATGGTGGTATTTCGCTATCTTTAATTTCTGCTCCTGGACTAAATATATAAAAATATTTACTTTATTGTTCTATTTAGGTGTAATACAAACACGACGTTTCGATTTGCATGCAATGACACGTTACCGGTGACTTTGAATTTGTTAGGTTTCAACCTTCAAATACCGTCAAGTTTCAATTTGTATCGAGGACACTGTTGGCTTGACTCGCGAGTGTTTTCTTCATAGCAAAAGTAATTTAATGCTTTATAGCATTAAACGTAATGCATTTTTATAGTTTTACGTATATTTGCGATCGTTAGTGTTACAAGTGGATTTTGTGATTTTTTGAGGAATGCGATTGAGGCGTAGTGAGACTACTTGTGCTATATTAGGACCATACAAACAACGTGACGATCGGCAGCTACCAATTATAAGGGACGTCATTAAATTTATTTTATTTGTCAAGAACGACATGAAATTGAAGCATAATGAAAAAAGGGCCCATTCAATTTCAGGTATATATGCGATTGTTTCTGAAAAGATCACCATATTTGGACCAAAGCTTCGATTCCAATCTTAACTAAGGAACGATTTATTCAATTACTGAAATCCTATTTCGAACAGTACTTAAATTTGAAAAGATACCCCAAAAGCAAACGAAATTATAGTTTTGAAAACAAACTGAAGTAAACTTTTCGACTTGGCTGCTGGTAAATGCTCTTCATTTGAATCTTGTTCGTGTTTGAAACATAAGAAAGTTCCCATCAATAAGAGAAGTTTTCTGTTGGATCAAAGAAATGATAGGAAAATGGTTGTAAGCAGTGTTGATAAGAAAGAAACGGCTAGATGAATGAAATAGCAGCAGAGACGAATTGAAGAGTCAATAAGGATAGCTAAAAAGTCATTTGAAATTTGAAAATGTTACTCAACTACGTGATTAAAGTATACGCTCCGATTTGGTTCTTAATCAAGCAAAAGATGTCTTTTAAAGACGGAGTCAAACATCTTTTTCAATTGATTATGTACTCTCGATTTTTACCCGAAAATCTTAGATCTGTTGTGGATTCTGTGATCAAAAGAAATGATTTTTTTTGCGCACCCAGAAAACCTACTTGTCAATATGTTGTTTGATGATAGAGACCACATTCGGGAGCTGGCATTGCGAAGAATAATATAAGCAAGAGAAGCTGAAAGAAGCATTAAACGCAGGGTATTTAAACCACCAAAAATTAACTTCTCTACTAAAGATTACATCAAAATTATTGTGTGGCACGAGTGTCAGGTTACAGCATCACCAGTTCTTAGAAATATTTCTAATAAGGACCTTCAAATCATGGCAAAAGATAAGAGCTTGGAAACTGTTGAGTTTCCTTGTCACACACAATTGGTGGAAAGATGTGTGAAACTAGTGACAGAGGCCTAACAAAGTATAACTGACGTTACTTCAAGAGATAGTTTTATTAGAAACAGGTTGCAATCTCAAGCAGAAATGCCAAATTTTGGACATAAAAATAAGTTTAAATTCTAAGTTTTTGTCATTAATTATGAGCTCTATTTTATTTATTTTGTTTTCTTGTGTTTTGTTTCATTAATTTCAATAATAAAATACCATTTAAACTTGATTTTTGTATTATTTTATGCATACGGTTTAAGTCTGTAAAAACATAAAATTTACAAAACTTCAGAGTGGTAGAGCCCTCAATATGACACGCATTTCTAGTTTTTTAACCTTTTTCGTAATCTGTGTTAAATTACGCAAATTTTGATACCTCTTGCGATAATGTAGCTTGGATTTTTTTTTAATCATACATCGACGGGACACCCTAATGCGCATCCCACTAGCAAAGAAATGGCAGAGCATGGTATCAGCATATCAGCCTGGTACCACAATATGACTTCCCCACTTGGTTACACAGCAGAGTCCAGTTTTTTTATTTGGGGTGATATGGCTATAAAATTAGACGGTGAGGAAATGGCTTTGCAAAAATGCCATCGAGTCAAAAGCTGTCTCAAGTAACTCCTACAAATATTGATTAAATTAATGATTCATAATTTGCCGGACACTTTATACTGCAATGTTGTTGAATTCTATTTCATTTGGTAGAAGTGATAATTTTTCATTAAATTATGAGATATTTTGTCTTTTGATTATATTACCAGTACTGACAAAATATTAGGAAATAATTATGTTGGTGAAGCAATCAAATTTGTGATTTACAATTAAGTTTGCAAAGACCATGAAAAGTACAAAAGTCTGAAGACTAGTTTCCTACAAAACTGGCAGTCAGATTTTAACAAGAACAGCTGTGGAAGATGAGAAGGCAGTCAGGGGAAGACACTGAACACTTTGCTGGTAGAATTAAAGTGGCAACTAACACACAATCATTTAACGGTGAAAAGGATTGTAATACTGTCTTTTCATATGACAGTACTTGATGCATGTTTAAGTGAGGAAATTGAGGAGTATATCAGACTAAAAAGGTCAATTTTTTTTGCAGAGGCCATTAAAATTCTATTACATATGAACAAGTAAACAGTAGACATACAAACATGCGGCGATTGCTAGAGGAAGCCGAGGTTTTGCAGATAATATCAGTGGCGGAAAGAAATTTTTTGTGTGAAACAAGGGGTAGATCCAGAAGGAATTGTCAAAGTCACAAGATCAAAACCCCAGTAAGGAGAGAATGTATAACAGTTTCCCAGACAACTCCACAAAATGACAGAATTAGTACTGGATAAGCAGTGATGAAAAGTGGTGCAATCTGTTGTCAGATAAAGAAGAACAAATTATATTGTTATTGAAGATTATTTGTAGAGCAGAAAGCTTTATATTCATCTGAGTATAAAAGCAATGGTTTGGATTGGAGAAGAGAGGCCAAAACATTTGGAATGAAGGAGGTTACCATTTTTGTAGAAGTCATAATAAATTTTTGACATGATGGAATTTGGGTGTTGATTTTTTATCTACATTGCAGAAGTCTCAATTGGTTTGTGGAATCATGTGAGTATGGACCCACCTCCAGCATTATTAGACCAAAAACAGTGTTGTGGTCAGAAATAAGACCAGAACGAAACTTTGGCAACAGTTTGAACATATAGACCTGTAGTAGGTTCAAGTGATATGGAAAAAATTTCCAAAGCATTAAGAAAACTCATTAATATCACCAGCAGAGGCAGCTTTGAGTGCAATGAAAATTCCGTAGTTTTGGTCAATCCACCGGTTGAACTTTTGTTGGCTAGATTCAGACCAATGCTACAAGAAAGGAGTGTCTATAAAGCGCATGCAGTTAATGGAAACAGATGTAACCCTATTACAATTAAAAATTTTAGTGAAGACGTTGCAGAGATACCAACAATTCAAAAATTGTGTCATTTGATCTTCAAACAGTCCTTAGCTGAGGACCTGTATTTTCAGTACCGAAAAAAAGTTCACATGAAGTTCAGGTTTTGTACAATAATCTTGAGCTTGAATGTAGTTAGTTACTTCAGATGTTTATCCATTGTCATCTGTTGCAGAGAGAAAGACTACATCTGCCAGTGTAAATATGTTACTAATATAGATTTACCAAGTAGGTATCACCAAATCAAGGTTTCTAAAGGAAACATCCCAAAGACAGGTTTCAATGGTCTGAATGGTCACTATTAGTGCACAGGGAAGTCTTGATTTAAAGAATGTGCCAGCAACTTTCCAAACATTGATGGAAAGAATTTTAAGAGTGTTACATATATAGATACTAATATTGAAAATAGTTGTAACAGTTTTCAAAGGAAGTTAAATTGTGAGATCAAGCAATTGCAGAGGGCAAATTAAAAAGAGTCACTTGAAAATTTTAATTCTGCTGTTTTAATGTACATATTCACTTGGACAGTGTTTCCCCAGAATCACAGATGAGGCCAACTGCATGCCCCTTGCATAAAGAACCAGTGAGGTGTGAATGGGAGCATTATCATGATGTAATTTCCGCAAGCAGTTTTGCCACAATTCTGGACGTGTTTGACAGATTGCTTCATGCAAATGGCGCATAACTTCCAGGAAGTATTCTTCATTAACAGTACGACCATTTGGCAGGAACTCTATGCACAGTGCCATTGAAATCAAATTAAACAGTGAGGAGAACCATCATATTTGATCGAGCTTGTCAAAATTTACATTGGGGCGATTGGGCCTTGCTTTCTACATCATACCCATATACTCTTGTTTTGCCACCTATTATGACCATTTTAAGAAGTTCTGGATCACTGTTGAATTCATTCAGCAATTCCCGAGTGAATGATGCTTTTGGTCAAAATTCAGCAATTTTGGAACAAACTTTAGTGCCATACATTCATGCACAAAACATTCGGAAAAAAAAATTGCTTGATGCAAGCCAAATGATATTCTGACATAATGACCTCTCCAATAGTGATACGGTGATTTCCAGAATCATGTTTTCACTTGTTCATTGTTGATGTGTTAGCGCATTAGGGCATTCGCCATCTTCAACATATTCACAGCCCTGTTTCAAACAAACATCTGTATCACTCGTAAATTCTAGTTTTACTAACAGCAGATTCACCAAAAGCTGTTAGCATTTCGCACTTTTCCATTTTTCGAGCAAAATTTTATAAAATTCTTTGATCTATTTTTTAGAAACTGCAAAAATGCCGCACACACCGAAACATGCATAACCCTTTTGACTGTCAAGAATAAAATAAACATTCAAAATGGCTGCCATTTGTTACCTACTTTAGGAATATGAGTACCAATAAAATAAAAATAAAAAATATTTGAAAAAAGTGTTTATAGAGATAAATGTTGGTGTGGCCTCGAGGATCCTAGCATAAGCTGGAACAATATAACCTTGATAAATGCCTCTGCATCCTCTTAGTAGCTCTGCCAACAAATCCTACTTCCATCTCCACAAAGGCAAAAGCTGTGTGGCCCCTGAGCATTTAACTCCTCGAGGAGACGGGAGAGGGTAAAAGGCAAATTCCTGGCACCTTAAAACTGGGACATCCCAGCAAAGGGAGACAACCCCTACAGAAAAACAGGCAGTTCACAATGCCTACGGGTGACAGCCCTGTCATCAGACTTCCTATGAGCTGGCAACCCATAACGGGTTCACACAGCGAATATAAACCGGACAGAGCCTCGTATAACAGAAAAAGCTATAAAAAGGACTAAGAATTTTGCAAATGGATAGGAAATAAAGACAGCAGTATGGAACACCAGAGGCTTGAGTAATAAAGAAATGGAATTACACAAAGAATTGAAAGATATAAAGACAGATATAGCTGTAACAGCAAAAACTAAGAGAAATTTTAAGGGAAGCATAGAATTGAATGATTTTATAGTGGTATACCACAAGAAAAGAGGGCCACATCAGGAGTGGCTATAATTTTTAGGAAGCAGTGTAAATCTGTAATTAACACAAATGAATCAAATAACACATTATAAAGCTCAGAATTAAAATTGGGAGTAGATATTAGACATTTTTTAGGGTGTACCACCCAAAAGCAGGATGATTAGAAGACTTGCAGGATTACTATGATAAACTGCATGAATCCCTGAATGCCACCAACAAAAATGATTACATAGCTATTGCGAGGGATCTAAATGATCGATTGGAAAATAACCCTATACAGAATGTAATAGGACCACATGGAGAGAATTTAATAAATTCTAATGGAAAATTACTGGTTGATTTTTCCAGCTATAATAACTTGAAAATAACAAATACCTTTTCCAGGCATAAGGAGATACCTAAGTTCACATGGAGCTGCTGAGGTAATAGATCAATAATTTATTATACTCTAGCACAGGGGTGGCCAACCCAAATGATCTTGCAGGCCACTTTGGGAATGCATCATAACACCGTAGGCCGCATATAAAATCATATATCCCCATGTTAGAATTAGAACCACTATAGAATTTTTTTTTTTTTTTAAGAGAAAATTGAAACATAACCAGTTATTATTGTTAATATATTTTTCTCGGGCTTCCAGCCGTGTAAGGATATCACATTTGCGGGACGTTTCGAAGGCGTCCATCTCTGCCTTCATGTTTACTATTATTCTTACATATAAACATAGATAATACGATAACGATACTAAACGCACATTGTAAAGAAATATACTGTATAACACTAAAAATGAAATACAAAATATATTTTGTAAAAGTGTGATGGGTTAGCCACCTCTGCTCTAGCAAATGAGATGGCAGCAAAGCTTGTACATAACAGAGTACACAGAGGCAAAGATGTACACAGCGATCACTTTTTACTTATTATAAAATTGTTAATGCCTAAGAGATGGTGTAAGGCAAAGTGTAATAGAACAGGCATAATGCCTTTAGTGTAATTTTATTTAATTTCACAGAACTTACAGTTATCGATAAGTCAGTAATATAAGCCCTCTGAAGTAGAGGCATTGTAGGATTATCGCTGACGAGTCATGGCGTGTGAATTGTAGTGAAATGTTGATCAGCTTTGGACGTGATTCCTTAAGTGTTAATCTGAATTAAATGTAATATAATTACTAACAATTTTCCTACCTTTCAAAGTAAATGAACCTGCAATTTTGGGAGACAAAGTGTCTGGCAGTTTGCTTCTGTAGCGAAGAGCAACTTTGACGATGAAATAAAAAGAAAGTTGCATATGTGCATTAATTTATTTTGAATAACTGTAAACTTTGAAAGTTGTTATATGTACTATTGAAGCTAACGAGACTGACGACTGATCTAGGTTAATTTGGAATCTTCATCGCTTTTTGAAAGTAACGCTATAAGTAAACATTTTCTTCAATACTTAACTAGACAGTGATCCAGACAAAGAAAATAATTTAAAATAGCTACATGGCTATACCGCGACGGGCCAGTGTGTTTTGAAGTGGGATTAATTAAAAGCATAATTAACCAAGGACACATACTGAAACAAAAGGTGGGAAAAGTGAATTCCATAATGTAAAGACAATTAACAAGCGAGCAGCCATTATCAGCGGAATGAGACAACCGAAGTGAGCCGACGATTCCCGAGAAGAGCCGATCCTCTCAGTATTAACAAGAACGGCGTAAAGGTAACATCAGCCGCGGGAGCGACTCGACCGACGCAGAGAATCAGCTTCACTTATGGGAGAATGCAAGGGGCGGAGTTGCAGAGCGGGACGCAGTCCGAGAATTTAACAGATCTTCTCTTCGAAAGGAAAGTGCAAAAAAAAATTTATCTTTGTAAGAAACACAAACTGACATGAGGAAATTTTCATATGAAAAGTTGCATTGAAAAAAAAAAATAATTTTCATAAAGGAAAAGAAGTTTAAATTATTTTCTTCATGATTCAAGTCAGTTTGAGTTGATTTGAAAAAAAAAATAATTAGTTTCACCCTTCCTACGGAATTTTATTAATTAATGGTTGTTACCTTCTTTGCATTTCATTGCATGCAATAGCGTACACCTTGTTTAACAATAACTGTAATTAGTGTTGGAGCAGAATTTATCTGTTTGCATTTTAATTTTTGTTTGCTTGCTGGTTCAGTGGATATTTTTTTATTTGCAATCAAAATATTGTGAGATTGTATTGAAAGTGTTGGCGACATGGCTGCAGAAGAGAGTGAAATTGTGGAGAGGATGGCAGCAATAGGAAGCGAGTCCTTGAATGACTCAGGTCCTGAGTTCACAGATGGGTCAGTTCATGCTATCTTCAAAATAGTAGGCAGTCAATGAATTACAACTTACAGTCCATGAGGGCCGATTTAAAATCAGTAGAAAGTAATTTGAAGGCTGAGCTTGGGGGTCGATTGCAATCACTTGAGAGTACAGTGGGGAATTTAAATACGTTGGTAGGAGACAATGTCCGACAATTAGAGAATGTCAAATTAGAATTAAGACAACAATGTCGATTGTAAGGAACAAGCTGAACAACTAGCGGAACGGCTAACTAGGTTAGAGCATAGTGTGAGTATGGAGACAATACTGTTACGACAGGATAACGAAGTACTCAGTAAACAGATAATTATCATGGAAGAAGTCAGTGTCAGTCACGGGAGCCAGCTGGAGGCTTTGGAAGATCACTGTGTCCTTTTGGGGAAACACAGCAAAGAAGGTGAAGAAAAGGTAAACAGTTTGGTCGCAAATGCCGAGTTGATTCCACAGGACGTGGGTAAATACCAATTGTCCACAGCAGTGTTGACAGAAAATGTTACAAGAGTGAGAGTTCTGGCAGTAGAAAGGGAGGAGGTATCCAAAGTCAGGGGCTTGCTTCATTCGACTTCAACAGCAGCGTGGGTCGAAGATAAAATTGACTGCCAACGTTTTGATGGTCATGGGCATATGCACCCCGTTGAATTCATTCGGAACTTTGAGGACTTTGCACCTTTCTCCGTTGCTTCTGAAAAACAGCGGATCGAGATGGTTTGTAGGCACTTGGCTGGAGGAGCGAGGCGACTGGCCGACTGGTTTGCTGGCAAGTGTAGCACATTTAATGAATTGGAGTTCAGACCACGGCAGATCGCTGTACATAGAGAATTGTTAATGGGAGAACCTTACGTGGCTGCTAAGGGGACTAAGAAGGCATGATGTGTGCGGTATAATGCAAATACCTCGATAGGAGTGAAGTGCCAGAGCATAAGGAGATCAGGGTGATATCATGGGGAGATGCAAGAACTGTGCGACATAGGAAGGAATGCTGGGCAGCCTTGGTGGGGATGACTAGTGTGGGTGAGAACTACACCGGGAATTTGAGGGGAACGCCAGTGGGTGTGGAAGAAGAGGAGAAGGTCAGTGTTGAGGATGTTGTAGATGAGTACCCGAATGATGGAAGAAGAGTTTTTAAGGTGGTTTCTCTAAAACCTTATAAAAGCGTTGAATTGAGTGGGAGTGCAGGGTCAAGCACTGATTGAAAGTGCATTTGTATGCAGACAAATCCTCCACGTTTCTCACTTCGCTGAGGCCATTAGAGTCCAGAAGGTGGTATTTTTTTTTTTTTTAACTTAAGATCAGAGGTTCAGCTTCGACATAGGCGAAGATAATAGGACCAATTGGAAGAAATAATAATAATAATAATAACTCGTGTCATGATGTGTTTCGTAGGTGAAGTGTTAACCGTTGTAGCCCTGTGGCAAGGTGTGCATTTGGGTTTTGCGGGACAATGAAAAGAAAAGAAAAAAAAAAAAAAAAGACTATGAAGATCAATATCAACATTTGTTCAATGAGTGGCGTTTGATTGTCTTCTTTTTTTTTCGTTTTAATGTTCCATTGTATTTCTTTCTCCATTTGTATGTGATTTCCAGGGTTGCGCAATAAAGATAAAAAAATTGTTATTAACATAAGAGTAGTCGAGTGGCTACCAGACAAAACTTTTGTATTCCACGAGTCATTTCATATTGTCTGATATGTATAATCATGTCAATCTTAGTTTAAGGGTTACCTGGCGACGGAAGTCGGGGCTTTGTCAATGCCAACTTCTGCCTGGTTCCATCGGTGGGAGTGTAATAGAACAGGCAAAATGCCTTTAGTGTAATTTTATTTAATTTCACAGAACTTACAGGTATCGATAAGTCGGTAATATAAGCTCTCTGAAGTAGAGGCATTGTAGGATTATCGCTGAAGAGTCGTGGCGTGTGAATTGTAGTGAAATGTTTATCAACTTTGGACGTGATTCCTGAAGTGTTAATCTGAATTAATGTAATGTAATTATTAACAATTTTCCTACCTTTCAAAGTAAATAAACCTGCAATTTTGGGAGACAAAGTGTCTGGCAGTTTGCTTCTATAGCGAAGAACAACTTTGACGATGAAATAAAAAGAAAGTTGCAAATTTGCATTAATTTTTTGTGAGTAACTGTAAACTTCGAAAGTTGTTATATGTACTACTGAAGCTAACCAGACTGGCGACTATGATCTAGGTTAATTTGGAATCTTCATCGCTTTTTGAAAGTAACTCTATAAGTAAACATTTTCTTCAATACTTAACTAGACAGTGATCCAGACAAAGAAAATAATTTAAAATAGCTACAAAAGCCAACACAAAAATCTATAAAATACAAAATACATAAGTAAAGAAAGTATACGTCTTCTCTACCAACAAAGACTTGATCACATCCTCGAAAATGTTCCAGTGCAGAATAATATTAATCAAGAATGGGAAATAAATTAGAGCATCATTACAACAACCGCATTAGAGGACTTAGGAAAATGAAGCAAGATATACTACACGAGGATTAAAAATATGTAACGACAATATTGCAAAGATAATTAAAAAGAAAGAGGTATATCTGAAACTGGAAAACCCTACAGTAGAAAATATAATTGAGTATAAAAGAAGAACAGCTATAGTTAGGAAAGAAATAAAGACAAGTACAAAGCTGGCAGAATTACATAAATGATATACAACATGCTCTTCATGATAGGCAGGAAAGAGCTTACAGAGTGCTGAGTGTTTATTTTTTTACGCCTTGTCAATGTTGAGGTCATTAGAGGCAGCATGGGACTGGGAGTAAGGAATGGGAAGGAATTCGACCATGGCCTTTTGAAGGAAGCATCCAGGCATTTGCCTGGAGTGATTTGGAGAAACCATGGCAACCTAAATCCGGATGCCCAGACGGGGATTTGAACTGGCATCCTCCCGAACTGAGAGAGAGATGAACAAGACAGAAAAAGATAAATTGGTTTAAAATCCCTTACCTGAAGGAGACTGGCTATGATATTTCACTGCCCTTTGGACAAATAAAAATGAAGACCAAACAGGAATGGTTTTCACTGCAGAAATTAACAAACATGTAGATCCAATAACACTGGATGAGCTAGACAAAGCATTGGTATCACTGAAAAATAAACAGCTCTGTATTTAGGCCATCACAACTTGGCATCAAAATAAGTTCTCAAACAATTTTAAAATAAGTTTACATCGTGGGTTATGCCTAATGATGAAAGTATCAAATGATTCCGATTTGATAACCTACTCAGAAAAAGCGAAGGTAGTGGCATTCGAGAAAGACGAACCCAATATGGGTGAAGGTTATTATTAATGAAAATACAATAGGACAAATTTGTATATTTAGGATATGACAAATTTTACCAGAAATGACAATTCCAGTACCAAATTACAGAAATTTCAATACCTGTGTGGAGTAATCAAAAGGAATTTTGAGAACACCAGACATGATACGATGATGAAATTTTACAAAGTAATTCCTGTACTAACATTACTGTATGGATGCGAAT
Organism: Vandiemenella viatica; assembly: GCA_031002005.1. Lineage (NCBI taxonomy): Eukaryota > Metazoa > Arthropoda > Insecta > Orthoptera > Morabidae > Vandiemenella > Vandiemenella viatica. Next base: position 339,176,959 of record CM061921.1, on the reverse strand, counting down.
CATGGACACTGACTAAACAACAAATAAAATGTATAGAAGCAGCTGAGGTGAGATTTTTGAGGGCCTGGCTTTACTAGATAAGAAAAGAAGTGAAGAAATAAGGAAAGAATTTAAAAATTTCTAATCTGAATGAGGAAATGATTAGCTATAGGAAGAAAATGGTGGAGGACACCAGACCACCGAAGGTGCTGCTAAATTACAAGCCAAAACAGGGGAGGTTTAGTATAGGTTCTCCTAAGAAGAGGTGGACAGAACAAAACGTGTGAAGGTGGAACAAACCACCATGGTTTAAACTCTGATAATAATGAACTCAAAAATTCGTTATTTTTTTTATCAGACCTAATACACCTGTCCTATTTATTGGAATAATCAACAGATTTGCAAATTTGAAGATAAAAATGCAGTTTAGTTTAAATATGTAAGCTTGATTTTATATGAACTAAGCATTAGTTGCATCTGTTCTTTTAAGAAAAGATTGTATAGCCTCTTACCAGATTGAAGCCACAACTGTTACAAAATCTCAAGTCCACTAAAGATATTACTAATATTTTTACCATGGAACTTTGAAAAGTTTTTGGCCACAGAAAATAAACAGTTCATTTGTACATTATATTAAAGCACGTTAACATTATCAGTTTAAGAATTTTTATTAATAATACCTCTGAGACTGCTCCGGTGGTCTTGCTGCCATAGAACAAGCAACCTTCAAAAGGAAAAAAAAAATGCAAAGGCTTTTTACTTTCCTGGTGACAAATTTTTTTATAAACTTAAAAAAAAAAACTAATTTATAATTGCCATTTTAAAATTCCTGTAGCAGCTCATACTAATTAGTAACAGTCCAGCTCTACTAAAATTATTTTATTTTTTTCCACCGACAAAAATTTTGTGAAATAGGGAAAAAAAAACATTGTTAACTGTCTGCAATAAAGAGACATTGAAATTTAACACTCACTGGTTGATTATATCTTGTCATGGCAATATTAAGCATAACTTACTAATTGTAAGATCTAATCAGACCTGAGAGATGTGCTAAGACATGCACACATGCACGTCCAAGAGGGGGGGAGAGAGAGAGAGGAGGTCATAAACAAAAAAGAAAACCATACATTTTTCCAAAATCAATTACAATTCAAATTGTTTTCTATATAATGCCCCCAGCTTAGTTATACACTTCCTCCAAATGACTGGTAATTTTTTAATCCTAGTGACAAAAAGTTCTCAATGAACGAGATTTACAGCAGCTCATATGCAACTGGTTTGATACATGTTCACCAAGTGCTGTCCATCGAGAGCTTCCATGAGTGGCCAACACGAATATAGATAGCATGGTGACAAGTATGTACTGTAGGATGGGTGTACTGAAGACAGCCCAGTGCATATTGACCAATTTTTTTTGTATTACTGCTGTGTTGTGAGGTCTGGTGTTGTCACAGAGAATCACTAAAACCCTGTTCAGAATGCAGCACATTTTGACTGATAGGCAGCTCAAACTTTGCTAAGACGATCACAATAATAGCCAGCATTAAGGGTCCTTTGTTTTGGAATAAAATCACAAACAGAACACACTTACAGTACCATAATACAGTGATCAATACCTTCCCTGTAGACAAACACAGCTTTGCTTTCACTGGTACACATTTGCTAGGCTTCTGCCACTCTATACTGGTCCTCTTCGAATGGGACAGTGTAATGATGGGCACAAAGTCTTATCACACATAACTTTTTTTCCAAAACAGCATCACCATCTCCCTCAAAACTCATCAGGATTCTCTGAGAAAATTCAAACCACATGGCTTATCGTTCTGCATTCAGCAACTTTGTAACCCAATGAGCTGACACTTTTCAGAATCACAACTCATTGCGAATTATTGATTTCATACTCCCATTGCTGATCTGAAGTTTCCGAGAGATTTTAAGAACAGTAATGTGCCAATTGCCTTTAACGAGTTCTTGAATGCCCTTGGTGTTTGTGGTGTGATGCTGGTGCAGGGATGGCAAAGATGCGTAATGTTTTAAACACACTCTGGCCCTTTCTTAAATTCGTTATACCACTAATTTACCCAAGCTGTAGGAGTAAACAATACCAAATTTCAGCACCATCTACATTTTCATTGACAAGAAACTTAACAACACATTGTGAAACTACGGGACGACCAGTCTCACTCATCGTGATTGGTACCTACAGTAAGAAGCAAGTGGCATGCCAATATTACAGCCATTCACGTGACACCCCCCCCCCCCTCCCCTCACTTTCCAAACCATTGCAGACCTTCATACCACAGATGTTAGTGCAATTTAAAAAGGCTTGTTTATATTTGATCTAGCCTCGTGTGTGTGTGTGTGTGTGTGTGTGTGTGTGTGTGTGTGTGTGTGTAAGCGCGCACGCTTTTTCACACCATATTTAAATATTATCCAGAAATTTAAGCAAACAATATAGTGTAAATTATAATAAATCACTATCTGCATAAAACCTCAAATCATTTAAAAGATGGATTAGGTAAATGCACCATGTTAGTGGTAACCCAGTGTTAAAGCAACTGCATTGAAAACGGAAGGTCCCCAGTCTAAGACCCATTTCCAGTGAGAATTTTTACAGATCCTTAACCAGTGAATCTGCCAAAGCTTGCTGTGTGTATGTAAAGTATTCACATTAAAACATTAAACTGACGTACTAGCTACTTTAAACAGTCACACACTCATTGACCACAAAAATTTAATAGCTTTAGAAATTGTTAGGTAGTAAGGCCGGTTACACACTGGGCAGTTTCGTCCGCAGCAGAAACTTAACAGTCGCAGCCTATAGAATTTGAGGTGTTCACACATTGAGCAGTCGAACTACTGCTACTATTTCAGTGGTGAAACTTCCACTTCTAAGAAGAGCAGGAAAAAGGTGACGTGGTCGGGCATCAGTACCTTGCTTTTGGTGACTTGAGTTTCATTTTGTGAAATTAGAAGTTAATTTGGTGTTTATTATTTCATAGTTAGATTTTAAAATTGTTATTTTGATGGATCCGTCGCCATAGAAATAGGAAAAGACAAAAATCAAAGGAGAACAGAATATATGAGGAACGATAACAGCAGGTTTTTCAATTAATTTGGGATGTTTATATCGACAGTTGCTTGCGAAACTATAGTATGGCATTCAAAGGAGAAATACACAGTTGATGAATTGTATTCAAAGTGTGGAAATGCTGGTCATCACCTTGAAGTAAGCAGATTTCTCATGGACCTACTATAGATAAATATTTAATTTTATATAATTCCAATCCGCTATATTTATTTTATGTTAATTAGGGTGAAAACTCTTAGGTGAATACGAATGGTGTACAAGAAAAGTTTGAAAAATACACTATGCCATATAATGGCTAAGTCTTACATTTATTTGTAACTAATACATATAGGCTACTTCACTGGTAATCAACTCAGCACTGTTAATTTTACTCCATATTGCTTTTATAATTACAAGCAAAATCGACTAGTTCAACTTTTGTGGTTAGATTGTAATACACTCCTGGAAATTGAAATAAGAACACATTGACGCCAGTGTGTAAGACCCACCATACTTGCTCCGGACACTACGAGAGGGCTGTACAAGCAATGATCAAACGCACGGCACAGCGGACACACCAGGAACAGCAGTGTTGGCCGTCGAAGGGTGCTAGCTGCGCAGCGGTTGGGCACCGCCGCAGTCAGTGTCAGCCAGTTTGCCGTGGCATACGGAGCTCCATCTCAGTCTTTAACACTGGTAGCATGCCGCGACAGCGTGTACGTGAACCGTATGTGCAGTTGACGGACTTTGAGCGAGGGTGTATAGTGGGCATGCAGGAGGCCGGGTGGACGTACCGCCGAATTGCTCAACATGTGGAGCGCGAGGTCTCCACAGTACATCAATGTTGTCGCCAGTGATCGGCGGAAGGTGCACGTGCCCGTCGACCTGGGTCCGGACAGCAGCGACGCACGGACGCACGCCAAGACCGTCGCATCCTACGCAGTGCCGTAGGGGACCGCACCGCCACTTCCCGGCAAATTAGGGACACTGTTGCACCTGGGGTATCAGAGAGGACCATTCGCAACCGTCTCCATGAAGCTGGACTATGGTCCCGCACACCATTAGGTCGTTTTCCGCTCACGCCCCAACATCGTGCAGCCCGCCTCCAGTGGTGTCGCGACAGGCGTGTATGGAGGGACGAATGGAGACGTGTCGTCTTCAGTGATGAGAGTCGCTTCTGCCTTGGTGCCAATGATGGTCGTATGCATGTTTGGCGCCGTGCAGGTAAGCGCCACAATCAGGACTGCATACGACCGAGGCACACAGGGCCAACACCCGGCATCATGGTGTTGGGAGCGATCTCCTACACTGACCGTACACCTCTGGTGATCGTCGAGGGGACACTGAACAATGCATGGTACATTCAAACCGTCATCGAACCCATCGTTCTACCATTCCTAGACAGGCAAGGGAACATGTTGTTCCAACAGGACAATGCACGTCCACATGTATCCCGTGCCACCCAACATGCTCTAGAAGGTGTAAGTCAACTACCCTGGCCAGCGAGATCTCCGGATCTGTCCCCCATTGAGCATGTTTGGGACTGGATGAAACGTCGTATCACGCGGTCTGTACGTCCAGCACGAATGCTGGTCCAGCTGAGGTGCCAGGTGGAAATGGCTTGGCATGCCGTTCCACAGGACTACATCCAACACCTCTACGATCGTCTCCATGGGAGAATTGCAGCCTGCATTGCTGCGAAAGGAGGATATACACGGTACTAGTGCCGACATTGTGCATGCTCTGTTGCCTGTGTCTATGTGCCTATGGTTCTGTCTGTGTGATCATGTGTTGTATCTGACCCCAGGAATGTGTATATAAAGTTTCCCATTCCTGGGACAATGAATTCACGGTGTTCTTATTTCAATTTCCAGGAGTGTATGTTGAGTCTTTTAATAACTATTACTTTACAAAGAAAAATCTAAAGCAAATGGCGAAGATGATGCCGAATTTACTGAACAGCTTGTCTCACTATATTTGTCGAGCGACAGAAGAATTTCGAATGTTGAAAGTGTTCCTTGGCAAATGTCTAAAATATAAGGACACAGTTATACAGTATTAAACATCAAAATCATTTTATAAAATGTGATTCAACATTTTTCAAGTTCTAGTTGAAGCTGTAAAAATTTATGTAAATACATGATCAAAAGTTTATTATGCAAAGGCATTTTTCCTTATTTTCCATTTCCTCAAAATCATTTCTAATTTCAAGGCACACTTCCAAGCATTCCTGGTAGCGTCCCAATCTTTAAAAGAATCTAATGTTTTGTCTCTTAAACTGGTCTCGCTTCTGCTAATGAAATAAATAGATCAGTATCTATCATCACTTAACCCATATTAAGATTTTCAAATTCAAAAAATGTTTACTTTAGACAGACTGAAAGCACACAAGCGGTTAAAAATCCGCTGAGTGTGCAAGCACCCATCTGGCTACATGGGCCACTGTCTGGAGTGGGGCGGCCTAACTACAGTCAAATGTAGTGGCAGCTGGCGGCTGTATACCTGCCGTCGACGGCAGCAATGCCGCAGGTTTTCCCCTCCACCCAGTGTGTAAGCTCCCATTTGATCCCTTGCGCCACTACCCGAACAACGGCAATGGAAGAATTTCCGCTGCGGACAAAACCGCCCAGCGTGTAACTAGCCATTGATGACGCGAGACATTTTTTCCAAAACTCCGGACCCCCTCCTCTGGTGCGACTTTGTGAAATCTGGCCGGACCACCCCGTCTAAAATAATGTGAGATTTTGATGGAGAAACCCCGCCCCCTACTAATCGACCTTGTAACTTTTTAGAACTTTTTTTTTAGGTCTCGTGATTCCAAGGGCGGCTGTACCCCCACTTTTGCACGAAATACCCTCCCTAAAGTCGACATTTGCATGATTTTTAGACTTTTTTTTTTTAGCTCTACAGTCCTCAAAACTTCACGCGAGATTTCCGTTGACCCCCCTCCCCCTCGGTGAGGTATCGTGAGACTTTGCACCCCTCCCCCCCCTCTATTTCACCTCACGCCATTAATGGACGCCCCCCTTAGGAAGCTGCTTTAATCACCAACAAAAATCATAAAATGTCAGCATAAAATCTTATATTCTAATTTTGTCAACAATAATTAAAATGTAGTTGTAGTTACCTGAGAGCCATCTGAGATATTAGTGGCAAGAACATCATCTATGAATGATTTTCCTTTCTTCATCATAAGAAACGAACAGTTTGGAGACCATTTGGCATGCTGGACCCAAGGATCATCAGTCTCCTCCCAATCTTTTAAGCCACAGTGACAACAGAAACAGACAACCTGGTCTCCTTTACCTGTAAATGTAACAAGCCATATTTACTAGCACCAAATCCATAAATCTGTTTGTGTATAAGGGGGTACTCAAAAGCAAAAACAGGATCATCTTACAGACATTGGTCTGTATGTAGAAAATAATCCTCCCACTAGAGGAGCATAAGATAGCGTTCTGGCCTCGCATTCGGGAGGACGGTGGTTCTAATCCCCGTCCGGGCATCCAGATTTGGGTTTTCCATGGTTTCTCAAATCACTCCAGGCAAATGCCGGGATGCTTCCTTAAAAAGGCCATGGCCGAATTCCTTCCCATTTCTTGCCCCCATCCTTTCCCGTCTCCAAACACCTCGCTGTTGAGAGACGTAAAGCAGTTTAAAAAAGGAGCATAAGACCATACAAACTTGAGCCAGCTCACCAAGCAGTGTTGTTAAGAAAAGTTATTTGTCATCTGTGAATTTTTACACAGAATCTGTTTTGCCTGTCCCTCATTTTTGTTTCATGGCAGATTTATATGAATAGTGTACAGCCATGACGTTTTGCTTGCTGCTCATGGGAAAGAAACGCCACAGAAATGCTGAGATATTTAAAACAGCTTTTGGGGAGCCTGCTGTATATATAACAAGTGGGCAAGTGGTTTTCCTGTTCATAGAAGATGAAATGTTGATTGACGCCCAACCGTTCTCTGTACATCCTTCAACATCCCAAATGAATGAAAATGAAGAAAAAAACTAGATATTTTCATTGAAAATTAACAATATGTGATAGAAGAAATTGAGTTGTGTGGAGAGAGTTGGAGCTTCAAACAATGAATTTTAACGAAACATATGAAGATGAGAAAGGTCACTGCAACTGAATTCTACAAGTCTGAAATCCACACATAAAAATATTTTTTCTGGGCTTATTCATAAGCTGTCAAAAAATACAAATGGTGCACTGAAAACAAGGGGCATTAATGAGAAAAAACAGTATGTAAATAATTTGTTTTGATATATTTCAAACAAGTAATGCAAGATGATGTGCAGAAACAACTTTAAATTGGGTCCCAGATATGTTCAGTTGGATTCATGTCTGGTCTAGGTGGCCAAATCATTCACTGGAATAGTCCAGAATATTCCTCAAGCCAATCAGGATTGATTTTGGCCCATTGATATTACGTATTACTGTCCTGGGAAAGTCCATTGCTGGTTGGGAACATGAGGCCCATGAATGGCTGCAAATGATCTCGAAGTGGCTAAACGTAACCATTTCCAGTTAATGGTCATATCAGTTTGACAACAAGTCCCAGCCCATGCCGTGTGAACACAGCCCATAGTAGGATGGACCCACCACAAGCATGCAAGTTTTTTCCAATCATCTAGGGTCCAACCCGTAAGTTCACAAACCCAGGAGAGAAGCTGCAGCCGATTATGTTTTGCTAGCAGAGTCACTCACGTCAGTCTTCTGCCAACATATCCCATCGAAGCAAAGTTTTGCTATACTGTCCACACAGACATGCCTGGCATACATCCAACATTGAGTGTTGCTGTAGTAATGGTCCAAAAGCTCAGTGGTTATGGCAACTGACAGAGTGAAAGGTCCATAGTTTGTATCTCCATCTGTGTGAGGATTTTCAAAGGCTCCTGGGCTGACCTTCACCTCTGGCACAGTTTGCTGTGCAATGTTCAGTATCCCGGAACACTTTAGAGGTTCAGATTCCACGTTTAACTGTAGGTTCCCTATTACCTGTTAGGATTACTGGGTTAGGAAAAGGCAGTTATGATAGGTGCAGATTGTGCAGCCAATTAAAACCCTGTCAACTAAGTCATTACATCCACATGATAATTTTTACATCAGAAAATGTTTCACATGACTCTCAGAAGTACAAGTAAAAGCCTCAACAATGCAAGGCACAAGACTTCCCAAGGCCATCTGGATATTCGCATCTTCCTATTTCATGACTTTTTAACACTTCAGTGTAACAATATCTCATATTAAATTACTACGACTCAGTTAGCAGGATTTAGTCTTTACCAGGAGAAATGATTTTATAGACCAGCAAATGGAAAGAATTATTAGTGCTAGAAAAAGGGTGATACATGGGGTTCAACATCCCACCGATATTTATGGTGCCAACAAGCCATGCACATGTTAATGGTTCATTTGATGCCTTTCAAGAATACAGTATTCATAAATTCAGCTGCACACTTCTCCATCTGCTATATAACTGTTCTAAAATGATTGAAATAGCAAGGTTGAAATAAAGCAAAAGCCCTGCTGAAAAAGTAAATCACCCAGCATTATCGAAACAATACAATGGTCATGTTATTTCAGATTCAGATAAAAAAAAATAAAAAAAATGGCAAATGGATCAAAATGTATCTTTAGCACCTGAGTATCAGACCAAGTGTATTCCAATAATGAAAGGGTACACCAGACCCACATGTTGCATGGAATACAAGAAGAAAGAACAAGCAGCAGTTCACATACTGTCCAATCTCGCACTCTCGTTAAGTTTTCATTCGGATCATAATTTCCATTTGACAGAAAGTAGTAGGGACTATTCGATTTCAATCTGGTGCAGACTTTAAACTTAACATTGCTTGCTTAGCTTGAAACAGCTAATAGAAAGAAACTTAACAAAAGTTTAGAACAAAGGAGCTATGCAAAACCATGAAAATTGGAGCAGAAAGTAGCCTTTCTTTATGAAAGAATGCACTTAACATTCCTCTTTAAAATGACCGTCATCAATATTAACTGACTAATTCTAACACAAAACTTTTCCAGAGCCCAATACAAGGCACAGACTCTGTGGGATGTGGAGTCAATTTACAGCAAATTATGTAACAAATTAGAAGTAGACAGCAAAAGACGCAATCACAGACAGAATTGTATATTCATTAATTATATCAAACACATTGTAACATAACAGTAGCATTCCGCCGACCCGCAAGTAGCGCCGAAATGAGCGCATGAATACATTGTTCAAAGTCAGTCGTTATCGAGGTATGGTAGCGGACGGCTCGCGTCCCGTAATGTGAGACGCTATAGGAACTGTGCGGTGTAGCAAGAATTAAGAAGAAGACTGAGTTGTTTTAGCCCGAGCTATGAGTGGTTTACATAGATTTGAACAGTGTATTGAGATATCAGAACAGTAAAGTGTGGCATCGGAAGTAATTTAATGTGAACTGATTTGGATTATTAACTTTCCTTTTATCCAAGAATCTGGCAATCGATGGTTTACGAAGTCTCAATAGCTTTATCATCTAAATTTTGATAGTGGCCAACTGGTTCGATGTGAACTTTATTTCAATAAATGTGTGGAGAACTTATTTTCATTATTTTATACTTGAAGACTTTTCTTAGTTAGTTATCCTCCCATTTGTATCGGACTGGTTTAGGACCCTATCTGGCGACCAACGGTGACTACGAACTAATTAAAACTCAATTATCCGACTTCTAGTGCTGTGTATAAGTAATTTAAGAACTTTAGTAAGCATGAAGTTCGGTCTACAATAAGTAAGAACGATCAAGACACCATCATATTATCACGCTAACCAAAAGGGAGGTCTTACAACATGTTTTCAAGATACTAGAAATTATTTTGTAGATACCTTTGAAAGGAGTTCTATGGAATAGTAGTAGTCAATTAAAAACTCTATTTTTCCTGAATTTAATCTTCACCAGACATTTAAGATATGTTGGGAGCTTATTAAAGATGTGTATTCCTGAGCATCTGGCCTCTTTCTGAACAAATGATATCGACTAGTAATCATTGTGAAAATGATTTTAACTTTTAGTAGCATAATTGTGCATTTTACTATATATATATATTCCAAATAGTGTATCACTGGTGACTACAAAGGACATTAATATTGTATGTATGTACACTCTGCTACCCATGTTAAAATTACTAATTTTTTTAAACATTCTCTGCAGGATTTTCTACAGCTAACCTCACATAATTCTTATTACTTGTTTTTGGGTTTTCAATGGTTGAACTGCCCCAGATTACTATTGCATTTGAAAGTAAGGACTGAAAACAAGAAAAATAGTTTCTTCATACTGAAATCATATGTGGCTGAAATTGTATGAATTCCAAATGTGGCTGCACCAAATCACTTTAGTCAGAAATGTGTACCCTCCAATTTAAATTATGATCACTATGCAAATCTAGAAATTTCACTCTCTACCTCTTAAGTGGTGAGACCTACAAATTTTTGTGCACATCTGGTATTAATCTTTAAGACACTTACCTGCATATATTGAGTTTCATCAAAGTCTAAACACAAGCCATTAACTGTGGATTAAGTATTAAAAGAATTTGTAATAAAACAAGAGGTTTTACTTGTGAAATTTATACATTTGTTTGGGTTGGGATCGAGGATGAGCAAGCGAGCAAAATTAAGCAACGTTACGAGAGCCACAACCTGCAAGTGGAACACGAGTCAGCGATTCGGCAATTTCGGGCGCCGGAAAGAGAACACAAGCTGGCATTATGACCACATGCAGTTAGGTGATGTCAGGGTTTGCCCTCTATAGACAGCTGGATTGGAGTGGGGGGTTATCATAGTAACACCCTCAGCACAGCTAGCTAGGTCTGACAGTCTGTCTGCCGATCTAATTGTTGCGTTGTGCAACTGGGAGTCGACAAGAGAAGTTACCAGGGTCCGGCCTCAACGGAACCGTTGCAGCCACAAGATATGTTCTACGGCAACGCAACAAGTAGGCTCTGCTGAGATATGGAAGCGGATAGGGTTAGTTAGGCAGAAGTTCAATGTATTGCAATAGTCCTGTCGTTTTTAGTTAGAGGTACCCATGTTGCAAAGCTCGCTCCATCTCTCCTCATTCCCATAATGTTGGTGGTGGTTAGCAAGGCGCCACTGCACCAGTTTTAACAGTTTCAGACAGTAATAATAAATGTTTCCACAGCTATCTTCATTTATGCGTAAATATGTACACTATCGTGCCTTCAGAAACCTGATGTAAATAAATGTGTAAATATTCAGCAATGATTAGCCCTGATTTTCCAAGTAATAATCCTATCACAAGACTCATATCTGAACAATCGTCAATTTCTATGTAGAAGCTTATCCATGCCTCCCTATGGCAATCTGTCCTTGTCTCACCGCTCGGCTGGACAGAGTGATCTCGAGGGTCATCCCGAAGGGTGGCAGCCGGGTCACTTCAAATCAAAGACATAATTTGAAATATTTTCAGTAAAGAAAACTGGAGTATTTTTAATTCCCATACTTGTGTCATCTTCATCCACAATAAAGGAAAGACAATGATTTTTATGAATTAATATTGAAAAAGTTTATTCTAGTGCTTTTGGGATATAAAATATTTTTGGTCTTTAATTTTGTGCAAAAACAGACCCAAGATTTTTACTTGGTTTTGATAGAACTCAGCACACCTATGTTTAAAAACAGAGCATTGTGGTAGCTCCGCTGTTAACACACTTTATTTCAAACATTTTTTGGTCTGCTCCCAGGTTCAAATTCTCGTGGTAGCAGGAATTTTTAAAGATTTTTATATGATCAATTGCTTGGTATGTTACTTTAAAATAAAGAGAAAAATACTGTCTACAATGTTTCTTGGCTGCTAGATTTGAAATTTCTAATGTTTACTCCTTTTGACCAGATTGTAGTAAAAATCCTCCATTAGCATCCACATTGGCAGATCTCCCTACCAAAACAAACAACAGAAAGGTTGCTTGTATAAATTAGCATTAAGAGGGGAGAAGGGGAAAAGCGAGTGCAGTTTTGTAAACTAAATGTAAACATCAATTCTCATTTATTTTAAAACATCTGTGTGCAAAGTTCCTTCAGAATCGGATTAAAAAAAAAAATTGATATTTTTTTTTTTTTTTAAATTTCAAGTTCAAATTTCTTGGTCATCAACTGTTCGGTTGGAGTCATACCAACGCCGTTTGACAGGAAACGTTATGGGCTCTCAGAATATCATGCATATCACTATCCTCTTTGGGTTTTTTATCTACCACTTTCAAGATATTTGCAAAAAGAGTTAACACTTCCAAATATAAATTTTTCTTAAAGGAGAGTGGTGGATATTTGTAAACCAAATGTAGGAAATATTTTCCTCCTCATTTTAAAGTACACCGTGGGTTTTTATAAAGAACATTTGCAAAAATTAAGTTGCATAAAGGAGAAGGGTTGGATTTTGCAAACCAAATGTAGACAGTTTTTTTTTTACTTTAAAACAAATAGAAAAATAATAAGTCCACAATCTGAAAGGGGACACTGATCATATACAACTTTTAAAAATGTCTGCTTCCTCTGGATTTTGAATCTGGGACTGCACCAATAAACTTTTGAACATAGGAGCCTTAACCACTAAGCTACCACACTACTTAAGTATAGGTATGCTAAATAATATCAAACCAGATAAAAACAATGGATTAATATGAACAACGTTGGCAAAAATTGAGGGCTAGCATAAAGGAGGAGAGGGATTAGATTTATGTAAACCAAATACAGACAGTATTTTTCTCTTTGTTTTAACTAACCTAATCCACAACCTGATGGTTGATTGAATCATCCCGAAGGATGTGCACTAACCCATTGTGTCAGAGGCAGGACCGCCAGTTCCTTTCTTTTGCGGCCTACAGTTTAATGTGGAATCAGAACAACATAACGTCAGGGTGTCGCTCAGATGATCATATGCAACTCCAAGAAATTCCTGCTTCCCCCTCGATTTGAAACTGCGGCCTAAGACAGAAACTACTGTAAGTAATTGCTTCAACTACTCAGCTACAGACCACTTTGTTTTCAAGTATACATGTGGCAAGTGCTATCAAAATTGGTTTAAAAACTGTGTGTTTGTATGAACAATGTTGGAAAAGTTAAGGTGAGGGGGTGGGGTAAGGAGAAGAGTTGTTTCTTAACACAAACAAAATATAAAAAACATTGTTCTGTTTTTAATTCTAACTTAGTCCACATCCCAAAGGTTGGCTTAATTATCCCAAAGGAGTGCTAAGCTATTGTGTCACATGTAGGGCGGAAAGATCCTTTCCTAGTAGGACCTACAGTACAGCATCGAATAAAAAACAGATCTGGCATACCTCATGTGATCAAATACCACTCTTAAAAGTTTTAGCTTCGACCATGAGCTAAACCTGGGACCTTTCAAAAGTAATCCCCTTAACTAGTGAGCTTCCAGACAACATTCTTTTTATCATATATGATATGGAATCTCAAACACGGAACGTCCAGAGTTCATCATATGTTAAAATCCAGCTCGTAAAACTTTCTGCTTCCACTGGGATTTGAACCCGAGACCACAGACAAAGACCTTCAAACCACTAAAGCAGCAGAACCACCTCATTTAAAGTGCATGTATGATAAGTACTATCAAAATCGGATAAGAGCTAAGGCTTTGTAGGAACAACGATGGCATAAAATTAAGGATGGGTAAAGGAGGAGAGGAGTTAGGATTTGTAAACCAAATGCAGACAGTATTTTTCTATTTGTTTTAATGTATACATATGCAGAGATCCATCAAAATAGGATAAAAACTGTTTGTATGAAGAAAATTTTCAAAAATTTAGGGAGTGGGGGTAAAGGTGGAAAGGGGCGGTTTTTGCAAACAAATGTAGACAGTGTAGATAACACTCTCGGGATTCTAGCCGCGTCAAATAAAAGTCGACTGGCGACGTTTCGAGAGCCGGCACTGCTCCCATTGTCAAGCACTGCTTAACTAACTAAAACTGCCTAGCGGTAGTCTCTTATATAGGGCTACCGGACGGGAGAGGAGGGGAACTCACGCGGAGGGCGGGTCTGCTTGGTGACGTCATGTTACGGTTGTTGTTATGCCCAAATATGGTCCGTTCCCGTGTGTTTCGTAATTGTCTAATAGCTGGCCTCCATGTTTGACTTATGTTAAGTCCTTGATCCCGATTTATCACATTGTTATTAACTCTGATTTCAATCGCCTCTTTCACGGCACTATCCCAAAAATTATTAGCATGGCAGAGGCGTGTCGTCTTGTCAAAGCACGGCTCATGACAGTTTTCAAGGGCGTGCTCTACTATAGCCGATTTTTCTTTCTGCCCCAACTTAAAGCTCTTTGCGCCTTTCATCGATCGTTCTCAAAGTCTGTCCTATATAGGAAGAGCCACACTCACAAGGAATTTTATACACTCCAGGGGCCCGGAGATTTATACAATCTTTCGGGGTTCGTAATAACTGACGGATCTTAGGCGGGGGCCGAAAGATGGAGCGGATGCCTTGCTTGTTGAGCAGCCTGGCTATTTTTGATGTCACCGCTCCGCAGAAGGGCAAAAAGGCACGTGGGGTTTCTCGTTCCCTGTCATCCGTTTTGTTTTTGTTTCTTCTTCCGATAATCGCATGTCGAATTTCTTTGGAACTATAACCATTGGCCCTAAACACGCGTTCTAAGTGTCGCAGCTCTTCTTGTAGATGCTGATTGTCGGATACCGCCTTTGCCCTGTGGACCAACGTATTCAGTACGCCGCGCTTCTGAGATGGGTGATGAAAACTAAGGGCGTTTAGATAACGGTCAGTGTGTGTGGGTTTTCTATAAACACTATGCCCCAACCTTCCGTTCGGCTTTCGACGTACCAATACATCCAGAAAAGGAAGTTCGCCATCTTTTTCGATTTCCATCGTGAACTTGATATTGGGGTGAACGCCGTTGAGATAGTTCACAAATTCATATAGGGCTGGTATCCCATGAGGCCACACGAGGAATGTGTCGTCAACAAATCTATAAAAACATTTGGGCTTTAAGGGGCCACGTCAAGAGCTAAATGCTCAAAATGTTCCATGTAAAAATCGGCAATCGCTGGGGATAACGGGGAAACCATGTCCACGCCGTCCGTTTGTTCGTAATATTTTTCTTGGTACACGAAATACGTCGACGTGAGCGTGTGTCTGAATAATTCCACGAGTTTTTGGTCAAAATGTTCACTAAGTAGTTCGATTGTTTCCCTTAACGGCACCCGCGTAAATAACGATGTGACATCCAAACTGACCATAATATCGTCACGCACTAGTCTCATTGTTTTAACCACTTCCACAAACACAGCCGAGTTCTTAACGTGGTGTGCACATTGACCCACAAACAGACTTAACCCTGACGTGTGAGGTATTTGGCCAACCTGTACGTCGGCGAATCTATGGCACTAACTATCGGCCGCATCGGAACGTGCTCTTTGTGTATTTTTGGTAGGCCATACAATCTTGGTGGTCTTGGGGCTCGGACTGTCAAATTCTTCACCGTTTCTTCCGCCAATCCAGCTTCTTTTATTAAAATATTGGTTTTTCTGACTGTCCGTGCCGTGGGGTAGCGTGGAAGCACACGATATGCCTCATCATCTAAAAGCCCCAAGACCACCAAGATTGTATGGCCTACCAAAAATACACAAAGAGCACGTTCCGATGCGGCCGATAGTTAGTGCCATAGATTCGCCGACGTACAGGTTGGCCAAATACCTCACACGTCAGGGTTAAGTCTGTTTGTGGGTCAATGTGCACACCACGTTAAGAACTCGGCTGTGTTTGTGGAAGTGGTTAAAACAATGAGACTAGAGCGTGACGATATTATGGTCAGTTTGGATGTCACACCATTATTTACGCGGGTGCCGTTAAGGGAAACAATCGAACTACTTAGTGAACATTTTGACCAAAAACTAGTGGAATTATTCAGACACACGCTCACGTCGACGTATTTTGTGTACCAAGAAAAATATTACGAACAAACGGACGGCGTGGCCATGGTTTCCCCGTTATCCCCAGCGATTGCCGATTTTTACATGGAACATTTTGAGCATGTAGCTCTTGACGCGGCCCCTTTAAAGCCCAAATGTTTTTATAGATTTGTTGACGACACATTCCTCGTGTGGCCTCATGGGATACCAGCCCTATATGAATTTGTGAACTATCTCAACGGCGTTCACCCCAATATCAAGTTCACGATGGAAATCGAAAAAGATGGCGAACTTCCTTTTCTGGATGTATTGGTACGTCGAAAGCCGAACGGAAGGTTGGGGCACAGTGTTTATAGAAAACCCACACACACTGACCGTTATCTAAACGCCCTTAGTTTTCATCACCCATCTCAGAAGCGCGGCGTACTGAATACGTTGGTCCACAGGGCAAAGGCGGTATCCGACAATCAGCATCTACAAGAAGAGCTGCGACACTTAGAACGCGTGTTTAGGGCCAATGGTTATAGTTCCAAAGAAATTCGACATGCGATTATCGGAAGAAGAAACAAAAACAAAACGGATGACAGGGAACGAGAAACCCCACGTGCCTTTTTGCCCTTCTGCGGAGCGGTGACATCAAAAATAGCCAGGCTGCTCAACAAGCAAGGCATCCGCTCCATCTTTCGGCCCCCGCCTAAGATCCGTCAGTTATTACGAACCCCGAAAGACTGTATAAATCTCCGGGCCCCTGAAGTGTATAAAATTCCTTTTGAGTGTGGCTCTTCCTATATAGGACAGACTTTGAGAACGATCGATGAAAGGCGCAAAGAGCTTTAAGTTGGGGCAGAAAGAAAAATCGGCTATAGTAGAGCACGCCCTTGAAAACTGTCATGAGCCGTGCTTTGACAAGACGACACGCCTCTGCCATGCTAATAATTTTTGGGATTGTGCCGTGAAAGAGGCGATTGAAATCAGAGTTAATAACAATGTGATAAATCGGGATCAAGGACTTAACATAAGTCAAACATGGAGGCCAGCTATTAGACAATTACGAAACACACGGGAACGGACCATATTTGGGCATAACAACAACCGTAACATGACGTCACCAAGCAGACCCGCCCTCCGCGTGAGTTCCCCTCCTCTCCCGTCCGGTAGCCCTATATAAGAGACTACCGCTAGGCAGTTTTAGTTAGTTAAGCAGTGCTTGACAATGGGAGCAGTGCCGGCTCTCGAAACGTCGCCAGTCGACTTTTATTTGACGCGGCTAGAATCCCGAGAGTGTTATCTACAGTGCTGCCGCCGCGAAAACGTTCAGTTATTTAAATGTAGACAGTATTTTTCTGTTTGTTTTTTAGTTTGTGTGTGTGAAGTTCCATCGATATTGTATAAAAACTGGGTTCGTGTATCGAATATTTGGGAAAAAATATTAGGGGTGTATAGGGAGAGAGGATGTGGGTTTTTATGGATTTTTTTGGCCAAAAATCTTCGCAGGCACACACATAACTCACTATAGCTTCATCGCAATTGGATGAATGGTGTAGGAACACATAGAAGAAGAACATATATATAACTAGTGAACCCAATGGAGAACACCGAGGTATCCACATCCAAATGAACTCCCACTCAGAAATCAGTTCCACATGATGCAGAGTTAAAATGATCCAGTGACACTAATCTGTTCAAAAAGTAAGAATGCAATGTTATTCTCCTCACCTCTAATAAAATGCCTAAAAGAGCTGGTTAAATAGGTTCAATGACCAGAACAAATACTTGAAGTAATTAAAACTGACTGTCACCAAAATATAATAAAGAAAAAATTAACTATAAAAGAGGACTTTAACTAGAGATACCAAGTCTGTCCCTAAAGTATCTGACCTTCCTTCACATCTTCACTCCTGAAATTTTTGCGCCATATCCCTGATATGAGTGTCAACAGTAAGGCTTCATGAACACCCTAGATGCAGCAGTTATCACCCGGACATCTTAGTTCACATGCAGTGTGCATTTGTTTACAATGTGTTTAGTACATTCATCGCATTCTGCTATCGTAAAAAATGACAAAGATCAGAGCAACAAATTTGCATTAAATTTTACTTTCAACTCAATAAAGAGCTGTTTGGAGACCATCAAAATGAAGACTGCATTTGGGGACAAGTTTATAAGAAAACACAAATAAAAGAGAGGTAAAAGCAGTTCAAAAATGGTCGCACATCTGTTGATAGTAACCCACACTTTGGGCAGCCTTCGATGACAAAAACACTGAATAATATCGAACGTGAGAGATTTGCAACCAATGAAGATTGTCAATTGACTGTGCGAGAACTACAATGTGATCTCGGAATATCGAAAACTGGTGTTTGGAAGATTTTAATCTAAAATTTCAAATGGTTCGCGAAATTCATTTAGAAATTTCTAATGGTGGAGCAGAAAAACTTTTGCCTTTAAATCACTCAGGACAATTTGATAATGGTAAATAATGATGACAATCTGATTAAAAAGATAATAACTGGTGACGAGTCGTGGGTTTATGGTTATTATCCCAAAACAAAACAGTCTTCGCATCTGTCATCGGAATCAAAACTGAGAAAAGCACGTTAAAGTCTGAGCAATGTCAAGTCATTGCCGAATTTCATTATTATTATTATTATTATTATTATTATTATTATTAGGGTATTTTGCACCATGAATATACTCCTAAAGGTCAGATGATCAAAGAATATTATCTTGAAGTTATGAAAAGATTGCATGGCTCAATTAGAAGAAAATTGCATCAGCTTTGGTAAAGCAGTGACTGACTCCATAACTATAATGTGTCAGCTTATGCATCAAACCTCGTTCAGCAATATTTGACAAAGCACAGTCATACAGCTCAGTCAGCCTCTTTACAGTCCTGACGTATTTTGTATTTCCTTGTGACTTTTGGCTGTTCCCAAGATTAAAAAGGTCACTCAAAGGACAACAATTCAACGACAAACACTTGAAACTAATACAGCGATACCAAAAAATGAGTTCCAGGACTGCTTCAAAAAGGAGTGTATTCTTCAATCAAATGGGGACTACTTCCAAGGTTGCCATGGCACTTAACTCTGATAGGTTATTTAAAACAAAACTTGCTGTAGATCCTCATGTCACAACATTTCAGATTTATTTATGATAATTTAAATCCAGTAACTATCCAGCCTGTGATATAGAGGGTAGCATTCACACATAGAGCTATACATTCTCATATGTGATCTTGACCATGGCCTCTTTCAATCTTCTGGAGGTTTTGACATCAATTAAAAATTATGGAACTAGATAAACAGTTTCCAGTTCACAACTGATTACTTGCTCACTATTGTCTCAGTTGTGCTCCACACTTGGTTAATGTGTACCCAATTTTTATATACGTTTATATAAGCTGAAGAAAAACACTGTAGTTGGAACTACAGTAGTGAAACTATGTTTGGAAAGGACATTTCGATTCAGATTGGACAATGGGCTCTCTCCTAACTTCTGTTCACTGTTGCTATGGATGAAATAATATAGGAGGACAATAAGATTGGGGGGGGGGGGGATTGAAAGCCTTGAGTAAACTAAGTCAGAACAACTGTATGCACAGCATGAAGTAGTGAAATTTTATAGAATACAATTATCTGCAAAATATACAAAGCAGTAATTGTAACTAGGAAGGATAGAGCTAATTGAGATGTCATGGGGAGGTAAGAAAATTAATGTTGAAGTATCTGGGAATAGGCTTGGGTCCACTAAGAATAAATCGGCCACATAGCAGTTTTTAATTATTAATCATGCTACGGAGATAACAAAAACAAAATTATTTATTATAAAAGATAAAGGTCATTATTATTTTTATAAAAATAATTCGGCAAAATTAGGCATTCAGTCACATGACCACGAACACCAATGAGAAAGCCTTATGCCACACCACCCGAGACGCCAAAGTTGTCATTGAAATTTTCGTGGAACAGAACAGGTTACTTGTTAAATTATTTGTTTGTAGGAACTTTTGTCACGTTAATACAGTTGTTCTTAGTTATATGCCGAAAGACAAGTTTAAATCAACTATGGAACCAGGATTTAGCGAAGCAAACAGTAGCAATTTGCCCAAAATTTACTTTGTAACACTTGGCAGATTTTTCGCATCAAACATCGACTTTTGCTCATCGGAATTCCACAATTTTATAACTTTGATGCAAGTATAGACAAGTGTTAATTATACATTATAACCTTAAATGGCATTAATTCAGTTTTGTAAACAATAACCTTTTGCTCAGACATAAGTTTTGTAAATTAATTAATACTGGTATGAGGTTACATTTGCAAAGTATAAGCAAGTGCTAAATCGCTAAACCAGATGGAAGACCTAAGCGAAATAAGAAAAGATTTTGTTCTTCGCTTCGATACTATCTTTGGCATGAATAATGTCATTGGATATGGTGGTTGTTAGGTACTATTATTTCTGTGCCGTGCCCGTATAATAACTTTTTAGTCGCATCACATCTAAAAGTAAGGTATGTTTCTTTTTGCTTTTATATACACCTTTTCTAGAAAAGTATATCCTCAAAAACAGGTGTGGCAAATTTTAAAGCTATGGCACTGCCAATTTACAATCTGCCCTAAGTTTTGTATCAACCTTTCAGTTCCGATATCTCGAGAACCGTGATAGATATTTTTTTTAAAAAAAATATTCTTTATTTTATATTTGTTTCATCGAGCTGCATAAGAATCTATCATCAGATTGTGGCACCACAGTAATGATAGTGCTGCCAGAGTGTGTTTATTGTATTAAACGTAACACTAAATCAAGATTATAAATCATAAAACCAAAACAACCACAACTCATCCCTTATTATGTTGTCAGTACTTGAAAAGTAGTGGTTCTGCAAAATTCATCAGTTTTGCTTTAGATTTAGAAATATATTGTGCACAAATACTTACATCAAAATGATCTTCACAAAATAGATTCTTGACTCTGCAGATAAACTATAAGCATCCTCCCTCCTTGGCAAGTTTTAACCACTTTTCCCATATCTGTTCATTGTTTCTCCGACTAAATACCACTCATCATGTCGGAAATAGTCAAACATTAAGTGACCTCATTATAATAAATCAAAACAATAAGATTTTAAACTACGGTCAGCTATCCACCCCAGGTATATCCGGACATGACATCACACACACTTCATACCATCTAGAAACTCCGAGACACCAACCAAGAACAATAACATACAGAAATGTTACATGAATTAACTACGAGGCATTACTGACTGACGCGACTAATACACCTTGGAACGAAATTTACACACTGACTTTTGACGCTAAAGTCGCAAAATTGACCAATATGATTATTGAACTGTATGACAAGCACGCCCCACCTAAGAAAAAGAAAGTTAAATGAGCTCCAGCACCATAGCTAACTGAAGACATAAGACAACTTATGATCAAAAGAGATACCACTCATAGACGTTACAGACGAAACCCCTCAGACGATAACTACCAACACTATAGAAAACTGCGCAATCGTACTAAGCAAGGCATGAGAAACGCTAAACTTCGTTATGCTCATAAGGTCATTACTGAAAGCACAACCCCTACTGCTTTGTGGAAGAACCTTCGCGCTTTTGGAATCGGCAAAAGAAATTACGTCTCAGATATTCATATGCCACTAGACAAGCTTAACAGCCACTTCTCAACTCGGGCAGTCGAAATTAACCCCGCATTAAAAACACAAGTAATTCACCAAAATTCGATTGTAAACAACACCCAACAATTTCACTTGTCACTTACGACTACAAAGCAGGTGAGGAAAGCTATTGCATAGATAAAATCTAATGCAAAAGGGGTAGATGACATCGATATCAAAATGTTTAATAACATATTGGATGTAATCACCCCATTTATAAAACATATCTTTAATTTTTCTATTCTTACTGGAACATATCCAAAAGTTTGGAAGATGGCTTTAATCAAACCATTACCAAAGATAACCTCTCCTGTTGAACCGTCAGATTGTCGACCATCAAGTTTATTACCTACCATTTCAAAGGCTCTTTAATACGTAGTTCATGACCAAACCATTAAGCACCTTAATGCGCACAAGAAACTAGACAATTTTCAGTCAGGTTTTCGAAAAAACCACAGTACGGCGACTGCACTAATAAAGGTAACAGACGACATAAGAGTTGCTATGGACAGACGAAAAATAACAATAGTGATACTTCTTGATTTCAGCAAGGCATTTGACACCGTCGACCTTGACATACTTCTGTCCAAACTGAGTGGATTAAATTTTTCCAGCGGCACTGTTGACTGGTTCGAAGCGTACTTGAGGAACCGTCAGCATTGTGTTACAGATCCCAATGGAAACAGATCGCCATGGGAAACTGCAAACAGTGGTGTCCCCCAGGGCTCAGTCCTGGGGCCGCTTCTTTTTTCTATATATATTAACAATGTGGCTTGTATCTTACGTTACTGTTATTACCATCTGTACACTGACGACCTACAACTGACTATACTCACTACAATACAGCAAATAAATTCAGGCCTTAAGAATCTTTGTGATTGGGCAAAGAGACTTGGATTAATAATAAATCCCTCTAAATCTAGGGCTGTTGTTATTGCTAGTCCAAAACTGATAGGCAGCAACTTCACATCAAATCTCCCAAAAATAAAGCCTCAGGGAACAGAGTTAAACTACAGTGACTCTGTAAAGGATCTTGGAGTCCTAGTAGATAGCAATTTAAATTGTTCTGAAAATACTGTTTCAGTATGTCGCAAAGCCTTCTCTTCTCTTCATGCTCTGTATAAATGTAAGAAATTCTTCCCCACTCATTTGAAAAAGCAATTGGTGCAGACTCTGGTGCTACCCCATCTCGATTACTGTGCAGTTGTTGAGCAAAATTTGAGTTCAGCAGACATAAGGAAACTTGAACTTGTTATTAACTCCTGTGTAAGGTTCATCTGTGACCTACGACTGTACAACCATGTCTCACCTTCATACGACCGCTTACAGTGGTTGCGCGTTTGGGATCGACGACGATTCCACACTATGTCTCCTTCACCGCCTCATACATCTGAAAACTCCCGCCTACCTCTGTTCCAATATCTCATATCTAGGACTTTCTCATAATACTAACACCAGAGCCCTGAACTCAAACATACTAACCATCCACTCCCACAGCTTGGAAACCACAGCCAATTCCTTCTTCATTTCAGCGGCTAGACTGTGGAATGATCTTCCCCTGAAAATTAGAACTACCAAAAAAATCGGCCCATTTAAAACTCTTTTGAGAAAGCATTACTTATTGGAGCACTAGCTAAAAGATCTCTCCTTCCATGCATAACTTAATTTTTAGATTTGAATAATACTGATTTATACAGTGTCCACCTTTTTATTCTGCCTTCCCTATTATTAGTTTGTGTCTTGTTCCTTCATCCTACTAGTGTTAAGTTTGTACATTTTACTTCTTTAACTTCCACTAGCATTAGTTTATACCATTAAATTATTAACTAGTTAAGAACGAATACTATTAAGATTTTAGTTAGTATTTTACTCATAAATATTATTAAGACTTTTTGTTAGTATTACTCTTGAACTTAAATTATGCCAAATGCTATATAAGTGTTGTATACTGTTAGACTGTGTAAGGTGTATATTATTTATTGTAAACACTTGGTATGATGTAAGAGAGGGCTTGACAGTCCTAATCTTGCCAGGCTAAATAAACCTTTAAATAAATAAATAAATAAATAAATAAACATATATAAATAACTTTGTAACATTACATTGGACTTGCAATCTTTGTATAAATATCGATTATCGATATACCGCGAGGGTCTAACCTCTGTGGCAGAGGAGTAGTCAAGTGTTACGAGTGGCGGGAAGTGTGTGTGTCGACGTGTACGTGTTTTCGGTAGATTCGGAAAGAAATATTCGGGCATATGGATACGTAATACGAGCGTCCGCGACGGGAAATGAATATTGGCTTGACGTCGCTAACGTAAGACAAGCCATATGGTGTGAAAATACAGTGAGACGTTCCTGGAGAACTGTTAATGAGCGGTTGTGAACTGGTAATTGTGGTACAGACATTTAATATGTTGCTGTTTGAAGGAGAGTATCTTGTGATTAAACTTTCCACTCATAAAGAACTTGCAATCTTCGGATAAGTGATAAATAATTCCAGTTGGTGGTCGGAGTACTAATATAAGACACAAATCGTTGGAATAATAAAAGTTGTTCGACTTAATACTTCCTATGAGTGAGTGTGTCTTGCTTATTACAAATTCCTGTGAACTAGTGAGTTCTTAACATCACAGAGAACTGTAAGTATTATTAGTACGTTCGTCAAACAGCTGGTGGCGACCAAGGTAAAATAATAAAATTACGAAGTACCGATGCTTCCGTGAGGCAGGTCAAAGTGTAGCGTTGTAATAACCTCACTAACTGTTATTAATTAACCCAGTATAAAACATTTTGAAATTTTACATGGCGCACGTGAAATGGACTTGGGTTTGAAGTTGGTAAAAGTGAAGAAATAAAAACCAGCGGAAAACGCAAACTTTGAGTGAAAAGTGAAACGAAAAACAACAATAGAGTACGTGTATCGCATGTATTGGATCGAATACATTGTTAAGTGCAGAGGTTGCGGAACTGAGTGCAAAGAAGTTATGAGAGAAAGAGACAGCATTGCTCACCAAAGGCTAACATTACGGAGGTAAAACCAACGTCAAAGATCTACATCTCGCGGCGCAGTGGTACATCGCGGAAGTCAGCGACGAAGAGGAACTACATCTCGCGGCGCAGTGGTACATCGCGGAAGTCAGCGACGAAGAGGAACTACATCTCGCGGCGCAGTGGTACATCGCGGAGGGAGACTGTAGCGGAACTGTCTTCGGCAGATAAGAAGACACCGAACAGGCAATCTAAAATAAGTTCGGCCGCGGAAAAGTTTAAAGTCATAATTTTTTTTTTGAATAATTGAATGAGAAATAATTTTTTTAGCGCCGGGTAGTATTCACACCGAGCTTCATAGGTACCATAAGAGCAATGTACCATTAAATTGAACCGTAATTCGCGGATAAATAAATATTTAACAGGAAGAAAAATTATAAACATTTGTTTAAATGCATGCTTACTAGTTTTCAGTCTAAACTTTTCAGTTTTGTTTTGAAACAAAGAAATTATTTTGGCAGAGTAACTTCGGTAATCGAAACCATTTTCGCGTTTGGAATTTTTTTTGTTTTGCATGCAGTATTACAGGTTGCCAGCCTGTGAGCTACCAGGGTAGTGTAAAGCATATGAAGCTTACACCCACAGCAGCAATCACCAGTAATTAATTCCTACATTTCTGTGTGAGTGATGTGTTATTTTCAGCTATTCCTGATTGGAGCAGAGTAGCAGCCAGGATTACTGAAGATCCACGTTGTATGCTTCCTTGCAAGTTTGTTTATGTTTAAAATATTACTGTTCATCGGCGTTGTACTGGTTGATTTGTTGGTCTACCGGCGTTTTGATGGTGAAGCTCAAGTTGTTTTGCTTTTGATGTTATGGGACCAGCTGTGTGTTGTTAGCTACTGGTTTCTTTGTCTTGATTTTGAGCGTGGGCAACTTAGTGGCTTTAACCCCCCCCCCCCCCACTCCACCTTATACTTTCGAATTCTGCGTAGTTTTTTTTCTTAGTCGGTGAAAATGAATACTGAGGAAACTTTTGTGGAAGGAACAAGAGAGCAGACCGAGGAAGTGCCTTTTAAGGAAATCCTTATGCAGTTGATGAACCAGATGAACCAGAATAACCGATCCTTGGAAGAGAAACTTAACCTCTCCTTTGCTGAGAATATAAATGTGTTAAGAACCGAAAATGCTGAGAATCTCAAGGAATTAAAGAAAGAAAATGCAGAGAGAAGTCACTCTTTGGAAGAGAAGCTCAAGGAATTAAAGACAGAAAATGCGGAGAGGAGCTACTCTTTGGAAGAGAAGCTCAAGGAAATGAAAACCGAAAATGCTGAGAATCTCAAAGTTATACATGAAGAGAACCAGTCCATTCAAAACAACTTAAGAGCGGTACATGACAACCTCAGGGCAGAAATAGAACAGAAAGGGAAAGCCCTACGTGAAGATATTACTAGAGATTTGGATGAAAGACTCATACAAATAAGAGGGAGATGGAGCAACTGCAACTGAAGTGTATCTTAAAAGGAGAAGAAACCAAGGCAGAAGTGGAACATTTCAAACAGGAAATGGTGTTGGAAGTAGGACTCACTCAGCAACGAGTTGAAGTCATTGAAAACAAGATGGAGTATCAAGATCTTAAATTAAAAACCATAGGAGAGAACTTGAAAGTGTGTGAAGAGAATATAGAAGAAGCACAGAAAGAAGTTAAGTTGTGGACTGACAAAATCAATTGCCTTGCGGAAGGGATAGAAAAAGTGAAACTGGCCTCCTATTGTGAAATAGAGAACAAAATAAGCCAAAAGGTGCCAGCCATCAAACAAGAAGTAGAGGGGAACTTGAAGACCCAAGTGTTAGGGGCAGTTAGGGAAGAAATGAGCAAGTTTCAAGGAATTCTTACTAACCCTTTCTATCCAGGATACCCACTAGAGGAAAAGCGTGAACTCCAGAAATTTGATGACTCGGGAAAACTGCACCCAGTAGATTTTCTGGACAATTTTGAAACTTACCCACCATTCCAAGTCGCTCTGGATGATCAAAGAATACGGATGGTTCACGAACACATGAGAGGAAGAGCACGCCTATGGGGTGACCGGTTTTCAGAGGAATTCACTACCTACCAACGCTTCAGAGAAGAGTTTCTTCGACACTTTTGGTCGGTGGAAAGGCAGGTAGCCGTCAAGTCTGAACTGATGCATGGTGAGCCCTACTCGCCGGGAAATGAAACACAACAAGACTTCTTCCTACGATGTCTAGCTAAGTGCCGTCACCTCGACCGGCCATATAGTGAGGCGGAGTATGTTGAGATAATCATGGCCAGGCTACCAGAGTCAACGCAGCTGATTTTCGCCAGTCACAGAATAAACAATGTCACTGAGGCCATCGAAATGTTGGGAAGGCTTGATGCACAAGAGAAGAGGATGGGAAGGAAAAGACCAAGAGAGCGAGAGAACCGTAATGAATCACGCGACAGAGGAAGGAGAGAGAACCATAACCAACAAAGAAATGAAATGGGCAACGGTCAACAATATTGGAGGAGAGGACAAGACAATAGGGGCCGCGGGAGGAGCAACTTTAATTTCAGACGGGAGCAAGAGCAAGATAGGGGTCGAAGTAGAGAACGGAAGCAACAGGATAGTGACCAAAGAACCCGACAAGACGATAAACCAAAAACTAATAACAATCCTTCTAAAGGAAAGCGTGACACGGAAAACTGCTAGCTGCCACTGTTTTGGTCCGACCAGGGGCAGAACAAATCGTCGGACCACCAAAAGAAGCTTCAAGGGAGAGAGAAGCTCCACCTCTCCTACAGAAAGGAAAACGGCTAATCACAAGGAGAGGGGCTGAATTTATTGTTCATACAGAAGAATCCATCAACGGTCAGGGACAAGTGGTGCCTGGCCTATCGGGATCTATGTTTACCAAGCAAGAGGGAGTGGAGTCTTGTAAATTTGCAGAGATTGGAGAATTTTGGCAACTCTGTAAGGAAACAAATGATTCTGTCGTTAGGTTGGAGGATGATTCAACGGAGGAAGATGTTGAACCACCATTTGAAGAGGACTACAATGAGAGCCTCTATACTTTCGGTGATAGAGGGATGGTATTGATCTCTAAGGAAAACAGCAGCTGTCAGGGAAACGAAGAGTCTAGGTCGGCGAACATAGTAAAGTCCATGGAAGGGGTAGACATTGAAGACACAGAAGAAGAGGAGGAGGAAGAGAGCGAAACAGAAGAAACAGAAGAAGAGGATAGTACGGTGGGAGAGTATGAACAGATTTGTTTGGCAACTGATGACCCTATCAAGCGCATCCTTGGATCGGGCGACTTTGATCTTGAAGATGGGCAACTGGTCAGCATTGAGGTGGAAGGGGTGATATCCACGACAAACGGTCAACTGACAGTGGAAAACACCAACGTCATAAAGGGGAAAGAACCCAGTTTCAACTGGGAGAGAGATAAACAGACGAAGAAGAATAGGAGTGAAGGAAAGAAAGGTGATACTAGGCAGCAGAAATGGAGAAGGGAGAGTTCGAGCAGAGAAACACCTGTAAGTTCAGTGTACCTGAGTGATCCCAGGCAAGACCTCATAGAAGAGGATAATCAGTTGAAGCAAAGGGTATTCAGGGTACCAACTGTAGAAATAGAAGTATTAGGGAAGAAGGTCAAGGCAGTAATTGATACTGGGGCCGAAGTTTCATGTATATCTGAGAACCTATACAAGGAGCTCGCAGAGGAACAGGATTTTGAGTATTGGCCTACAAACACCATCGCGATAGTGCCAGCGACTGGAAGAAAGAGTAAAAAAGTAACGATACAGATTTTATTGGTAGGAAAAGTGAGTGGACAGGAAGTTGGAATCCACATGTATGTTGTACCCAATCTCAATATTGACTGCATCATTGGTGTGGATTGGATCATACCAACAGATACCATATTGCACTGTGGAAAAGGGTATATGGAATTTTACACGGAGGGAAGGAAATGTCGAGCAGAAATTGGAAATGCTAAGAAAGAGACTGAAGAGGGATTTACCAGTATCCAATTAGACTACACTGAACTGGAAGATGACACCGAAGAGGAGGAGGATGCACGATGGAGAGCGGGAGAAGGCGAGGAAGAAAGCAACAAGGAAGAAAGGAGAATTGATCATCCAGAAGGGGGAGAATTTGGTATATGTCCGTGGGATATACAAGAACACTTCGAGAATGTTTTTTCTGACAAACCCGGTCTGGTAAAAGGTTACCAGTGCCATTTCAAGGTGAAAGAAGAGAAACCGTTTTCCATAAAGCCGTACCCAATTCCACTGGCGAAAAGGGACAAAGTGAGGGAAGAATTGGAACGCATGGAAAGTTGGGGAATCATCGAGAGATCGCAAAGCGAATATGCAAGTCCACTCGTAGTGGTGACAAAGGCGGACCAGTCCATCAGATTAGTGCTTGATGCAAGAGCACTAAACAAGATTTTAGTCACGGAGAGAGATCACCCTGAGAGAGTGGATGACTTGCTACAAAAATTTCATGGGGTGAAATACTTATCATCTCTTGATCTTACCTCATCCTATTGGCAGATTCCCATTCAGAAAGATTCTAGGAAGTACACAGCATTTAGATTCGAAGGAAGATGTTATCAGTTCAAGGTACTTCCATTTGGATTGAACAACTCTGTAGCCCATTTCATAAGAGCTCTGGACCAAGTACTTGGTAAAGAGTTGAGGGAGAGAGTACAGGTTTACGTTGACGACATAATTATTGCAACCAGTACGATTGAGGAACACTGGGAGCTGTTGAGAGAAGTCCTGACGGCGATACAGAAGGCGGGAATGACATTGAAGAAGAAGAAATGCATCTTTCTACGGTCACGCTTGAAGTTTCTGGGACATGTGATCACCCCGGAAGGAATTCTGGTGGATGATTCGAGGTTGGAGGCTATTCAGAAGTTTCCTCGACCTACTAACAAAACGCAGCTCAAGAGCTTCTTAGGTTTATGTGGCTTCTACAGGAAGTTTATACCGGAGCAACAGTTAAACAGTCCGAATCTAAGGAAACTGGATCAGAAGAATTCAGTTTGGGAGTGGACAGACGAATGTGAAAAAGACTTCTGTGACATTAAGCAAGCACTGGCCCAAAAGAGGATTCTGTCATACCCCAATTGGGACTTGGACCTTTGTTTGGCCACCGATAGTTCGCATTATGGTTTAGGTGCCGAAATCTTCCAGGAGAAGGAAGTAAAGGGACTGAAGGAACACCATACGATTGCTTTCGCAAGTAGAATGCTCAATGCCCACGAAATGAGATATTGTATAACGGAGAAGGAGGCATTGGCTATTGTCTGGAGTTTTCAGAAATTCCGACATCTCTTTCTAGGGAGAAAAATAATTATCCACACTGACCATAGGGCCCTGTCATTTCTGATGAATTGTAGACTGACTCACGGTAGGTTAACTCGCTGGGCGCTGTTACTCCAAGAGTTCCAATTTGACATCAAATACGTACCAGGGAAGGAAAACTTAGTGGCAGATTGTTTGTCCAGACTCCCTGTTGGAATGCCGGAGGACCGAGGGACCACCCAGTCAATTCAAGAAGCAGCCCTTCATTATCTGGAAGGGGTTCCTCAGGAAGGCAAGGTCGTTAAATGGATGAGAGAAATGGGTGTCCAACAAAGAGAAGATGAAGGATGGAGAGAGGTCATCGAGGCCCTTGAAGAAGGAAGTGACAATCCGATATTGAAGAAACACTACTGCCTTCATAAAGGGATACTGTTCTATAGAAAAGCAGAGGATAAAAAGGAGTGGAAAGTGTGTGTACCGGAACACTGTGTCGATGAGTGGATTAGATATCACCATCTCAGCTATGGACACTATGGAGCGAGTAAATGCTCACTTATAATGAGAGAACATTGTTATTTTGGGAACTTAGAAAGAAGAGTAGCGAAGGTTTTGTCAACTTGTGAAACGTGTCAGAAAGTTAAGGTGGACACCGTATTGAGAATGGGAAGGATGAAAAGTATAATTCCGTCAAGACCTCACGAGTTGATATCAGTTGACTTATATGGACCATTGCCTGCATCCAGGGGAGGAGTCACTACTATTTTTGTTATTATAGATGCCTTTACCAAGTATGTGAAGCTCTATCCAGTCAAGAAAGCATCTACAAAGGTTCTTTTAGGCAAGATACTTACCCAATACTTACCCACGGTGGGGAAGCCGAAGCAGATACTGTCCGATAATGGACCACAATTCTCTAACAAGAAGTGGACAGAAGTACTGGAAGGAGAAGGGATAGAAGTGGTGAAAACCTCATTCTTCCACCCTCAAGGAAATATAGTAGAAAGGGTGATGGGAGAAATCGGGAAGTGGTTTAGAATCTACTGTCAACATAGCCACAAAAGTTGGGCACAGCAGGTAGAAAAGTTTGAAGAGGTGATGAATACTATTCCTCATGGATCAACCAAAGTTACTCCGTTCGAATTGATGTTTCAAGAACCAGTTCCGAGGATTATTACCAAATATGTCAATTTTCCTGACGGGATGACAGTGGATTTCCAACAGAAAATTGAAGAAGTCAAGAAGGTGTTAGTTGAGAAAGCCAAGGCACGGCAAATGAGACATAACAAGAAAGGGAAAGTGACAACATACCAGGCGGGAGACTTAGTGCTCATTCAAACACATTTTAAGTCTTCCGCTATCAACCATGAAATAAAGAAATTCAAGATACTCTACGAGGGGCCATATAGGGTGAGGGAGAGTCCCAGAGAGAACGCCTACACCCTTGAACACCCCAAAGATGGAAAGTTAAAGGGGACGTATAATGTTATATCCCTAAAACCTTTCAAGACGACAGCCCAGGGTGGGGGAAGAGAAGGGAGTGCCTAGGGGTGACGTGCATCCCGAACACCCCATGAAACCCTCCACCTCCCTTTTGTAAATAGTTTAGGTTGTAAATAAGTTTTTTTCTGTTTATATGTATCTTAGTTGTTAGGTTGTTTTCAAGTTGACCAACTCATTACTGTACTTCACACGTGTCGGGAGGTCGATGACCTTTATCGCCAACGGGCATTTCTTTTCCTTGTGAACCATAAAACTAATGTAAGAAGCTCGGTGGTGATATTAACCCGGTGGCTAGTGGCCTAGTCGTGCGCTATCTAGGTCCTTGCAGTAGGCCGTCTACAGTGACGAAGTGAGTGGCCCCATAACCAGCGTGTGAATTTCATTTTTTTTTCATGTTTTTGTGTGGTGCAGTTTGTGTTAAGGTTAAGTTTGGGAACGAACAGCTGACTCTATAACAGCAATGAAGGACATTATGCTTTGAAAGGGAACCAGTTGGCTATTTTGTATGTACAACTGTTTGTCTATGATATATGAAATTTGTATTTGCTTCTTAGATGTAGTTGTAACCATGAAAATGTAATTTTTGTTTGAGGAGTACCGACCACCAACTACTTTGTACAAGAGTGTAATTGTTTATGTGAATTTATACCTAGGAGCAGTAAGGTAACAACCCAATCATACCTCGAGTGTTTCTCGGTTTCTGTTTAAATTGTTCACTGTTTGTTCACATTTGTAAACAGAGACCTGGAAGGGGTTGTAACATTACATTGGACTTGCAATCTTTGTATAAATATCGATTATCGATATACCGCGAGGGTCTAACCTCTGTGGCAGAGGAGTAGTCAAGTGTTACGAGTGGCGGGAAGTGTGTGTGTCGACGTGTACGTGTTTTCGGTAGATTCGGAAAGAAATATTCGGGCATATGGATACGTAATACGAGCGTCCGCGACGGGAAATGAATATTGGCTTGACGTCGCTAACGTAAGACAAGCCATATGGTGTGAAAATACAGTGAGACGTTCCTGGAGAACTGTTAATGAGCGGTTGTGAACTGGTAATTGTGGTACAGACATTTAATATGTTGCTGTTTGAAGGAGAGTATCTTGTGATTAAACTTTCCACTCATAAAGAACTTGCAATCTTCGGATAAGTGATAAATAATTCCAGTTGGTGGTCGGAGTACTAATATAAGACACAAATCGTTGGAATAATAAAAAGTTGTTCGACTTAATACTTCCTATGAGTGAGTGTGTCTTGCTTATTACAAATTCCTGTGAACTAGTGAGTTCTTAACATCACAGAGAACTGTAAGTATTATTAGTACGTCCGTCAAACAGCTGGTGGCGACCAAGGTAAAATAATAAAATTACGAAGTACCGATGCTTCCGTGAGGCAGGTCAAAGTGTAGCGTTGTAATAACCTCACTAACTGTTATTAATTAACCCAGTAAAAACATTTTTGAAATTTTACAACTTGTTTGGGGTTTTTATTGTTGCGCTTTTACATTGGGGCACTACACAGTACTTATAAGATGAGGAATTCATTTTTAATTAAAGAACACTTGACACCCGCCATATACATACACGACTGCTTTGTTTTGGTTCGGGTGGTGTGGCGTGATTCAAGACGCTGTCAGGTATCTTACAAATTTTGTAACTGCGTAGCAAAATTTGTTCTCAGAACGAGTTAGATTGAACTGAATTGCTTATCATTTTTGGAGTCAGATTCCATGTTAATTCAAGCTAGAAATCAGGTCTTCACAGTTTTGAGATAGTATTTTCAATTGCAACATTCTCAAGCATTCACCTGGAGTAATATTTTGAAAATTCGTAATGAATTAAAGAAGGTAGTTAGGGACTTCCAAGTTCAGACAGTAACCAATTTTGAATATGTAGATTTGATTAAAACTACTTTCAAGTCGATAATTTTAATAACTTCTGAAATATTAATTAGTTAGATTTTGTTCTTGGATTACGAATTTTATTTCACCTTTTGATAATAGTAAACAATATAACAGCCCTATGGGAGCAAAATAAAATTTATTTCAGTTTAGTAACAACAAAATTATGAAAATTATGAAGAGGTTTTAGGAATCGCCTTAAAATAATTTTTTACGGTAAAACTATTACAGAATATTTTTATAAAGTTGACATTTTTCACAATATCTAGTGATTCTTAAAAATTTTAGTGAGATGGGATTATTTTAGCTCTCAAGGTCAAGAAGGCAGAGAATTTGTCTGATGCTGTTTCAGTTTGTAACTTTCTGAAACTTTTCAAGAATATAATTTATGTATACCAGCAATAGTGAACATTATTTGCAAACACCTTTTCTTAGTTTGGAATTATTTAAACTAAGTGGCGACCAAGTACATTTTCAAACCGTCTCTTAAGACCTTGCTGTTAGAGAGACTTTAAGCAGATAAAAAAAAATCATTTTCAAAGCTAGAACTGAAATATCCACAGTTACCCATGGTCATAGCTGAGACTGAAGGTTATGCACTAATCCCAGCATAAGCCATTCGTCTTACAACGCCATGACAGTCTTGAGCATAATTTCTTTTTTTGAAATTCAAAATACAATGTACTTGTTTGATTTTTTGAAAAATAATAAGTTTTTTGAGTAAAATAGATACTAAGGTAAAGTAATTACCTATTTTTCAAATTTAGTCAACTAGCCAATTGTGATAAGAGAATTAGAGTAACAGTAAATAAATGAAAGAACAAAATAATTCTACAGGAGTCTCAGGGGCCTGATTTGGAACAGGGAGATGCAACAGAAGTACAAAAGGATTACTTTGTGCCAATATTGCTACATGGTTCCAAAGCATGGGTGATGAAAGAAAGATATATTAGAAGAATTCAGGCCACACAGATAAAGTTCCAGAGGAATAGGGTTGGACAAGTTGCATAATGGTGCAAGAATGCAATGTAATCCATTAGTGAATACCCAGAATTATTAGAATCAATAGCTCAAAGTTTCATACACATTTCTTAATCCAAAAATACTACACTGTAACCAGGTTTACAGTGCAATATTTCCTTAAAACATGCCTCAGATCACCAAATATGTACATTATGCAATAGTTAATCAACATTATATATTAAAATATATATTACCCATGTAAAAGAAACCAGCTTCAGCCATAGATTCGGGTTTTTGTTTGACTGAAACAGGCCAGTCTTTGTAGGTCTTAAGTCTTGCAGAAACAGTACAATATTCAGGAAATGCAGGTCTCTCATTGCGAGAGATTCCCAACATCTCCATAACTTCGCGCAACTGAGGGTTAAGATGAGAACCTGGAAAGAATGTATGTGAAAATGGTGATATCATCAATAAAATATTATGAAATTGCAGGAATAATGGCATTAGATTTAAAAGCTGTTCAAGGTTAATCTGAAATTTTGGTTTTAAAGCTAATTATATGATCAGGGGAAAAACATTCAAATTCATTTGAGATTACAGGTACTTTGCTCTTTTATATTTGAGTAACTCTTAGTAAATATCATGGTAGAGGAACCAAGATGTTAAATCTATTGTACAAGATTAAAAATTAAAAACCTCAACCATTCAATACATTCTTCTTTCATAAATCAAGTATTTGATCATAAATCACAAAATTAAAATCAGTCCAAAAAAACCAGCACCTACATCAGAAATTTCACACCTGGTTCCACAAGCTGCAAGGTTCTGACAGTGTCAACAGTTTTAATGTCAGATCCACACTACAGATTTATGATGCCCATGCCTCTCCACTAACTATCAATCAGCTATATATGAGGGAGAGTCAAAAATTAGCTGGACTTTCCTTAAAACAATTTGAATAAGAAATGCAATTTGACTTACTATTTTTCAGTATAGTCTCCCTCCTTTGTAATGCACTTGGTCCAGCAGTCCACAAGCTTGTATGATGCACCACTTCCTGCACCTCTTGATCAGAGGAAAATCAATGACCTCACAAAGTCTTTCAGCGGCCCAAACAAAAGAAAGTCTGATGGAGTAATATCTGGACTGTAAGATGGATGTTCCAGCACCTCAAAACCTAATTTGTCGATGGTTTCAAGGGTGAGTCAAGCCATGTGAGGGAGGGCGTTATCATACAACAGCAGCACTTTCTTTGACAAAAGACCTCTTAGTTTGCTGCGAAGGGCTGGTTAAGTTTGTTATACAACAATGCACAGTAATATTCTTTATTGATAGGTTTCCCCTTCTCCATGTAACCTTCCAGTATAGGCCCTCTTGCATCCCAAAACAAAGTTAGCAGTCTTGAATTTTTTTCTTCGCCGGTGATTCACGGTGTTTCCACTCCATACTGTGGCGTTCGGATTCTTGTTCATAGTGATGAGCCCACGTTTCATCACAGGTTACTATTCTTTCCAAAAATGAATCACCTTTGTTGTAACGGTCAAGTAAATGTTGGCAGACCTCAAGATGTTTAAGTTTATGTTCTTCAGCAAGTTGTCTTGGCACCCATCGGGTACAAACTACGGAAGCAGAGTTCATCATGGATAATGTTATAGGCAGAACGATGACCTGTTCAAAGCAAACGATATGTTATCAATAGTAACTCGCCTATTTCTTAAAACTATCAATTGAACTTGTTCAATTTTGTTGTCCGCAGTGGAAGTTGACTGACTCCCTACTCCCTATTCTTACATCACAGTTGTCCAGACACTTTTAAACTTCTCAATCCACTCGAAAACACTTGTTCGTGACAATGTACTGTGCTAAAAGTC
Source organism: Vandiemenella viatica (assembly GCA_031002005.1). NCBI lineage: Eukaryota > Metazoa > Arthropoda > Insecta > Orthoptera > Morabidae > Vandiemenella > Vandiemenella viatica. The sequence continues at coordinate 339,140,726 of CM061921.1, read as the reverse complement.
TACAATGAATTTCAGTCCCTTTTACTCCTTCTAGCCAAAGAAATCATATCACCCTCTTTGTTCCTCCTTTGTACAAACTGCTAGCGGAGCAGACATATTTACGCTGTCACTGCCGGCTCAATATTGTTGCAATCAAGGTCGACTGAAGTATGCATTGCCACAGTAGTATCAACTGTAAACACGCATTCGCGAAAAGTAGTAAGCCTAATTTTTTACTTTCCTTCGTTCAACGCCCCCTCCTTCCCAATTAGATCTCCACTATCAACCCACTTCATCCTGAATGACTCCACACCCATTCTACTTGCTAGCTGGTGAGGCCCACTCGTACACAATCCCTTGGAACCTCAATCTCTCAACTTGTGATTGACGAGTTGCTAGTGTCTATTTCCATGCAACACTGATGTACAGGCCACCTTCTAATTTCATAGTTTTATTATCAAATCATATCTCAATCACTACCTTAACAACTAATTACCAAAATGAGAAATAGGTCACAAGGTATTATGTACTAATGGTAGATACTAGACCATCATTAGTGTGTAATTAACGGAGCCAACCAGTATCAATAATCATCCAGAGCAGTCCTCATATATAGCTATCAGCAGCAGTGATTGGTTGTACGCAGGAAATGCAAGATTATACAAAGTCACAAACTTCAGAAAACTTTATAACAGGTTTGGCATACAAACAGTTAACTTCAAAACAGCCTGATAAAAAGGGCAGAGCATCCCACCAAAATTCCATGTTTCTGCTACACCATCTAGCAGCACACCAATGGACACTCAATGCATTAAGCCAGGAAAGCCTCCAAGTGCACAATGGACAAGGTACAAAATGTGAAAAACTGATTCACCAAATGATGACTAAATTTCTTCTGGCTTTCACCTTTAATATTTTTCTATCATCAACATCACCTATAAATGCCAATCAGACCACACTCATAACTGGATAACTGGCATCAGTCTGGGGTAGTGGTGATGCAGTAATTTTATAGTTGAGAGTAAACCTACAGTTAAATACACAGACGGAAAAAAAAATCCCAACACCAAGAAAAAATTATTGTAGAGTAATGAAATTTGGACAATGCATTTGTCAAGTTAACATGTTTAATTGATTAAATTTTCAAGATCACAGGTTAATTTAAGCTCAAGAAAATGCATTTCAAATGTGAAATACTGTTAAATTAATAGCCGGTGTAACCTCCAGAATTTTGAATGCAAGCCTGCAAACGTGAATGCATTGTGTCATACAGGTTTCGAATGTCACTTTGTGGTATGGAGTTCCATGCTTGTTGTACTTGTGCTGTCAATACTGGGACGGTCAGTGCTGGCTGTGGATGATGCTGGAGTTGTCGTCCAATGATATCCCATACGTGTTCAATTGGAGACAGATCTGGTGATCTCGCAGGCCAAGGTAACATGTCGACACTCTGTAGAGCACGTTGCGAGACAACAGCGGTATGAGGGCGAGCGTTATCCTGTTGAAAAACTCCCCCTTGAATGCTGTTCATGAATGGCAGCACTACAGGTTGAATTACCAGACTGACGTACAAATTTGCAGTCAGTGTGTTTGGTATAACCACAAGAGTGCTCCTGCTGTCATAGGAAATTGCTCCCCAGACCATGACTCCAGGTGTAGGTCCAGTGTGTCTAGGCCGCAGACAGTTTGGTTGCAGGCGTTCCCCTGGCCTCCTTCTGACCAACACTCGGCCATCACTGGCACCAAGGCAGAACCTGCTTTCATCAGAAAACACAACAGATCTCCACTCCGTCCTCCAATGAGCTCTGGCTTGACACCACTGGAGTCGCAAACGGCGATGGCTTGTAGTCAGTGGAATGCACGCTACAGGGCGCCTGGCTCGGAGCTGTCCTTGAAGTAACCGATTTCTAACAGTTCGTTGTGTCACTGTGGTACCAACTGCAGCTCGAATTTCTGCCGCAGACACAGTACGATGCGTAACAGCTGTACGCCGAATACGGCGGTCTTCCCTCTCAGTAGTGCCACGTGGCCTCCCGGAACCCGGTCTTCTTGAGGCAGTACCATCCCTTGACCACTGCACCCAACAATCATGCACAGTGGATACATTCCGGCCAAGTCTTTCTGCAATATCGCGAAAAGAAAATCCACCTTCTCGTAGCCCTATTACACGACCTCGTTCAAACTCGGTGAGCTGTTGATAATGGCTTCTTCGTCTTCTTAAAGGCATTCTTGGCTAACATCAACTCACTATGTCAAATCTCAGCGGTAAATAACGTTCACAAACTTTACAGCGCGTATTTAAAGCAAACCTGATTTGCAAGCTCTGAGTAGCGCTACTAGCGCCACACTTATGCGCGAAGCGCGAAATTTGAATCGATGTCATCTTTCAGATGTATAAACACGCCTACCAAATTTCGTTTATCTAACACAAGTCTTTCTTGGTGTTGGGATTTTTTTTTCCGTCTGTGTATCATATAAAAGGTGTTGACTATAATCGTACAGGGATTTTTCTATTCAAAAAGGAATTGTAGGGTATTGTGAAAGTTCGGAAGCAGGAACAGCAGAGTTCTTGTGCCACATTTGAAAACATGTCTTGGAGACATGATAAGCCACGTAAATGTTACAACATTTCGTGAGGTTACTTTTGAATCTATGCAAGGACCCACTGTTACTTTTGTTTTTTGGTCAGTGATCACTGTTATTGTGTTTGTTGCCTATTCATCATACTTTCAAGGGGTCACTGTCTTTTGTCAATTGTTTAAGTCAAGTGACTTGTTAGTTGTGCACAGCAATTTTGTTGTTCGTTCATCTTTTTCTTTGGACTGACTCATCCAAAGTTTATTCTTTGTGGGTTTCTGTTTTTGAAGCTTATGCATTTATCACAAACCGAACGTATCACCTGCTATAATAAAATGTGATGGACGAGATAAATAGTTCATTTGTATGAACATTCAGTAAGTATAAGGGAACTGTAATAGAGAGAAATACCTAGAATTTATGAAAACTTTTAACCTGGTAATATCCTGTATTAGTTTTGCATAAATGGTCGGTTGTGTTAATTGAAATATTTTGTTCAAGTTTACTTACATATAAACTTCAGCAATTTGGTTTACTATAGCCTTGCAACCTTCAAAACATTGAATCTTCAGTTGAACTTAGTACCCAAAGAAGACAAGTGTCAACGACAGTGCTATATTAGTTTCTCTCGTTGCTACTATAGTGCATTCGTTTAACAGAGGCAGCTCAGTCACTGTGCTCTATCCCCACTCCACTAGCCTTACCCCTACATGCAAAGGAGAGAGAGACACCACTAACAAATTTGGCTCTCAATTGAATGGACACAGCAGTTTACTTGGAGGGGTAGGAAATGAACAGGAGGGGGTGGTGAGATGAGGAGCAGGGCCAGAGGAACTGACCTTTAATTGCCAGGTGAGGGTGAACAGAGTATAGCCAGGCAGGCAGAACAAAAATCGTCAAACTAAGGCATTATTCTGGTATGAATGTGCAGCAAGCAGTTAAATTTTCCAAAGATGAGAAAGTGACTAGAGAATACCAAGATTCATGACAATTTGATCCATATTATCTGCATTAAAACTGGATTTCGTCAAGCACAACAAAAAATCATAACATATTTCTTCAAACAGTTACATTGGTTATTACTTTATTGCAAATATTGTGCACCTGATAAGTTTTCACCAAATGCCATAACTTAAAGTTTAGGGAACAAATGAATGAAAATGCTCTAGAATTGTGTAAAATCAAACTAGACTGTAAACTCTTGACTGTAAACTGTCAATTGAAATAACCAACCATCATCCATCTTCTATCAAAACAAGCTTCAATGACAAATTGGAAAAAAGCTGCTTCAGCCAATGCCAAAACACGAGCTGATAAAATATTTGAATCAAGATATGTAATTTTTCCAACAATACATAGAAAAGGTTAAGAAATATTAATATGTCTTACAAAAATGAACCTATCTATACATAATATAAAATAGCTTCATTTAATATTTTGTATTCTTCGTGTCTGTACAACTGCACTAATCTTGAGAAGCACTGGTTAATATTTGATGATGTTATCACTATTATATGATGCAGTTCTCAAAGATTTATGCATGTAAACTATGACATATGGCCTAAGGGAGTTAAGCAATAACAATTTTAGCAAATAAAGTCAGAAGTTAAGCATTAGCATGATTTCTTAGAGCACACTGCCTAAACAGTTACAGATATAACAATACAATGCATGGAAGAATTTTGGAGTATAATACGCTCTATATAAAATCCATGGCTGCATATAACTACAATAAGTAGCTCACAATAGCATGTTAATTTAAATTTGCAATAAAATATAAACTGAGAAATGTGTGGCTTTTTCCCCAGTATCAAAATACACAATCCAGTCACATTAACGTGACCACCTCTCAAAAACCAGAATAACCACCTTTGGCAGAGCAGACCACTGCGAGGTGTGCAGGAAGAGACTCAATTAGGTTTCTGAAGGTGTTCACTGGGATGTTGAGCCATGCCGACTCCAGCGCCGTGGCCAGCTGCGCTAGATTACACGGTTGAGGATCCATGGCGTGAACAACCCGATCGAGGTGGTCCCACAGATTCTCGATTGGGTTTAAATCCGGTGAGTTTGCTGGCCAGGGAAGTAAGGTAAACTCATCCTGGTGCTCTTTGAACCATGCACATACACTGCGAGCTGTATGACACCTCACATTGTCCTGCTGGTAGATGCCATCATTCTGAGGAAAAATTGTTCACATGTAGGGGTGGACATGGTCCGCAAGGACAGATACTTGCTTGTGCTGATCCATCGTGCCTTCCACAATGATGAGTTCACCCAGTGAATGCCAGGAAAGCATTCCCCAAACCAAAATGCTGCCTCCTCCACCCTGGATCCTTCCGGCAATTGTTGCAGGGTGTTTGCTTTCAGACGTTTCATGCCGTATGCGCCAACGTCCATCTGTCCGATGGAGCATAAAACATGATTCATCGGAACAAGCCACCTGTCGCCACTCTTTGGACATCCAGTTGCGGTACTGGCGTGCAAATTCCAGCCTTCGTCGCCGATGAACAGTCAGCATAGGTGCATCAACCAAGTGTTTGCTGTGAAGGCCCATGCGCAGCAACGTTCGCTGAACCGTTGTTGAGGAAACACGCTTGGTAGCCCCTTGCTTCATCTGGGCGGTCGGTTGCTCAACAGTTGCATGTCTACTTGCCGGAACGTATCTCCATAGCCTTCGTTCACCTCTGTCGTCTATAGCCCAAGGTGCACCACATGTTCCACGCCGCTGATTTTGAATAGTGTCATTTTGCCATGCACGATATACTTTCACCACGACGGCACGTGAACAGTTCACAAAATTAGCCATTTCCGAAACGCTTCCACCCTTGGCCCGAAAGCCAATAATCATGCCCTTTTGGGCGTCGGATAAATCGCTACGTTTTTGCATTACGCCAACGATTGAAATGCTTTCCGATGCCCTAGGACATCCTTTATATACACTCCACTATAATGTGCTGCCACCTGCCTTCTGTGATTGGTTATTTCACGTTGACGTCGAAAGTAGGTGGTGGTCACATTATTGTGACTGGACTGTGATCGTTTTGTTGTCTCCACCATTTAATGTACAGCTGGAGACAATTAGTGAGAACCATCTCCTTTTGATTATGCTTCTATCTAGATGCAAATACCTTATGTGATAGCACAGCTGGTACGAGATACACTAAACTCATGATACAATAGACCTTAAATACCCACATTACCCAAAACTAAAAATAATGACCCCACACACAAGACTGGCAAACACACAGATGTTCGCATAGAGGGGAACTCCACAGTTGAAATAATTACAAATATCTACCTTTTAGTCACAATAATTATTGAAATAATGAAATGACACCACCTTTTTGATTGGGGTTGATACCCATTGCTTTTTTAATAAATGGCACACACTTAACTAGCTAGTAAACGAAGTTATATGATAAATACTGTAATGATTTGCTAAAGTACGCACAGAAAATAAATTTTTAGAACCAATCAGAGAGTTTGAATGGACTAGTCACTTTCTAGCACTGCACCATTACAGAACGGTATGTGATAAAGTTTAAGTATAAGTAAAAAAAGTTTTTTTACTAAAGTACACAAATGTTGACATAAGCCACAAAGTATAAATTATTTTTATCTATATCCTTTAAAGGTCAAGAAAGAGAAATTCTCGATTTTTTTTTTCCTCCGTTACATGTTTGGAAGGTAAGATTATTTTGACCAGAGTCAAGCACAATCGCAACAATTTTAATAGTAATAATAATAATTATTATTATTATTATTATTATTAATAACACTAAATCCATCTCCAATGTGATTTAGCAGTGTCAGATTTTGAAGCGTAAAAAATGCAAGTAGAAAGTCTTTTATATTTCCCTTTTTTTTTAACTAGCACAGCTACTTCTTCAAAGTTTTGTGTCACGCATTACTTCTTGCCAACCAAGCCCAATGGGTGAGAGGTAATGCTCTTGCCTGGCAATCTGGAGGATGCAGATTCAAACCCACTCAGATTTCAGTTTTTCATGGTTTCTGTAAATCGCTCCAGGTGAATGCCAATGCCAGAAAAGTTCCTTAAAAAGACTGACCAAATAATTCCCCCATCATAGTTCCCAATACTCTCTGGCCTCAAACAACACTAGTGTGGATCAGACAGAACTTTTTTGTTGGTTGCACCATGGATTAAAATATTTGTTAGAAAAGCACCTGCCAACACAATTTTATAAAAATAAATTTCTCATAAGTAATTACATCCCCATGGCGTGCTTTCAACCATCTTCTTTACAGATTTTATTATTCAACTGCTGGCATCTGTAGCAAAGTGGCTAGAGCCAATTTCTTGATATTTTTTTCTTATCGCTTGTCGACGTTGAAATAGTTAGAGGTGAAAGAATAGTGGGGGAGGGGGGGAGAGAGACAATGAACAGGAAGGAATTCTGCAATCGAATTTTGAACGAACCATCCTGGCACTCATGGCAAGATTTAAGTTGACAGACAGATGGACACAGATTTGAAACCGCACCTGCCCAAAATTGAGGCTTGAAAGTTACCGCTTCATTCTGTCATCGGTGAAAGTCCAGGCATGGGAGTTTAAACAGGTGTTGTGCATGTCTCATGTCGTCTTTCACTTTTATTAGCATAAAGCATTTGGAAATGGGTCAATACATAGGATGATCACATAAAAACGCTATAGCTGGCTGAATAGATAGTTCGAAATCCGTTAAGAATTTTTTTTATAAAATCTTATTCAACCAAACAGTTTTTCATAACAATATACAAGTAGACACCAAAACACCAAAAGACAATTGGCCATCTATCAATTCCACTCCATCTGATAAAAGACTGTGTGTGTGTGTGTGTGTGTGTGTGTGTGTGTGTGTGTGTGTCAGTTCATAACATATTAGAGTACTATAAAGCATTTAAGGAAAATAAAGAATTTGGAAAATACTTCTTTATTACACAAGAAGGAGTGCTTAATTTCAGCTGGTGTGTATAGGACTCTCAAAATTATGTGTGGTTATTAATGAGGAAGAAATCGAGGAAATTGATAAACATGCATGTCAGAGGTAACACAGGTAAGGAAGTACCCAAAAATACAACCACCATGAGGAAGCACTTGTAAGTGGCTATACAAAAGTGAAGAACATTTGTTCAGTGGAACTAGCTCTAATAAAGAGCAGTCCGGTGGCCGAGTGTTGAAATACACCAGAATGCTTGCGTTGTTCAGACTTCACGTTATGCTGGAGGTCCCCCAACACCCTGTACGATAGGTTAGTTAGCTACGACTAGAGGCGGATTGTGTGGCGAATTAAAAAAACTGTCACCTTGTGGCTGAACAATTCTTTGAGATCTGGCCAACAAAATTTTATGAACTCTAATAAGGTGTGTGAATATGATCATCCATTTGCAAAATGTCACATTTCGAATGACTAGCACCTAGAAAGTGACAGATTTTTTTTTTTTTTTTTTTTTTTTAACTGCTTTACTTACGTCTCTCAACAGCGAGGTCTTTAGAGACGGGAAAGGATGGGGGGTAAGGATGGGGGCAAGGAATGAGAAGGAATTCGACCATGGCCTTTTGAAGGAAGCATCCCAGCATTTGCCTGGAGTGATTTGGGAAACCATGGAAAACCCAAATCTGGATGCCCGGACGGGGATTCGAACCGCCGTCCTCCCGAATGCGAGGCGAGAATACTAACCGTTACACCGCCACGCTCGGTGAAAGTGACAGACATTTGCCGAAAATGATAAAAACAGCTTTCTATGAAATATGTTTAAAGTTACATTGTTATAGTTAGAGGAACGATCAAAATGTTTTAATATAACAATGAATTAATAACACGCATTAGTCGCAAAAAATTTCTGGAAGTTACTCCTCGCGGATTTGGCGCAGAATGCTCTCACAGCATCTTGTAAAAGTTTTACTTGAATTAATTAATTTAACATAGTAATGGTACAATTTTTTTTATACTGGAAGTCACATTATGAAAAGTTAATCTACTTTGATCTTCCAATGTATATACATAGACTATCGTTTAGCATGCTCCAGTTTACATTTATCTAAATATTATATCTGGCTTTGCTGAGGTAATGTGGTACACTACCGCGAAGACTAACTCCATCCATGATTAAAGACACCCATGCACGGCACTGGACTCTGATTGGCAACCCTTACAATGTGATGCCAGTGTGCTTGCAACCAGTGCCTGCTTGAATATGTTGGTTAGTACATGGATATCATTAGACATATTATTACCAATTTTCCTGTTTTGTTTGTTTTTGTTTTTGTGGCATTAGGGCACGTCGACAGCGAGGTCATTAGCGCCCTAACAATGACCAGCTAATACTTTTGCTAAAAGAATATTAAAATACCATCTGCATGGTCGACTGTAAATGGGTCGGCCATACGGACAGCAAATAAAATAATTAAAAAAGAACATGGCTTTAAACGGGCCACTAGGACCTGATAACCATAAAACACCTGGATGGCTGAAAAGTTGCCAAACCGGTTCACAAAGTAATTAAAAACACTACATGTCTCGCTGGCTGTATAGAGGCCAGTGAGACAGAAATTATAATGATATTAAAATTATAAAAAATAAAAACAATGAAAATGGATGTGTGGCTGTAAAGAGGCCACCCATACATCATAAAACTAGGTTGTTGTTGTTGTTATTAGGGCTTTAGGGCGCGTCAACATCTAGGTTATTAGCGCCCTAACTAAAACCTGGTTTAACAGCGTGATTTATTATCATTTTCGTAGCCGACTCTGACTTGGTCGGCCACGCAGATGGTAAAACAAACTAAAATATTAAAACAGCACTAGAAATACCACCCGCATGGCTGACTGTAAAGGGGTCAGCCACACAGACGGGGGGAAAAAAAACAAGACTAAAATACTGGAAGAAATGCCAACTGCATCGCCGGCCACAAAGAGGTCGGAAATACAGACAGCTAAAAAGGGACTTAAAAAGATCGCTGCAAAATAGTCATAAAAAATTAAAGGCAAAAATAACTAGTTCACTGTAAAAAGGCCAACCAGGTTAAATGATAAAGGAAACTCGCTGGCTAGTTCCTTTAGGGTGCATCGATAGTGGGGTCATTAGCGCCCTATTACCAGCTACCTCTGTGGATTAAGAAAGTACTAAAATACTGTCTGCATGGTCGACTGTAAAGGGGTCGGCCATACAGACAGCAAATAAAATAAGTAATAAAATCAAACGTGGCTTTAAAGTGACCACAATGACTTAAAACCGTACAATACCTGTAAGGCTGTAAAGGGGCCAAACAGGTTCAAAAGAGGATAAAAAACACTACATGTCTTGCTGGCTGTATATTGGCCAGACAGACATGAATAATAACAATACAAAAAATAAAAATCATGCATATCGATTGGGTGACTGTAGAGAGGTCACCCATCAGTCTTAAAACTGGACCGACCTGCCTAAAATTGGTTTCACCCGCCTCGGTTTGGGTGGGTCTTCGATCATTGCCTGCTGAGGAACGGGATCAGGCTCGTCCACCAGCATTTCAATTTCTTCTGGCTCCGAAGAGTCAGACGACTCCGGCTCAGTTGACTCCTGGCTATCCTTCTTCTTCTTCTTCTTCTGCTTCTTCTCCGCCCCTTTCCCCTTCTTCTCCCTACTACTTGGTAGTCTGGGAGGGGACGAAGAGGGGGATTTCACAAAGTGAGTCGGGTCCGTCAGTCTAAACTTCGGGCCACGGATCTTCTGATTGCCTCCATTCTCACTTGTAGCAGTTGGCAATGCTACCACGGTGATAGCACGTGGTGGTATTGGAGGTGGCGTGGTTTTTGCTATCAGTGCTGGTGGATCCTTCTTCGCTGCTGCTGGTGTGGTCGAGGACGCAGACGTGTTGCTACCCACGTCCGCGGTCTTAGATGTTGCGATCTTAGCGGATTTTGCACCGCATTTGCACTGACATGAGCACGTTGTGCTAGTGCTCATGTCTGCAACTGACGTCTGGGTAGCAACACTCTGCTTCCTGACGGGAGCTGAAGCCATCTTAGCAAAAGTAGTTCCGAAAATTGGAGCGGCGAGCGACTTGGCCTTCTTTTTAGCTTCCCCATAGGGAATCCGCTCTTTGGTCTTCAGCTCCTGTATCTTGCGCTCTTCAAGATACACTTGACACTCCCTACTCCAGGCAGGGTGCGACCCGGAGCAGTTGACGCACACCTGTGGGAGCGCGCAACTAACACCCGGCTCATGGGCGCCCTTCCCGCAATTACCACAGGTTGGTTTTCCTTTACATGACGCCGTCGTATGTCCGAACCGCTGACACTGGAAACAGCGCATCGGGTCCGGAACATACGGACGGACGTTCAAATTAATGTACCCTGCTTTGATGTTCTTTGGCAGTACTGGAGTGTCAAACGTCAGGACGAAGGTGGCAGTCTTTTCAATACTGCCATTTACCCTTCGAGTGATCTGACGTACCTCGACCACTTTCTGTTCCTTCCACTCCTCAACGAGTTCCTCGGTCCCTATGTCAACTAAGTCACGGCAGGTGACAACGCCTTTGCTGCTGTTAAGGGATTTGTGGAGTTCGCAGGTAACGGCGAACTCCCCGAGCTTCTCACAGTTCAGGAGTTGGGTAGCTTGCCTACTGGAAGTTGTTTCCAGCAGCAGCGTCCCGTTCCTCAATTTTTTAATGGTATTTAGGGTCCCTACCAGACCCTCTAAACCCTTAGAAATATAAAAAGGTGAAACTTTTTCTAAAGATCCTTCCACTCGTTGCATAACTATAAAAGCATTCGCAAGCGAACAAACTTTTCTGTTACTATTACTTTCTGAAGAGGGGGGGCTATCAACCCTTACCCTCTTCTTAGAATTGGGTGTATTTTGATTATTCTGCGGCACACCCGTACTGCAGGGTTTTTTGTTTTTATTGTGAGTCTTAATTTTGGTCCCACGAGTAAAAACAATATAGAAGGAAATGCTAATACAACAGGGGTGCGCAGGTGCCCCTGAGGTTGCACGTTAGCGGGTGATTTCCCTCATCACTCATTCGCCTCCTCGGCACGTGTCTGACCTTGAGGTTGAGGGGTTTTTTTATAGAGGTTTGTTCCGTCCTCGCAATCCGGGCGATGAAGCCAAGATTCCCGTTCTCCTAGGCACACAACGTTCCACCGCCACGCCCTACGGTGGTCGTTGAAGCATGGTAGGAGCTTACGGTGTGGGAAACTTGCGGCGCTCACAAGTTTCCAGCTCGGGCACCGCGGGTTCGCCAAACCCGTACCTGGCACTTGTGTACCAGGCCCCTGCGGGGACCAATTTTCCTCTTCCTCCAACTATTCTGCTTATATTGTAACCTGAGGTGATATTGGATACAGCTCAACATAAGAATTTCACTGGAATAGAATGATATATTAGTGAACTTAATGTAAGAAGTAGACATAATACATATTTCTGCAAGAACAGTAACTAGAAGTTGACTCTGACTTGGATTTTATTTAAAATAATCCATCCTGCAACCACATCGTGTTGCATGTTCCTGGTACAGGGTGGCCACAAGGTAATGATTTAAAAATTCCCCGATATTCCCAGGTTTTCCAGAAAAATTTGCCATACTTTTCCCCGATTTAGAAAGTTTATTTGCATGATTAAGATATTTAAAGTTTTAAATAGATTTTAATTGTAAATAATTAAATCTGGTATAAAACTCACAAAATTAGAAAAAGAAACATGTTTAAGAATGTTTATTTGAATATTTTATAACTAATTTAATTATCTTATGAAGCTTAATTAAAAATGAGTAGCACAAAAATAAGATAATGACTAGTATGAACTAGATCAAATTAGTGATCTTTCAATATTTGGTACATAAAATAACTGAAGATTTTTAAATTGTTCATCAGTAACTTGACTCAGTCAAGAGCTTAGCTTTTTTATGCCTTTTTTCATTTGCTACACTTTTCAAATCTTCTGGTTCTTTTGTTTCATCTTCAATTTCTTCTGTTGCATAGTTAACACTTTCGCGCAAGACAGCATGAACACGAGTTTGTATAAACCATGCAATCGTGTAGGCTCACCTTGCGTGGTTGCTTGCGTGTGCCGCTCGCCTTGGCAGTGGTTTATTTGGAGCGAGTCAAAGTCACGATGTTTATACTGTCGCATCGATTGAGCATTTGAAAGAGCTTTGAATGACACAAAACTTTATAAATCCTACCTTTTTAGACCTCTGGTTAGTATTTACATGATCTTACGTATTATTTTGTCCCTGCTTTAATTCACCTTATATCATTAATACAAAAAAAGTTATAAAGCCGTATAATTATCGCTATTCACATTTTTGCTGGCATTGGTATCTTGAATCTAGGCTTTTGTTTTGATAGTAAAGGTTCAATTGTTCTCAAAAGAAGTTCAAAACCAGCTTGTGACATTCTACAGAACTTCGAAGACTCTCCAGAAATTCAATTTTTTTGGATCATCTGTTTCGCACTTTGCTTGAAAGTGTAAAACTGTTTAGTGAAATATAAAAACACCTTTATAAACTTACTACTCTATGATTGGCGTTTTATTCAGTAAAAAATATAACTTCTGAGTTTACATGTAGTATTATAATTCTGATTTAGATGTCAACCACTTTTTAAAAAAATATAATTTCGAATGCCGAGTTCCAGAGAGAGTGTAAACAGCAGTTCGTGTTAGCGCTCATGTACGAACGTCTCTTCATCGTATCTTGACGAGGCACAAGATGAGATGAAAGTTGCTATTGTAAATGCGGCATTTGTTGGCTATTTTATGTCAAAAATGTATAAGCTGAATTATTTAATGCTAAAGTTCATTCTTAAAAAATTTCCAAATATTTGGTTTTTGCAATTAAAATTCCCTGATAATTTTTGAAATTACTTGGATCTCTGATATTTCAAGGTTGATTTAAATTCCCTGATAATTCCAGATATACCAGGTTTTCCAGGTTTGTGACCACCCTGTGGTAATAATCACAAGGCACACATTTTTACAGCCAAAATAACCTCTCAGTTTCCTCTTTTACAAATCCAGATTATTCCAGTTTGAAAAGAAAGGCATCCACTCCATTCATAATACAAACATGTGAATTTTAAAAATTAAGCAGCATTTGAAGCTCACTAATGTCACTAACTGTGACTAACAGCAATATTTTCTCACAACTATCCTTTCTAGAAAAAAAATGCCATTATAGCCCTCATGGTGAGAAGAATTAAGAGACTGGCTCAAATTCTCATCGGCTATCAGATTTCGGTTTTCCACATTTTCTCAAAATCTTTCCAGGAGAATGGCTCTTTTAAAAGGCAAAGGCCCAACTGCTTCTCATTCTTTGCCCCCAGTCCTCTCCTACCTTTAATGATTGCAATGGCAACAAAGCATATAACCCTAAGCATTAAAAGTTAAAGTATAAAACAGAAGAGTATGTGTGGGTTTCCTAAATACAATTCCATAACTGCAAACTGGAAATTTGAAATGTAGAGAAATTGTGATCCTTCTACTAAAAATATCTTATTTGCCAAACCACAGCTCATGCCATTATTTTTTCCATCAAAATCTAAAGTAATTTTCTGTGTAGTCTTTTCTCAATTTACCAATCCTTATTTCCATTACACTACCATCTAATAATGGTTAAAGCTTTCGGTGTGGATGTATACTCCAGGCCATCAGCACAAAATGTCCTTAACTTATAACAATCTGCATATAGGTTAGGCCACTTTCGCACTAATGGCCTCATGCGCGAGACCTTTAATGACTTTAGGAGCAACTCACTTTCCAAGAGTCTCAACGAAAACCCAAAGAAATTTTGGTCGTATGTTTAGTGGTAGTGACAACAATACATCAGTTCTACTACAAGACGGTCAGGAAGTTGATGACAGCCACAAAAAGGCTACCGTATTTAACACTGAATTTAAAAATTCTTTCAGCAACGAAAACACGGAAAACATTTTCGATTTTGCACGGCGTGTAGAATTTGAGATTGATCCAGTTCAAATTGATAGTGTAGGTATCATAAAGCAATTAAAGCTCCTGAAGTGGGGGAAGGCACCGGGTCCTGATGGTATACCAGAAAGAGTATTTTAAGAATACGTGGAAGCAATAGAACAATTTCTGTCAGATATATTTCGTAAATCTTTAGAGGAAAGGAAAGTACCTTCTGACTGGAAAATAGTGCAGGTGATTCCAGTTTCCAAGAAAGGAGATCGGCGAGATCCTAGGAATTATCGACCGATATCGCTAACACCTGTTTGCAGTAGAATTCTGGAGCATGTCATATGCTCTAACGTTATGAAGTTTCTAAATGAAAACGATTTACTTACAGCAAACCAACACAGATTTCGGAAGAACCGATCGTGTGAAACGCAATTGGCTCTATTTTCGCATGACATAATGAAGATTATCGATGCAGGATCACAAGTTGATGCTATTTTCTTGGATTTCCAGAAAGCTTTTGACTCTGTACCACACAACCGGCTTTTGGCAAAGATTCGAGCGTATGGTATATCTGATCAGATTTGCGAATGGATTCGCGATTTTCTAACTGGTCAGTCGCAGTATGTCATTGACAGGGAGGCCTCTTCAAAGCTAGATATTACTTTGGGGGTTCCTCAAGGAAGTGTAATAGGGCCACTTCTTTTCTCAATTTTTATAAACGATCTCGGTGACAACGTTAATTGCAGGATGCAATTTTTTTTGCTGATGACACTTATTTATAGGGAAGTGAGTTGCTCTGACGATTGCTTAGAAATTCAGCGCGATCTGGATGTTATTTCGGAATGGTGCCATAAATGGCACCTTACACTTAACTGCAAAAAGTGCAAGGCAATGCAAATAAGTAATAAAAAGACCCCGTTTTCTCACGATTACAAAGTTAACAATTCAGTTGTTGACACGGAAGACTCCCTGAAGTATCTACGCGTAACAGTACAAAGCAACATGAAATGGGACTTGCACATAACTTCAGTCGTAGGTAAAGCTAATTCTAAACTACGTTTTATAGGTCATATTTTGAGAAGTTATAATGCTCATACAAAGGAAATTGCGTACAAAACACTAGTTCATCCGCATTTGGAATACTGTTGTGCAATGTGGGATCCATATCGCAAGGGATTGATTGATACATTGGAGAAGGTACAGAGGAGAGCCGCTCGATTCGTGACCGCTAGTTACAGTCCTTATGTATGTGTCACAGAGCTGATACATGGGTTGGGCTGGGATTGTTTGGCGGACAGACGACGTCGTTTTCATTTGAATTTGTTGGAGAATACGCGAAAATCTTCAATTTAAGAGTGCAACAAAATACTTCTTCCGCCAACCTATTTAGGTCGCAATGACAGGAGGGATAAGATTTGAGAAATAAGATGCCGTACTGATAAATTTATGTATTCTTTCTTTGCTTGTTCTGTTCGGGATTGGAATGCACTGAATTAGGATTGGTGCTTAGCTGCCACCCACAATAATTGTGAAATGCAGAGTATAGATGTAGATGTAGATCTGTTCGCTGTCCAGAAAGCTTCGAGAATGGAAGGGGGGGAGGGTAGTAGAAAAAGGGGTAGTTAACACTGGGATAAATTCACGCAGTGGTGGGAAAGAGACGGCAGAAGTGTTAGGTTGTTGGCGTTTTCGTGTTGACGACTGGGTCATTAGCGCCCTAACAAACAATTGGTGCAGCAATGTGACTTAAAAGACTAGACAATTCTACTGTCTGTATGGCTGACTAAGGGGGTTGGCGAAACAGACAGCAGAAAAAAGTAAACCACTAAAATTGTGGCTGTAAAGGGGCCACTAGGACCATAGATTTTACGATGTCTGGTTTGTTGTTGTGTTGTTATTGGTGTTTTAGGGCGCGTCGACGTCGGGGTCATTAGCGCCCTAACAATAACCAGCTATTACTGTGGCTTTAAAATGTACTAAAATACTGTCTGCATGGTCGACTGTAAAGGGGTCAGCCATACAGACAGCAAATAAGATAAATCATAAGATCACATGTGGCTTTAAAAGAGCCACCAGTACTTCAAACCGTACGTCACCTGGATGGCTGTAAAGAGGCCAAGAGTGTTAAAAAGAGAATTAAAAACACTACACGTCTCGCTGGCTGTATAGTGGCAAGCGAGACATGAATCATAACAATATAAAAAATAATAACAATTCGCATGCATGGGTGGCTGTAAAGAGGCCACCCATCCATCTTAAAACTAGGCCGATCTGCCTAAAATTTTAGGCGTTAGATCGGCCAAAACACAAAATTTTAAGACCCTCGCCACGTTGCTGGTCTCATTGTTTAAAATGAGGGACAGATCGTAGGCCAAGCCAACATCTGCCCTCAAGTCTAAAAATAAAACACATTCGGTTAAAATGTGGCGTACCGTCAAATGTACGCTACATGCATCACACTCCGGAGGGTCCTCTCGGCGGAGAAGGAAACCATGTGTCAGAGGACAGTGCCCTATACGGAGGCGAGTAAGAATAAACTCATCCCTCCTTGCCCGCTGGAAGGAGCTGCTCCACGGCTGAACGGTCGGTTTGACCAGCCGGAGCTTATTATGCTCTACCTCCAGCCACTGCCTCTGCCAGATGTCGGAAACAAATCTTTTCACCGCCGAGGCAAGGTCAGACTTTGGGACCGGATCAAAGTCAATTCTGACCTTGTTGCAGGCTAACTTGGCAGCTCCATCAGCTGCCTCGTTCCCCCTGATTCCCACATGTCCAGGTACCCAGCAGAATATGACCTCCTTTCCAGAAGATTGGAGGGATCGGAGGGTGTCCTGTATGTCCTGGACAAGACGATCTGCTGGGTACATGCTTCCAATGGCCTGGATACAGCTGAGGGAATCACAGCATATGATTTACTTCATGCTGCGACTTACTTTCATATGCTGGAGCGACTTTAACATAGCGTAACACTCTGCAGTGTATACGCTGCAACAGCTATTCAGTTTGTAGTTATATGTCGCTCGAGGGAACACTACGGAGCAGCCTACTCCGGTAGCCTGCTTAGACCCATCCGTATACACCGGGGTAAAATCCCGATACTTGTTTAAAATGTCGCTAAAAATTGTGGTAAAAACCACTGGCAGTAGTTGACTGCTTGTAGAACCTAGACATTTCAAAAATCGTTCTGGGCCTCTTTAAAAGCCAGGGGGGAGATTTACTCCAACCCTGGTGATAAAAGGAGGGCAATTCAAACCCATACTCTTCTAAAATGGCCTTTGTACGGTGGCTGAACGGTTTGGTCGCTCTACAGCGATTAGCATATATCCGTTCCAAGTTAGGTGTCATCACAATGTCGTGCACGGGACTATGAGGAGTTGTGGCAATATGTACATAGTGTCGCACCATGAGGAGATGCCGCCGGATGGAAAGCGGCGGCTCGCCAGACTCAGCACAAATGCTGGGGATTGGGCTAGTGCGATATGCACCAGTGGCGAGCCGAATTCCAGCATGATGGACACTTATCCGAAGATAGCTGTCCCGTGCCGAACCGTATACAATGCACCCGTATTCCAAACGCGACCGTACAAAGGCTCGATAAAATTGTAGTAGGCAGGAGCGGTCAGCGCCCCACGACCTACCACAAAGACATTTTAAAACGTTTAAAGCTTTCAATGCTCTGGCTTTTACATCTTTAAGATGTGGAAGCCAGCTGAGCCTTGTGTCTAAAATGAGGCCCAGAAAACGAACAGTATCAGTAAAATGTAAAACGGTGTTCCTCAGGGTAAGGTGGGGTTCTGCTAAAAGACTTCTGCTACGAGTAAAAAGTACACACCGGGTTTTCTCGGTAGAGAAACGAAAACCGGTGTGCACTGACCATTCATCCAACCTGTTCAGCGCGAGTTGCAGCTGCCTCTCAGCACTTCTCAGGCTGGCCGATGCAATAAAAATTAAAAAGTCGTCCACATATAAAGAGCACCGCAGGGGACTCCATATAATGGCTGCAATGCTATTAATGGCAATGGCAAAAAGCGTAACGCTTAAAACTGAACCCTGAGGGACACCGTTTTCCTGAATAAAAAGATCAGACACTTCATCACCGACTCGGTACCGGAAGCAACGACCCGATAAAAATGATTTTAAAAAAACGGGGCAGGTTACCCCTAAAACCCCATTCATGTAACTGTTTTAAAATAACATGCTGCCAGGTAGTATCGTACGCCTTTTCAAGATCGAAAAAAACACCCACAAGGTGTTGGCTGCGGATGAACGCATCCTGTATTGCCGACTCCAGGAGGATCAGGTTGTCCAAGGTGGAACGGAACTTCCTGAATCCACACTGAAAGCGGCTCAGTAGATTACGGGATTCAAGACACCAGACGAGGCGGCGATTGACCATCCTCTCTAGTGTCTTTCCCACGCAGCTAGTCAAGGCAATACTACGATAACTACCTGGCAACAATTTGTCTTTGCCAGGTTTTAAAATCGAAATTAATGTTGCTTCTTTCCATGAGTCGGGGAAGTGTCCTCCGGTCCATATATCGTTAAAAATATCCAGAAGGTACTCCTTAGCATCTTTATTTAGATGCCTCAGCATCTGGTACTGGATCAAATCAGGCCCTGGAGCAGTGTCGTTAGTGCTGTTTAACGCTGACTCCATCTCCCAAAATGTAAATGGGCAATTGTAGGCCTCTGTATTCGACGAATCGAAGCA
The DNA here is from genome assembly GCA_031002005.1 of Vandiemenella viatica. Lineage (NCBI taxonomy): Eukaryota > Metazoa > Arthropoda > Insecta > Orthoptera > Morabidae > Vandiemenella > Vandiemenella viatica. Next base: position 339,121,559 of record CM061921.1, on the reverse strand, counting down.
CAGCGCGCGCCTCTCGGCAGCAATCTTGCGTTGCTGGAACCGAAGGTCAAAGTTTGTGGACGAAGTGATAGCGGCGAAGTTCTCCGCCATCAGCTGCGCTATGCTTCGTTCATCGGTGACTATACGTCCGCGATCCAGTAAACCAGATACTGGAGGGTGGGAGTACCTTCCAGATATACAGTGGATAGACTCCCATACTTTCGACGAAGGTGTGGAACGGTTTACAGAGCTCACAAAGTTCTGCCATGACCTTTTCTTGCTCTCCTTAACTCGACGCGCCTTAGCTCTGGCAATACGGAACGCTGCCAGGTTGTCGGTTGTTGGCTGCAACCTAAATCGACGCAACGCCCGTCTACGACCCTGAATGGCGGATCGACATTCGTCGTTCCACCAGGGTCGCGCGTCCTACGCAGCGTTCTGGAGCTTTTAGGCATGGAAACGTCAGCTGCCTGGTGAATCACTTCGGTAAAGTGATTCACCCTCTCCTCAAGGTTGTTATACTCTTTAAGAGTGATGGAGCGGCAGTAGAGTTGCCAGTCGGCTTTGCTGACGTTCCATTTGCGTCGGTTATTACCTCCTCCACGCTCAAACTCTACGTGCATCCATATTGGGAAGTGGTCGCTTCCATGAAGGTCACGATCCACCTCCCAATGCACGGAGTCCGCGATTGAGGGGGAGCACAAGGAAAGGTCAATGGCAGAGGACGATCCAGAAGCAGTAGTAAAATGCGTCATTGCACCAGTATTGAGGACACATATTTCCTCTTGCTCTATTAATCTACCAACCATTCGGCCTCGGGGGCAATCGGTGTTTGAGCCCCACAGCGCACTATGTGCGTTGAAATCTCCTAGGAGGAGGAATGGCCGAGTAAGCTGCCGCAGGATGTTAGACATGTCGTCATAACTGATGGGCATGTTAGGTGGTAGATAATAGAGCATACTGTCAGTTGAGTGGGACCATGAATCCTCACTGCCACTGCTTGTATATCAGAGGTGAGAGCTACAGGTTCGGAGTGGACAGTGTTTCGGACAAACACCGCCACTCCACCCTTCGCTCGATCACCCTCGGTATCGTCCTTTATGGTACACGTCAACCTTTTAGCACAGGTTGGTGTGATGGTCTGAAATGTGTCTCTTGTAGACAGAGACACAAAGGATCAGACCGTGCTAAAAGGTATAACTCCTCTTTGTGAGCTGTAAAACCATTGATGTTCCACTGGAGTATGGGAGCCATCCTTACCTATTTAACCTCACCCGCCCCGGTTCGGGTGGGTCTTCAGTCACTTCCTGCTGAGGAACGGGACCAGACTCGTCCACCAGCATATCAATTTCTTCCTGCCCGGAAGCGGAGACAGACATCTCCGACCCGGAGGACTCCTCTAATTCCTCTTCATTCTTTTTCTTCTTCTTCCTCTTCCCCTTACCCTTATCCTCCCTACTGCTGGACAGTCTGGGAGGGGAGGAAGAAGGGGACTTGACGAACTGGGTCGGATCAGTCTGCCTAAACTTGGGACCTCTGATTTTCTGGTCACCTCTATTTCCACCGGTAGCTAATGGTATCCCTACCATTTCAATAGCACGCGGTGGAATAGGAGGTGCTATTAACTTGACTGCTGGTGGGGTCTTTGTTACTGCTGCTGGATTGATCGAGGTCGCAGACGTGTTGCTACCGACGTCCGCGGTCTTGGCTGTTATGACCTTGTCGGCTTTTGCGCCGCATTTGCACTGACATGAGCACGTTGTGCTTGTGCCCATGTCTGCAACGGACGTCTGCGTAGCAACACTTTCTTTCCTGACGGGAGCTGAAGCCATCTTAGCAAAGCTAGTTGTGAAGATGGGAGCGGCTAGCAGTTTGGCCTTCTTCTTTGCTTCCCCATAAGGAATCCGCTCTTTGGTCTTCAGTTCCTGTATCTTGCGCTCTTCAAGATACACTTGACACTCCCTACTCCATGAAGGGTGCGACCCGGAGCAGTTGACGCATGCCGGTGGCAGCGCACAACTCACACCTGGGTCATGTGCGCCCTTGCCGCACTTGCCCCAAGTGGGATTGCCCCTTACATGACGCCGTCGTATGCCCGAACCGCTGGCACTGGAAACAGCGCATCGGGTCCGGAACATACGGACGGACGTTCAGGTTTAAATATCCCGCCTTGATATTCTTGGGCAATACTGGAGTGTCAAACGTCAGGACGAAGGTGGCAGTCTTTTCAAGATTGCCATTTACCCTTCGTGTGATCTGACGTATATCGATCACTTTCTCAGATTTCCACTCGCTAAGAAGCTCGTCTGTAGCCAGGTCCATAATATCCTGGCAGGTAATAACACCTTTGCTACTATTTAAGGACTTATGGAGTTCGCATTTTACGGCGAACTCCCCGAGTTTCTTACAATTAAGCAATTTGGTTGCTTGCTTGCTGGTACATGTTTCCAGCAGCAGCGTCCCATTCCTCAGTTTTTTGACTGAATTTAGGGTACCAACCAAACCCTCTAGCCCCTTTGAAATATAGAAGGGTGACACCTTTTCAAATGTTCCTTCTATCCTTTCAATTATCACAAAAGCGTTCGCTAAAGGAACATTCTTGTCTGTTACACTCTGCTTCTGAAGCGGGAGGGCTATTAACCCTCACCCGCTTCTTAGAACTGGGTGTATTGGGATTAACCTGCGGCACACCCGTACCACAGGGTTTTTTAGTTTTAGTGGATGACTTCGTTTTGGTCCCACGAGTAAAACCAGTTTAAAAAGAAGCGCTAATACAACAGGGGTGCGCAGGTGCCCCTGAGGTTGCACGTTAGCGAGTGAATTTCCTCTCCACCCATTCACCTCCTCGGCACGTGGCTGACCTTGAGGTTGAGGTTTTTTTTATAGAGGTATCTACCATCCTCGCGATCCGGGCGATGAAGCCAAGATCCCCGTTCTCCTAGGCACACAACGTTCCACCACCACGCCCTACGGTGCTCGTTGAAGCATGGTAGGAGTTTACGGTGTGGGAAACTTGCGGCGCTCACAAGTTTCCAGCTCGGGAACCGCGGGTTCGCCAAACCCGTACCTGGCACTTGCGTACCAGGCCCCTGCGGGGGATGTCTGGTTGGCTGTAAAGGGGCCAACCAGGTTTAAATAGGAATTAAAAATCCTTCATGTCTCACCAGCTGTATCATGGCTAGTGAGACAAGAATTATAACAATATAAAAAAATAAAACAATGTCAATGAAAGAGTGACTGTAAAGGGGCCACCCATCCATATTAAAACTAAGCCAATCTGCCTAAACTTTTAGGCACCAATCTGGCCAATACACAAAATTTTAAAACATTGGCCATGTTGCTGGTCTCATTATTTAAAATAAGGGACAGATCGTTGGCCAGGCCAACATATGCCCTTAAATCTAAACACATTACACAATCAGTTAAAATGTGGTGCACCATCAACGGTACGCCACAAGCATCACATTCCAGTGCATCCTCTCAGCTGAGAAGGAAACCATGTGCCAGTGGACAATGCCCTACACGGATGCGAGTAAGAACAACTTCATCCCTCCTCTCTTGCTGCAAGGAGCTGCTCCATGGCTGAGCGGTAGGTTCCACCAGCCGGATCTTATTATACTCTACCTCCAGCCACTGCCTCTGCCAAAAATAAAAACAAATCTTTTTGTCACCGAGGCAAGGTCAGACTTTGGGACTGGATCAAAGTAAATTTTGACCTTGTCGCAGGCTAACATGGCAGCTGCATATGACGTACTTCGTACCGCAACTTACTTTCATATGCTGAAGCAAGTTTAACAAAGCATAACACACTGCAGTGCATATGCTGCACATGCTATTCAGCTTGTATGTGTAATTCACCCAAGGGAATACTACAGAGCAATCTACTCCATTAGCCTGTTTAGACCCATGCGTATATACCAGAATAGTCATGAACCTGGTTTAAAAAATTAAAAATTTTGATAAAAACAATGTCAGCTGTAAAGAGCTTGCTATACCGTGACAGTTCTGAAATCATTCTGGGCCTCTTTACAAGTCTTGGAGAAGATTTACTCCAACTCTGGTGATAAAAGGCAGCTCAAACCCATATTATTAAAAAATAGCCCTTGTATGGTAGCTGAACGGTTTTGTCGCTTTATGGCGACTGGTGTAAAGCCGTTCAAACATAGAATGAATAACTACACCATACACGGGACTGCCAGGAGCTGTGGCGATATGTTTATAGTGTCACACCAAGAGGAGATGCTGGCGGACAGAAAGCGGTAGCTCGCCAGACTCTGCACAGATGCAGGGTATCGGGCTGGTGTGGTAGGCACCCATGGCAAGCCGAATTCCTGCATGGTGGACACTATCCAGTATCTGGAGATAACTGTCCTGTGCCAAGATGTATACTATGTGACTGTACTCCAACCGGGACCATACAAAGGCTCTACAAAAATGTAGATGTTTCACCTTCTCTTCAATGTTCTGGCACTGTTTACGAATGGCTGAATGGCTGTAGAGCTGCCAATCAGCTCTGCTGATATTCCACTTTCGTTGCGTGGTTCTTTCTCCACATTTAAACACTATGTGTAACCATATTGGCAAATAGTTGCTTCCATAAAGGTCACGAACCAACCCCCCCCCCCCCCCCAAATGTACGGAGTCCACATTTGAAGGAGAGCAAAAAGAAAGATCAATGGCAGAGGATGTACCCAGTGCATTATTTGGCCAATATTAAAGATGTATACCACCTCTTGCTCCAGTAATCTACAAATTTCCCGACCTTTGGGGCAATTGGTTGAACCCCACAACACACTGTGTGTTAAAGTCTCCAAAAAAGAGAAAAGGCCAAGAAATTTGCCGTAAGATATCAGCCAGTTGACCAAAATCAACTTGTGAGCCGTTAAAACAGTAAATGTTCCATTTAAGTATGGGAGCAATCATACCTGTTGATCCTTGGCAGCCCCAGTTCAGGTGGGTCTTTAAACACTGTCTGCTGATGAATGGAACCAGTCTCGTCCAGCAGCATTTCAATTTCTTCTAGCTCCGAAGAAGAGACAGACATCTCCGATTCAGTGAACTACTCAAACACCTGCCTGTTCTTTATCTTCCTCGGCCTTTTTCCCTTCTACTCCATACTACTAGGTAGTCTCGGAGGGGTTGAAGAGGGGGATTTCACAAACTTAAGTCACATCCATCTGTCTAAACTTCGGGCTCCGAATCTTCTGGTCACCTCCATTAACCGCTGTTACCACTATCACTGCACGTGGTGGGCTTGGAGGTGCCATTAACTTAACTGCTGATGGAACCTTACTGATAACTGTCGGTGTGGTCGAGGTCGCAGATGTATTACTACCAATGCCCATGGTCTTATCAATTACGACATAAGCAGCTTTTGCACCGCATTTGCATTGACATGAGCCTGTGCTAAGATCTGTAATGGACATCTGGATAGCAACTATTTCCTGATGGGAGTTGAAGCCATCTTAGCAAAACTCTTTTGATACACCAATGATTGCCCTGCAGTTCCTAACCTTTCAGTGTAGGAGAGAGGAATAGTTGCTTGAGGTGTAGGAGCGCACACAACTCTAGTATCCAAGACTAGCTCCCAGCAGACTGCACAGTGTCTATCCTTAAAGCAGTTGGCTAGCTACCCAATCAAGTGTTGGGTAATTGATGTTTGTCAGTATCCATTAGACATGCAGTATGGAAATCATGTAAGTGACCAGGAGGGTGACTCTTCAAACGCTGCAAGAAAATCCATGCAAACAAGAAAACAAAGCGTTAGTGCTCTGAGGGAAGCAAGCCCAACTTGGAGCATCCCAGAGGTTAACCAAGTAGGGCAGTCACTTGAGGTGTATGGACTAGTAATGCAAAAGCTGTTTAGGCTCACTCTGTTTATTGCTGCCAGCACGAAGTCTGCTGGCTAAATGCCGGAAATTGCAGAGGACCAAGCATGGGCATAAGCTCGAGCCAAACAGTAGGCTTGGTCTGTTATGCATGTGTTGCACAGCGATGAAGCAAGGCTGGTACTCACTTGAACAGGCACAAACAGTATTGCAAGTCTTTTAAAATCCCAAAAGAACTGGTGTTATCAAATCATGAAGAAACAGAAAAATTTAGGAGTGGAGAGTACATGTCTTGTTATTTTCTAAGTGCTGTTGTATCAAAGATTTTACAGGTTTACTTTCAGAGGAGACACAATCAAATTACTAGTTGGTAATTTAGAGCATAAAAGCACCCTTAGGTGTCCAAAGAAGTGAGGAAGATTTTACATATAATTACTACAGTACAAGCACTGCAAGTGAGTGGCTTTTTTTGGTGGAGCTAGCTTTATCAGTTCAGAAAAGCATAACAATCTTTCTCTTGAACAGATGAATGATCTTTTGGTTATTTACAAGCATATATGAGAGTGATATCAATTATCTTCAATGCTGTACATTAGTAGGTACAAATGCTTACAAGATTTCATATACATCTGGAACATACGTATAAATCATAATGCACTAAATGTGAAAATATGGTATACTTTTATGTTAGTGAGGGCAGGATATAACTTATTTATGTTATTGTTTTTGTTGCATTGTGTTCTGATCTTATGGTTTGTAATATTTATACGTATGTTTATCAGACACATAGGTGTTACACATATGTATGGCAGCTCAGATGACTGAACAAAGAAAATATCGATAGTAATAATTGATATACTACCATTTCAAGACTGTCCCTGTCATACAATCTTGTCCCACTTTCTGATGTGCCATTCTTATTGCAGGGCACAAGTCAGAAAGACACTGCACTATTTCTGCAATGCCGAGCCTTTGTCTACCGAGTATGAGGAAGCTCCAATGGTCACAGCACATTCGAGTGGAAAGGACCAGTCATAGGAATAACTGAGTGTGTTCAAGCATGAATACACTACAACTTGCCTGACACTATGTAAAGGTTATTTTGAGGACCATTACTATTTGGGGAATTATAGGAACACTCAATCATTGAGCTATTGGCAATCAGCGATCACTGACATGCTGAGCATGCTTAAACACTGACCAGCCAGGAATCTGCACTCTTGCAGTCGGCACCTCATTGTTCAGAGTGCAGTCTGCTTCCTAATTTTAGGTCAACTCGGGCAGCTTGGGAAGTACAAGCTATAAAGGAATGGTCTTTTACTGTCAGGCAGAAGTCTGAGATTAGTCCAGCATACTTCGATAACCACCTGTTAGGAACCTGCCACCCTCCCATTCATCTACTATCTGCCTACAGTTAACTATTCCAGTTTGCACTCATAGATTCACTAAATACCATATAGAGACTTAGATAAATTGATGACAGTTGGGATCCACTTTGCAACAAGTCATCAACTGTATTATTCAATCTTCGAGGCACATGGTTCCATTGAAAGTCTTGCCTTCCTTCCTGTAGTAAAAACTTACATCAGTTTCTACCCTTTGATCTGAGGCCCTCAAACTGCAGTGGTGTCAAGCTTTAGCCCAAACAGCCGAACAATAAGGTTCTAGTAGAGCTGCCTGAAGAACAGAAGAGGGAGCTTTGAGCAGAACTGGAATTCCCCAAGGTCAATTTGTCAGTGCATAACTATCCACACATGCCCACCAACCTTGGCCAAACAGCCCGACAAAGTGGCATCATCGTGGGATTTTGGCGTAGTATAGATATTTTGGAACATCAGTGTGGATGGAGTCTGAGGAATAAGCAAGAAGTAAGCGATCATCATCTGAAGAGGGAAATGGGGGCTGGCAGGAAGAACAGGTGGCTGGATCAACACATGGCCGAGACGATGTACACTGGAGGCGTGGCGTCAGCACACGACTGAAGACATGGCATGGCGGTTTCAACACACAAGTGAGGGGCGAGACAGCAGGGGAGCCCAGCGCAGAATCGACACATGAAGCAAATCATGGTGGTGCAAGGTGACACGTTGCGGTAAGCACCATGGGATGCTCTTCAGATTATCAGCTAACGGCGGTGACAGCAATGACAGCGGCAGCAACAAGAACGAGGCATTAGGGGTAGTGGTCCTAAAAATTTTATTTTAACTATGACAGCAAGTAAATATATATCTGTTATTTGGTATTGAATGCAAAGATCTCAGATTCCGAGATGCCAGTAAGCTGAATTGTAATGGTAAGTTAAGCAGGGTAGCTTATTGCTGGTAAATTAATGTTTTTTGCCAGATGTGGCAAAAATATTTTCAGAGGCAATGGCAATGTTTATGAAAAGGTCGAAGCAAGTCCTCCACATAAGCCCACAGTTAAGTGTATAAGGCAGATAATAATGTTGAGAAACATCCAGATGCTACAGAGTGGAGTAAGAAATTTCAAACAAGATTGTTGGGCAAACACAGGTCAAATTAGTAATGGATGAATTTAAGAATTATGAAAATTACTATTACCAAGGGAAAAAAGAAACTGGGTGGGTGTCGTGTCAACGTAAGAGCAGCAGGAAAGCCAACATGATAAAGTGAAGCAGAATATTTTGCAGTAAAAGGTGGCAAGGGACCGACCGCTCCAGACCCGTTAAATAAATGTGTGGCGATTTGCATAACTTTGGGGGCCAACATTTCTGAAATTGTTCGCAGGCACAAGAAGCTGACCCGGTGAGGATGTATGTGCTCTATTCCACTTATCTGCATTTAAGTAGTACGTAACTTCAAGCCAGGACAAGCAGAATGGGGTGGGTTATTAGGGCTACCTGCCTGGATTAATGATAAAAAATGGGGAAAAGGAGAATATCATCTTTTAGCGGGTAGTGGTGTGCAAAGATTTGTTGAAAAACTGTCTGCAGGGTGAAAAAATTAGGGCCACTGGTCTGCAAGTTACTGGTCTAGGCTGGGAAATGTTAAAGTGTTAAAATAATCCGGACAGTGTTGGAAATTGGCAAACTCATTTTCTGTGCGACATCATGGTGTACACCTGTTAAGTAAAAAGTTATGGTATGAATCCAGTCTTTGGCGGAAGGGGTCATGAAACTTTAATTACAACACAATACGTACTCAAAACTCTACCGTCAACTCCATACATTTATGGAAACAAACTGTGGCAATACTCTGCAGACCTCCAGTAGCAGCTCGCTGCCCAACAAGCCCCCACACAACCAACAGCAAGCCGCACTTCAACAACAGCATCAGCAGGCTTTGCAGCAACTGCAGCAGAAACAGCTACTTGAGCAAGGACTGTCCTGCGACGATTCCTGGGAATGTTCAACTTTTACCAACAGCACATTCTGTATGCGGCTGATGCACAGGCTTCACTCGATGCTCTCCTCCAAGGTCCCACAGTAAAGAGCCCGACTCCAATCTCATAGATACCGAACCTTCTCCAAGCCTTTGACGACTGCAAAAATGGACTAGCCCAGACCGCTACTCTATCACACCCCATCAGCTCAGTGCCCCTAGTTCTCGTCGTAAATGTCAGTCTAACAACAATCGGTGCTGCCCTCCAGCAACATTCTGGGCACTCCTGGCAACCACTCCAGTATTATTTGTTTCCATGCAGTAGTAGAAGTGGAGTGCCTACGACCAAGAGCTCTTCGCTGCTTACCAGGCAGTGAAGTATATTCGACCCACGGTGGAAGCTCGTGACTTTGCCATTTTTACAAACCAGAAACCACTAACCTACACCTTCAGTCCAGGTGCCAAGAACATCAACACTTGCTCACCACGACAGTTTAATCATCTCGAATTCATTTCGCAATTCACCACAGACGTATGCCACATTTCTGGCTTGGACATCGTCTTCGCTGATTGCCTTTTGCAGATCAGCGCCATTACAACCTCTTCTCTGGCTGACTTCGCCACTTTAAGGCCCAGGACACTGATGAGGACCTGCAAGAACTCCAATGTGGCAGAACAGCTCTCAGCCCTTTGGTGCAACACCACCATGCCAACAATACGGCCCTACATCCTTGCGCCGTTCTGACGGCGATTCTTCGAAGCGATCCAATTCCTCAGCCACCCTGGCACCAACTTCGTGATACAACTCTTCTCCCAAGCATTACGTCTGGCCATCCATGCGTAAGGACTGTCGTGCATGGGTCTGCTGCCGCCTCGCCTGCCAGTGTTCAAAGGTGTCTCATCACGCTCCTCGGAGATTTGTTCTGCCTCCCAAATGGTTCAACCATATACACATTGACATCGTCAGACCTCTTCCGCCTGTCACTGACAACTGCTACCTCCTAACCATGATCGACCACTTCTCTCGTTGGCCTGTTGCTGAACCCCTCATGGACATTACTGCAGAAACCGTCTGCCAGCCTTCTTGGATGGGTTGCTTACTACAACTACCCCAAACTGTGACCGCGGCCATCGGTTTGTATCTTCCTCTTCCTGCGTCTTTGCACGGCACTGGGTATGACCCTTCACTACACCATGAGCTACCATCCACAAGCCAACGGTCTCAAACGCCTGCATCATAATCTCAAAGCAGTTCTCATGTGTCATGCGACCAAATCTTGGCTAGATGCCTTGCCAACAGTCCTACTCTGCCTCCACACAACCTGGCATGCCAACCTGCAGACAACACCTGTGGAAATTTTCTGCGGAACCTCTCTGCTTTCCTGGAGACTTTGTCGGGAGACTGCACAGGATCTCGTCTATGAGCTGTGTGCCCACATGGCTCAACTGCACCCTACTCCTGCATCTCACCACTCCAGTCATCAAGTCTTCATTCACAAGGATTCGGCCACTTCCTCCCAAGTCTGTCAAGACGCAGTATTGCCAGTCCTATGCCCTCCTTATACAGGGCCTTATCCCGTGCTCAAACGCGACCAGAAGACTTATACCATCACCATCAACATCAACGGCAAACCTTCGGCCGTGTCTATTGACCGCCTGAAACCTGCTCATCTCCTGGACGTCTCACCATTGGCAGACTCACCACCTCCCCACCATCAGCCCCACTAGTTTCTCCGATGTCACCGACTCCAGGGCTAGCAGTTTCCACATGTTCCAGCTAGACCAGCTGGACCAGCTGTCCCCCGGATTGCTTAGCAGCCAATCCTCACTCTTCTCAGTGGGGGTGGGGGAGTAGTGTGGCAGTACTCCGCAGTACACCACCACACCAGCGATACTTTGTGCACGCTCTGCTTTCACATGTGCCTCCAGATGTAGCCACTTGGCTCTGCCCAGAGTGAGTCACCACTTTGGCTCAGCGGTTCCACACTCGCCTACCACGCAGGCAATCCGGGATCGAGTCCTGGTTAAGGATTGCAATCCCGCAGTGTTCTCAATCCCGCGGGATCCGCGTGGGATTTGCGCCAATCCCACGGGATCCGTGCGGGATTGGCACAAACAGTTTTTTAACGCATATATTTAAAACATAGTTACTTAAAACGTTAATAAATTAAATAATAACTGAATTAATAAATAATTTTTAATGTTAAATGATAAAAATTAACAGTTAACAATATTTTGATTGGCAAAATGACAGACTTTTTAGCGCGTCTTAAGTGTATTTCGAGGTTTTACATTTTTGTTTATTAATCTAAACCAATTTTTAAATAAATAATAAAAATGGTAAATATCGAGTGTTAGGTCATATGTGCCTTACAATACATCACATAAGTTTGAAAATATGGTTTGCTTAATGGCCAAGTTACCAGAGCTTTTTTTAAAAACTTCTAAATAAACGTTCCATAACACCAAGAAAAGCATTCCATTTCACAAAGTGAAGTGAATATACTCTGTAAAGTGAAGACTTGGCTCAGAACAAGATCTCATAACTTTTTGTCACTGCACAGGCACGAGACTTGGCCTTTTTTTTGCGTGATTCATTATTATATCTCCTGATTCCTTGATTGATATTACAGTTGAATCAATCTTATTAAAAGAAAGTACTCGCCAACATGTAAATCGTCAAGTATTTCAGATTTACTTATGTGGCGTAATGACGTTTTTAGAGTAGAAATTATTATTTTTTTAGTAAGAAAGGAGACTTTCTCGCCGAATGATTGCAGTGAAGTCCTCATAGGTTGTATCTCCAGATTTCATTGCAAACACATGAAATTACACACGTGAGTAAGACGGCGGAGGCAGCCATCGAAGTATGGTGTTCCTAGAACTCAATTCGTCGATATACCCGCGAAAACTCCATTATAATTATTTTTACCTTTAGTCGAAATAATAACAAGCAGAAGAGGGATTAATCAAAAGCCTGAGCGGCACATGTAAGCAGGTGGCTTTCGTCAAAGAAACGCATTGAGGCAGCGGCCAAAACAATAAGTCAAAGGATATACAATTTCCTTTTGATAGCTGTTAAATAAATAGGTATGCGACCGTTAAAATTACGATAACATTAGTTTCATATCAACGAATAATCAAATTTTCAGCCGCAAATTAAATTGTCACAATTACTTTATCTGCAAATACAGAAAATTTGAATAATGAAACCGTGAATAAAAAGCTGTAACCGTGTAGTTCAGATAACGTGTGCGACACTTAAAAAATAATTATATAGTTAGAAAATCGTAATAAATACGCACCATAACTCAAATTACAGAAATGTGTACTCGAAACAAATGTAAGTTTTGATGAATACGTAAAAATGTATTTATTTACTTTCGAATGACGAAGGTTGACAAAAACAAACGCTAGTTCACATGAGTCAAATGCCAACTGCTCTGGTACAGGCAAACAGTGCAATACATCCGATAGAGACCGAGTGGGGCAGCGAGTCACGCAGACTGACACGCGTTTCCGCCGGATTTTGCGGATTGCGGATCCGCTTAATTTTGTGCGGGATCCGCCAGACTGTCTAATGATGCGGGTTCCCGCGGGATTGCGGGATCCCGCTTTGCTGGATTGCAATCCCTAGTCCTGGCACCTACTAACGATTTTTTCTCTCGCTTATGTAACCCTTTCTAGATTGTTCTATAACATTATACTAAATTCAGTTAAGTACAGAAAGTTCTGGAAATACTTTCTTGCACATGACAGTCTTGTACCAACTACTGGTGAATAAACACCTTGTCTTGGAGCAACTATGGACTATTTATTCAATAGCTGGACATAACCTAGCTACAAAACTTATATTTATCCCTTACAAACACATACAAAGTTAGAAACCTAACAATTATGCAAACCTTAATGCTTATAATTGTAATCGGTTTAATAAACCAATCACTTCTTCATAACTACATCCATTTTATAGGTCCATTACAATTTGCATATGCAAGATAGTGTGGTAAATTAGGTCATGTTCAATCTGTAATCCCAAATAAGATTGAGGAATAGGAAAGCCATGAAAGGGAAGTTATGTAGGCTAGATTAAGTATTAAATTCTGAGAACTACATATAACGAACAGAAAGAGAACGAAATTTTAATCAGAGAGAGACAGGTGAATTAGGAGCAAACAATACGATGTGAAGTTTCAAATTAACAATTCATCGGAAGTGGGGAACTTAATCTGTAAGAGGATATCGGTAAATCAAACAGTATTTATCTTACATAACAATAAGGAAAATGTTTGTCAATAGTAAATGGATCTTTAAGGGAATGGATGTATCCAGAAGTAAAGATGATCAGAATGTCAATACCGAGTAAATAAATAATATTGCATGATTATTCGAAGTATAGCCTTGCAATAATAATCTGTAGAATGAGGAAAATCGGGTAAATATTAGAGATGGTATCATAAAACGGCCATATTTGTAATTCATTGTCTTTTTAGATTAGATATACTCATTCTGATCCTAAACGAAAACTGTCGGGGATGTGGAACCTGTAACAGCCCTCATATCTGAATTTTGAATAGTATTGTACTGTATGAAGTATTTGTAGTGAGCTAAAGTTTGCTTGAATATGATCTGGTATGTTTGTTTTGTAATTTCTTGTAAATCAGTGTATATAGACTTTGTTTTATGAAAGAAAATTATTTAAAGTCCATTTAATATGTTCAAGAACCGAGTAGTGCAAGAGAATTTCTTAAATGTTTGTAATTCCATGTATTAATGCAAGTTATGATGTCTACAGGACAATTTTCTACAGTTTGAGACGATTTCTGCAAATAATTTTGTATTTACGTATCTCTAATTACCATTTCTGATCGTTTTGTAATGTTCTTAAGTAATTTTGTATTAATTCCGATTGTTTTTTAATATGTTTGATTGTTTGAGTGATTGTTAATGTTCGAGAAATATCGGGCGGATGCCTTTGAAGAATTCTCGTAATTTCGATAGAGACTATATAAACAGATCGGCTGGACAGAGCAGTTAGTTAGTTGACTTCATTCAGTATTCAGTTTTACAGAGAGATTCATCCAGTTAGTTCACAGAGATTCTATTTGCAACGGCTCAGAAGTGCATCTCTGTATTGTATCTATGCTTGTGAATACAGCTGACTTCGTTTTGAAAACAATAAACAAATCTTCAACATAACCTTCTGGTGGACTTTTTAATTAATCAATATATAAATTAAACCACCAAAGAACTTAATATGGTGAACGTTGACAGGACAAGAAGTCATTAAAACATCCAAAGAACGTAATAAACTGCACACACAATTATTAACAAATAAATATCACCACCAACCGCAATAACTGGTTAGTTACTTTAAAATCCATTATTATCGGTTTCCACTGTAATCTGCAAATGTATGTTATCCTAGTTACCACATATGAATGCAATTTCTAGATAACTTAACTGCTGCATTTATAAACTGTTTCAAGAAAGAAAAACTGTACACCATTTTAGTAATTGTGAACAACTGTCACCTTTCCCTTCCCTATGCCAAGTATATAGTATTTCTTCAGCTACCAATTTAAAGAAGAAAATTCTTTCACAGAGAAAAAAGGGGTTCTGAGCAAAAAAACAGTTTGGATTTAAAGTCTTCAAAAGTTTTTGTAAACATCATTTCTATGGAAGGTCGTTAAATAGAAAAGCTAATGTTATCACGTTGCGTCTAAATGGATTTCTTAACTCATTGCACGTGTGTTTGCTTCACAAATAATTCTTAGAGCACGTTTTCCTGATTTAACTTGTGAAGAGTTTTACTAGAATAATATTTCACAAGTGGATATGGAGTGAAAACATGCAAAATATGCCAATTTCCTTGTTCCTATATCAGCTATTCTAGCAATTATTCTCAATGGAAATGTTGCAGAATTAAGTTTGGTAATTGCTGTATGGGAGATATGAGAGCAAATAAGAGTAACAATTGTAACAAAAGTAAATCTACCAACTAGTAAAAATAAATCTATGAATAGGAGATGGTGTTAGGAAGTACATAACTCGATATAAATTATAATGGAATAATATTTAAAGGAAAACATCAAGGGTTGTGAGACTAATCCTAGCAATTTCAAATTAGTATAAATCGGGGTGATAAGACACACAGAGGATAATCACAGAGTTGGTAACATAGAAAGTAAGTCAAATCAGTTACTAGATAATAAGCAGACTTCACCAATAAGGAGAAACCATCAATTTGTTTCAGCGAAACTGTAGTATTTACCTTGCATGAACAACCTAAGTTTGAAAAACTGTCACTAGCCATAGGATATTATTTATACCTGATCAAATTTTGCAGTGACAGATACTGTCAAGCCTAGAACTTTGAACAGCAGTTCACCACCTATCTAGTGAGAAATCCCGTAAATTCTATATTGTCAATAGCAGTTGCATGACCAGTAATGGATCAACTAGCAAAAACGGTAACTAATTTATTTATTTTTTTCAATCTTTAGTGGTGAATCAAAGAAATTGTGGCTTCCAGTTAAGGAAATTATTATACACAAAAAAATGAGAAGAGGGTAAACTCAGTGAATTAGAGGTTAAAAGAAATTCAAAAGAGAACTACGTAACTCTTATTATCATCTCTGCATCCAACCAGTGGCTTAAACCATTAATAAAAATTGTTTAATACCATTTGAGAGAAAGTATGTGTGCTTATAAATTACAGAGACATGGTTATTAATTCAACTGTAAAATACAAGAATTTGAGAAACTACCTTGAGAATTGTGGTCTTCATGTTTAGAGGACAAAGTGGACCCCATATTAACCATTCTTGGTTTGCCCAGCTAACTCATTGTCTTAGATCCCATATTGAGGATCACCTCTCCCCTACGTCAAAATTATGTATAGTTTGGTTTAAAGGAAAAGTACTGTCAGAAACGGAAATTTTCCAGGAAGCAGTTATGGCGAGCGAGCGGCCAGACCACAGCCAGTGACTTGCAGAGTAACCTTATCTGCCAAGTCAACTGGTGAAACAGCAGGAACTGCACAGCACTTCAGAAGACAAGTATCCCAAACAGAACTATTAATTATAGTGTGGAACATATTTATTAATAAGAATGGGACTCAAACAGTTGGTCAATAAAATATACCAGCAACATAAAGAGGGTTGAATGATAAATAATGCCTCCAAGGTCATAACTCAGGACTGAATGGAAATATTTTAATAAATCAAACACAGAAATAATCCTTAGAATGTCTTCTTAAATTACCAATATTCACTTTTCCACATAATCACCAGACAATTGGATACATTTCCGCCAACGATGAACCAGTTTTCTGAAGCAGTCATGGAAGAAGTCGTCACTGTTTCCGCAACCTCAGTCTCACAGTTCTCTCAACGTCTTCATCAGAAACTTAATGATGTCCCCACAAATCATCTTTCATTATCGGGAACAGATGGAAGTCGGACGGTGCCAAATTTGGTCTGTATGGAGGATGCTGTACGGTGGTGAGATTCAGTCTCTGAAGTTCTGCTGTGGTGGTATGTGAAGTGTGTGGTCTGGCATTGTCATGCTGCAGGAAAACATTTCCCTTTTCCTTTCGGACCCTTGTTAGCCGTCGTTTCAAAGTTTACAGCGTTGTGATGTAAAGCTCTGAATTTATTGTCCCACATTTAAGGACATCAACATGGATAACACCATCTGCGGCCCAAAACACTGTTGCCATGATTTTTCCAGCTGGGGACTGTGTTTTGAATTTCTTTTTTTGGGGCGAGTCTTTGTGTAGATATTCCATAGAGTGGCATTTCGTCTCCGGGTTGTAGTGGTGTACCCGTGTATCGTCTCCTGTCACAATTGAGTGGAGAAAGGCATCACCTTCATTCTCATAATGTGAGAAGAGTTCCTGGCAAATTTCAACTCTGTTCACTTTCATGTCAGGCATCAGCATCCGAGGTACCCATCGTGCACAGATCTTCCGATAGCCAAGCAAAACAATAATGTGACCCACACATTCTTGTGAAATGCCGAATATGCTTGCTTTTTCTCTCAGAGTGAACCAGTGTCAACTTTTTGCTTGTGAAACTCTGTGATTGCTGTCACGGGATGTCCAACTCTGTCACGCAACATCTTTAAACTTACTCACCCAGCGATGCACAGTACTCACATCGACACAATCACCATAAACAGCTTGCATTTTTTTGATGAATCTCCTTTGTGGTGACACCTTCTGCTGTCAAGAATTCAATGACTGCCCATTGCTTAAATTACATTGACCAACGGTCTGCACAGGGTTCAATACTTTACACTGTAACACTACAACTGTTCAATGCTAAAGCTTCCCACCAACTGGATCTGTAAAGGACAGCAGAGAACAAGCCAGGCCCTGAGGCGTCATGAAGGTAGAGGCATTATTTATCATTCAACACTCATAATAATAGCACTTACATGTAATTTGTTTCTTTTTGCACAAAAAACATTTATGTTCATGGGGCTTATTACAAGTAGTCACTTCAAACTAAGAAATTAAGAATGGAGTTATCTTTACTAAGGAGCAAACATTATTTTAGTAGACTCTTCATAAAATTATAATTTTCAGAAATTAAAATAAAGAAGAACTACCAAATTAGGCAATTGTGACAATTTTGATACTTCGAACGTATTGTCAACTTAAATTCACTTCTTGATGATTAGTTAGTGTATTTACAAATAAAACAAATGAGATTCAAGCGTACTGAAGTCGTTAACATAAGGTTGAAGTAATAGTGACTTGTAAGAATAATGAACTGAAGACGAAATGATATTTTACGAAGTCCTAGACTGTGTACCAGTTTTAAAACTGATATACACAGTTGGCTGTGAGAACCATATGATACTTTCATGTTTAAATGAGACCTATCTAGGTTTTATCAAATTGCTGAGGTGAGCGATGTCTGATAGACTAAAATCTTTAAAATTTTTGATACTATAATAATAGGATCATCCAACTTTGTGTTAGAGCAATATGTCAGTTGGGAATCACATTGAATCATATTACTCAGTGTGAACCACAGGTCTCAAGTTTCAAATTAAATTAAGTAATTTAAGCAACTGTAAAAAATCTGTGGTAATCACATATTCTTTTCACGTAATTGCCCAACAACCAAGTTTTCCAGTCAATTGGCTGAATACTTACCAAGAGAAAAAAATAAGCAAACCATAAGTAGGCGAATCTGTAAAAGTGTCTTATTACTATGTTGTATCCAACCACAGTGACAACTATTTAGGATTCATGCAAGACCTAATATTAATAACATCATTATTTCAAATTAAGACACTGGAGAATGTGAGTCTATGCGAGATAATAAGCAAAGATTTTAACACACTTTAAAAAAAACAGAATATTTGCAAATGTCCCAAGACACGATTAAATATAACAGTATTGAAACATTATAACAATCCTAGTTTTAAGTATGACTGTACTTGCTATATATATATATATATATATACATATAAGGAAGGATAGGGCTGGGACAACGAACAAAAAACCAACACAAGAGAAGCACAATATTTCGGCCTACAGCAGCCTTAAACATGCAGAAGGTGAAGCACCAGGCGGCGTCACATATGTACACATAAACGGCCGACTGGTGAATGGCGTCTCAGGTGCGGATGGTAGTTTAGGTAGAAGGGAGGGGGGGGGGGGGGGGGGAGAGAGAGTAAGCTCAAATATAGGATCGATAATCGATACTGATGACGATATGTTATTATTGAAAGAGGTGAATAATAACTGGGTGGGGATATAGTTCTGGGTTCTGTGTGTGTGTATATATATATATATATATATATATATATATACGTATATATATATATATATATATATATATACACAGAAATACAAAAAATGTAAATGGTATAGATAATAAGTGCTGGGTCTGGTGGGCAAAGTTTATTGGAGATTGAGGCCAGGAGGATGTCTAGTGTCAAGGATATTCTGGTAGGCTAGTTCCCATCTACGAAGTTCAAAGGGGGTTGTCTTGTTAGGGAAAACTGATTGCCCTAACTGAAAAACAGATGTTCAAATTATTGATTTTGTGGGAACTGGCATGTTTTGCAACTGGATGGGCCTCATTGTTAGTATAAACTGTCTGCCTGTGGCCATTCATTCTGATAGCTAGGGGATTGGTTGTGAGGCCTATATATGAACTGGAGCAATGGAGGCATGTCAGTTGGTATATTAGGTGTGTTTTCATGCAAGTAGCATGACCAATGATAGGGAATGTTTCACCTGTGGTAGGATTGGAGTAAGTGGTAGTGGCTGGGTGCATGCTGCATGTTGCATGTTTTACAACGGGGTCTATTGCACGGGATTGAACCCTGTGGCAATCTGGGGGAATTACTTGGTGAGTACTTGTGAACCAAGATATTTCTTAAATTTGGTGGTCTGCTAAAACAAGTGCGAGGGGCAGTGGGTAGAATTTTATGGAGAATGGTGCACATACCGGGGAAGGAACATAGGAAATCATGTCCACGGCGAAGGATTAGGTAAATGGACTCGAGACCAGGGAAGAACTGAGTGATGAAGGGGGGGCTGTGGTTAGTTTCAAAGGGTACTGACTTGGAGTGGTTGTGTAAAGGAAGAACTATGGCATGGGAGATTTGTTTTCTGCACTAAGTCAGGAGGGTAGCTATGGGAGATGAGATCACCAGACAGGTTTTCTGTGTATTGGGAAAGAGATTGTTCATCAGAGCAGATTCGCCTGCCATGGAGGGCCAGACTGTAAGGAAGGGAACGTTTGATGTGCAAGGGATGACAACTGTTGAAATAAAGATATTGCTGCAGATTAGTAGGTTTGATATGAACAGAGGTATGTAGGCGCCCATTATGCAAGGAAACGTCAACATCAAGAAATGTAACACGAGTATTGGAGTACGTCCAAGTAAAGTTGATGGAGTGGTTGTTTAGGGAGTTGAGGAAGTCTATTAGATGATGCTCATCGTGGGTCCAGATCATAAAGATGTCATCTATGTATCTGAACCACACAAGAGGTTTAATGGGAAGATTGTTGAGGAATCGTTGTTCCAGACGGCCCAAGAAAAGGTTTGCATAGGATGGTGTCATGCGGGTGCCCATTGCAGTACCACGTATCTAGTGGTAAAATTGTGAGTTAAAGGAAAAGTAGTTGTTAGACAGGATGAATTTAGCCAAGGAAATGAAGGATGTCTTGGGGAGGCTGTCGGCAGGTCGCATTTCCAGGAGTGTTCCATGGCGCTGAGGCCCTGTCCGTGAGGGATGTTGGTGTAAAGGGAAGAGACATCTATGGAGACAAGGAAGGAATCAGGTGGTAGAGGAGTGGGGACTGTGGAAAGTCGTTCAAGGAAGTGTGGGGTGTCTTTAATGAATGAAGGGAGGTCCTGTACACAAGGCTGGAGGTGCTGATCCACAAAAGCTGAAATCCGTTCTGTAGGAGACCCATAAGCCGTAACTACAGGTCTCCCCGGATTTCCAGTTTTGTGGATCTTGGGAAGAAGGTAAAAGGTGGGGGTACGGGGGTTCTGCGGGGTAAGTAGGGACAAAGATTTGGGGGAGAGTCCTTGTAAGGGGCCTTGGAGGTCAAGGAGAGTGTGTACTTCTTGGCATATTGAGGTTGTAGGATCTGTAGGGTGTGGAAGGTATGTGTTGGTGTCAGAGAGCTGTCTCAAAGCTTCGGCCTCATAGTCACAGCGGTCAATGACTACGGTCGTTGACCCTTTGTCAGCTGGGAGAATAATGATGTTCCTGTTCTTAGACAGTTCTCTCATGGCACGGGTTTCGTTAATACTGAGGTTGTTGGAGTGGGTAATGAAGTTGAGAAAAGATTTTGAGGACAGGTTGGATGTGAGGAATTCCTGGAACATACAGAGTGGATGGTGTTGAGGAAGGAGATATGGATCTAGTTTGGATGGAGGTTTGAAACGCTCTAGGCATGGCTCAATCTCATCATGCTGAAAGTTATTACCATCCCGGGTGGCAAAGTGGTAACGCCACTGGAGAGTGCGGCAGAACACTAAAGAGTCCCGGACCAAAGCAGCATGGTCAAACTTCGGGGTTGGGGAAAATGACAATCCTTTCGAGAAAAGAGAGTTGAGATTCTGTTAACGGAGATGATGAAAGGTTCACCACAAACTGCTGTGGTTTAGCAGGAGGTAGAGTGGCAGCTTTTGGTGTGGGTGGTAGAGGGGTTGGGTGGGGGAGACAAAATGTGGGAAGACATGGGATTTTGGAAATCAAGGGAGCTGTAGGAGTGTGTTGAGGATGATTGGGATGTTGGTGAGGTAGGGGTAGACCCATATCCAGGTAACTTTTTGCAAGTGCAGAAAGCTTGCCCAGATGTTTTTGTGCTTGTTTTGCTAAGAACTGTATACAATCTGATAGAATCTGCTGTAAATGATTAATTATATTTGGGGCAGAAAGACAAAGAATTTTGTGTAGGGAGACAAGCTGGGCAGAATGCCAGTCTATTTTGAACAAGAGCTGTTGAAGGACAAGTCTAGTGAAGTTAAGTGATTGTGTAAAGTGAAAGATGTGTAGTGGTGGGTGAATTTGTGGATGGCAGCCAGAAACAGGGAGTTTAATGGTTAATCCGTTTGGAGGAATGTTTAGAGAGAGGCAAGATTGAAGGAAGAGAGTATGTGCAGTTTCACGAGGTGGAAGGCGTGAAACTTGTAGGAAGAGATGTATGAATCCATGGGTGACATGTTAGGGGAAATAGATTAATATGAATGATGACGCCCAAAAAAATGTCCAAACAACTGTTGAGAAGAAAGGCTAAGTGTCACAAAGGGAATATCTGAATATGGTTCAAAGGATATAGCACAGCAGAAAAATTCAGAACCAAGAGTTAAAAAAGAGAAAAATAGAACGCTGTATCAAGAAACAGCGGAAAAATCGTCCAAAAATGCTACTTCACAAAAATCGCGAAATGGAATAATCAAGAACCGATCGCGGGAAGAAAAAGGTTATAAATCCATGCAAAAATGTGAAAAATATTAATATTCGTGCTGTATGGAGAAACATTGGGAAAATCGGGCAAGAATGATTAATATCATAGAGAAAAGTCGATAAGCGCGAAATGGAATAAACAAAGAAATGCCGATCGCAAAAGCAAAAATGTACAAAAGAATAATTATAGATATTTAGAAAGAAAATAAATAGTAATTAAACTGCAGAGTAGGTGCAGAAAAACAATCGGAATCATTGTACTGAAATTACAAAATGGAAAAGCAGAGTGATGTAACTCCCAGCCGCCTTCATCTGTGGTAAGTGTTGGGTCATATTTCCCTATCCTTCCTTAGTTTTATTGCCTTAAAGCTTTTTCCTGCTCATTGTTATATATATGATTAAGTTTATTCAAGAATGGTTTAGATTCACAGTTGGATCCGGTAGGCACCCCCTCTTCCCCTTTACAACCCTTATTTCTATACGAATCCACATTTTTTGTCTGATTTCGATGGAACTTTGCACACGTATACTTTAAACAGAAAAATACTGTAATCATTTGGTTCTCAGAAACCCTACCCCTCTTCCCCTTTCCACCCCCTTATTTTTGTAAACTTTCTTTATACATACCCACAGATTTAAATTGTCCTTAGCACACATATACATTGATACAAACAGAAAAATACTGTCTATATTTGATTTTCACAAACCCAACCCCTCCATTCTTTCCACCCAACTAATTTTTTTCAATGTTATTTACACAAAACTATAGTTTCTATCTGATTTTGAAGGAACTTTGCACACATATACTTTAAAGCAAACAGAAAAGTACTGTCTACATTTGGTTTATAAAAGTCCAACCCCTCTCCCCCTTTATTCCCACCCATCTTAATTTCAAAAGTTGTTTATAGAAACTCAGTTTTATCAGGTTTTTTTTATGGAACACTGCACACGTATACTTTAAAACAAACATAAATGTATTGCCCACATTAGGTTTACAAAAAAAAAATAAAAACACACTCTCACCCATCACCCTTCTTAAACAAAATTTATGCATTAAACGATTCAGTTTATCACAATGTCTTTCAATTATTTAGTACAGATAAATCTGTCCATTTTGTATATGCATATCCAATTAAGAAAGAAAAAGGCACATTGCACCGCATGCCAGGCAAAGCTAGTATATTATATTATGTTTACTTAATGTCTTCTGCACAATTGATTTATTGTTTCGGTGTTATAAGATTTTTAATTGACTCTGTTTATCTTCAGGCTTCACCAACCTGCTACACCAGAATTGAAAAATAATTAGTCAAAAATTTTGCAATACTCTCGTGAGCTTTAAAGCGGAAATAAAACTGGAACATTTTGTACTTTTCGGGAGTTATGGAAAATGCCTTCTTCAAAACGGGGAGGTATTGTAATGGTCATTTTGAGGACCATTACTATTTGGGGAATTATAGAAATACTCTGTCATCAAGCTACTGGCAATCTGTGATCATTGACATGCTGAGCATGCTCAACCACTGACCAGCCAGGAATCTGCACTCTTGCAGTCGGCACCTCATTGTTCAGAGTGCAGTCTGCTTCCTAATTTTAGGTCAACTCGGGCAGCTTGGGAAGTATAAGCTATCAAGGAATGGTCTTTTACTGTCTGGCAGTCATCGAGAGTAGTCCAGCATTCTTCTATAGACACCTGTTAGGAGTCTGCCACCCTCCCATTCACCTCCCATCCGGGGCAACCATTTGCCTACTGTTAACTACTATTCCAGTCTGCACTCATAGATCCACTAACTCCCATACAGGGGCTTAGATAAATTGGCGACAGTTTGAATCCACTTTGCGGCACGTTATCAACTGTATTACTCAGTCTTTGAGGTTACTGGTTCCATTGGAAGTCTCACCTTCCTTCATGTAGTAAAAACTTTTATCAGTTTCTACCCTTTGGTCTGTGGCTCTCAATCTGCAGTGGTGTCAAGCTTCAGCCCAACAGTAAGGGTCTAGAGGAGCTGCCCGACAAACAGAAGAGGACACCTTGAGCAGAACTGGAAATTCCCAAGCCCATCAGAAGAGGATGCCTTGAGCAGAGCTGAAATTCCGTAAAGTCGGTCAGTCAGCACACACATCTATCCACACACGCCCTCTAGCCTTGCCCAAACCCCCTGACAACTAGTTGGGACTTGCTAGGGTCCGAGGATCTGACAAGGGCTCGGCAGACCACAGAAAGTTTGCACTTGAAATTGCTGGATGACTACCCAATCCCACAATGTGGGTAATGAGCATTATCTGTAGCATAAGAGGCGTGGTATGGGTTTCACTCAAGTATCCCAGATGGTGACTTAAAACGTTGTGAAGGTAGCCTAGCTAACAAGAGTGCTAAGCAGAAGGAGAGCCCCATCAGACTTTGCTAGTTCCTCCTCTATGCGTTGGCTTCATTGTGGCAGATAGTTTTGTTAGGTGGTCAAGTACGCAGGATGGGTGGTAGGAGGGTTAATAACCTAGTACCTTCAATGACAACTATGTCCCTTCAACATGAAGACGGATGAAACAAGTTTAAAAAATCACAAGTCCCCGACCTTTACAAATGAAAATATGTGAGCTTGTCACTTAACTATTTGTGACGCCTCCCAGAGTATTCAACTGCTTATCTCAAGCTTTAATGTTTCTCTGAACTGAAATCTTCCAGTTACTGTTTTGCACGATTAGTGATGTTCCGATTCAAATAAATACGAGTAAGTACTCGATACTTTGTTTCGATACCGAGTACTTTTCGTATTCGAATAAATTCATTCGATACTTACTCGGTATCGGAAGTACCTGTATCGGATCGAAAGTATCGAAACGTACCCGGTGTTAAATTCTAAGCGCATCAACCTTGCTGCGCCACTCAGGCACGCCTGTGAAATTAATTTTCCTCTGACTTCAAGTTGGTAGCATTGAAAATCAAACAAAATCAATCTTAGAATAAGCAATCTAATCTCAAAGAATTTGTTTTAGGTACCTATTTCACTGTACGATAATAAAGTTGTACTTGGCACGCATTTCGCTACACCTGGCCAATGGTCATTCCCGCACAGCCCCACACAAAAACTAAAAGGTATGGTTCATAAGGAACTAAGTAGCCCTTGTGAATCGGAAGAAGCTGCATCAGCTAGCGTTTCACAGGAATATCAATTCTGGAAACATCACAAAGAAAAAGAAAATGCTCCACAATGACAAAGTCTCTCTCTACTTGTCAAACACTGTAATGTCTCTAAAAAGAAATCCATTTACAGAATGGGAAGAAATGAAACTTATATTTCCTTGTCTGTATAAATATGCACAACAGTATCTCATCGCTGTAGCAACATCAATATTGAGTGAATGTTTGTTTTCTAATGCGGGTGAAACGATGATAAACAAAAGAAACAAGCTGTCCCCAAAATATTTGGAAAAATTGCTTTTTTGGGAAAACTTCCAAAAGCGGACTTTTGTTTAAAAGTGTTAAAACTATAATAAATAAATATTTTAAGATAAGACAAAACCTTCAAAGTATGCTTACATGTGAGCTTTATTATAATTTAATAAAAAGATTAAAATGTTTAACGAGTGTTATTTGATTTTATAATAAAATAAATAATTCAGCAACATGTCACATATATTTTTATATTTCGACATTAATTAAAAAAAGAGTATCGATATGAGTAAGTATCGATACTTTTGCAATACTCATATGAGTAAGTATCGTAAGACAATTTGAGTACTACTCATTTGAGTACGTATCGATACTTTGATGGTATCGGAACATCACGATTTGCTTTTCTGTGGCATTGCTTTCCTCTTGCTATGGTTAATTTGTGAACTCATATAATTCCAGCAATAAAACCTTTTAAATATTGCTCTTTGGGTAAAGTAACAATTGCTGCCTTGTCAGGTCACTTTGAATGGCTCAATGTGGCTGGTCCAGCGGTTCGCTCTGAAGTGGACTGAAGTTTGAATATAAGTCGCACATGCCATAAGGAACTCTTCTTTCAGGAAACAATGTGCATTTCCTTCTACTGTGACTTTGGAAATACCAGTCACCGTACACAAGGTAGAACTACATCTTCCTTCGCTAGTCTTGACCCAGCAATATGAAATAGAAATTTTGTAATTTTAATTTGTGACAGGAATATTGTAGGGTTGGAATCTTGAAAAATGGTTAAGGTATATTAACTACCTCGTTTCGGTGTGTGAATGGGTATTAAATACCCGTTACTGACAACAGTTACAAATAAATGGAACAAGAGTTTTCTATGACCCTTGAACTCGCCTAATAACTGATGATACTTTAACTAATAAAAATCAAATTGTAAACATAAAAAAGAAAGGACTGAACTGCTGTTTTTTGAACGACAATAGAATGCCCTGCCATCAAATATCTGTGAATACGACATTTTTAGTACAAAGAATAACATTTTCTCTATATTTCAAATTTAAATTTTGCAGCTATGGTGTTGTTTGATTGTATTTTGAATTATAATTTCTCTGAAAACCACAAGTATGTGTTTCTTTTTTATACTTTAACAATTTATAATTCTTAAGACTTTACGCTTCATTGCCATTGAGGTCATTAAAGATGGGAGATGATTGAAGTCAAAGAAAAGGAAGCAATTTAGCCATTTCCTTTTGGAGGAACCATCCTTACAATAGCCTGGAAAGATTGAGAAAATATGGAAAATTGAAATCTTATAGACGGACAAAAATTTGTCCTAATTTTTCTCACCATAAAGGCTACCAAGACATTTTCTACTAGGAAAAGTGGTCATGAGAAAAGATTGATGCTGGTCAAACCGTTAATGAGACAGGTAAACATATTCTGCCGAGCTTTTTAACTTCTAATGTCAGTATCTTGAAGGAAATGGATGATTGCTTTTAAAACTGGAATAATCTGGGTTGGTAAAATGGAAAAACTTTTTCAGAAAACAAGTTTCTCATGTGCCTGTTGAAATGAGTGTATTTTGACTGGTACTGGAAACACACAACACGATATGATTAAGATCTGCAATATCTAAAGGATTGAAAATGTGTGTCTGCTATGATGTCTCAGTATAGATAACTCAAACAACATCTATGACTACAATTACTGTTCTTGTATGCCTGCTAGTTATAAGTCTACTTGTTATATACATCACAAAACCATGGTTCCTCATGAACATATGGTTCTATTCCCTTATAATGCCGTCCTCTCGTGCTGTATCCTATAGCACCTGCAAGTAGAAATGTAAACAGCTTAGTTTCAGAAAGAGGAACATCTGTGAATGCAAAATTCAATATCATCCTTGTTTTGTGGGACTGCAAAATTGTCATCTGTGTTAGCCACCATAACTGTATGTTCACACTTTCCATCATTATAATCCCAACCAAGATAAGTAAGTAAAACAATCAAAGCAGATTAATTTTTCATGACGTGTACTTCCAGCTTCTTTTTTTTTTAATTCGCCACTATTATTGGATATTAATTCATTTTGTAATGCAAATAGTACGAGTACAACATTTACAAAATGCTACGAGAGAATTTCTGAAGTCAAAATCCATGAGGAGTAATTTCAGAAATTTTTTGTGACCAATAAATACAATTCAGCGTTTTATTACAACACTTTCATCGTTCCTCTAACTATGACCATGTAACTATTGAAATATTTCATATGAAGTCATTTCTGTAATTTTAGGCAAATGCTTATTGTATTTGTAGTTGCTCGTCATCCCAAAATGGACATATTTCGAGTAAGGAGGGTCATATTCACACACCTTATTAGAGCTAATTCCACAGAAGTGTTCTATGCTTCCGCATTGCCACTTATAAACAAAAACTTCACCACAGCAGTTAGATGTCTGGTACTTCCTCACCTGCGTAACCTCTGACCTACGTGTTTGTCAATTTCCTCTAGTCAGAGGATTCTTTTTGCCAATAGCCACACACAATTTTAAGAAACCAATCCCAAACAAGTGTGCAACAAAGAACGTCCCTCCACCTCACCTACTTTTCACATTCTTTATCATAATTTCCTTAAATGCTTTATAGTACTCTGCCATTTTACAAACTGAAACAAAAAAAGTTTATCAGATGGTGTGGATCAGTGATGTCTTGGAACCCAGCCAATCAACTTTTGGTGTCTGTACATTCTAATGAGAAAATTGTTTGGTTGAAAAACATTTTTTTTTTTAAATCTCAATACGTTTTGACGCGATAGCTATTCAGCCAGTTTCTTCTTAAGGTACCTCATCCTACTGGAGGTTGGTAGTCCACATAGCTAGCTTAGGATATGACATTGCAGCACGGAAAGCCTCTTCTGACGTGCAGTTGTATCATCTCTAAATGTCCTTCAGCCACCATTTCCTTCTGCTTACAACAGATCTTTTCCCCCTTATCTTTCCTTCAATGATGGGGGAATTGAGGAGTTGTCTTTCTTGACCTTTGAAGGATCTAGATATAAATAATGTTAACTTTGTGACTTAGGTCAACATTGTACTTTCATAAAAACCCTTTGTTTTTATTTACACTTAAACTTTATGTTGGTCACTCACAGTTCTATAATGGTGCAGAGCTAGAAATTGTGACTTAGATTTGTACAGAACTGCCTTTGCTTGTTAATTAAGTGTCCACTATTTGTTTTTTAAAAAAATGGGTATCAACCTTATGAAAAAAGTGGTGTCATTTCTTGAAAATCGAAAGGTTTCATTATTTCAATAGTTATTACCATCAAAAAGGGGATATCCGTAATTATTTTTACTGTAGAACTGCCAACTACACAAACATCTGCGCGTGTCTACAAGTATGCTGTGCGTAGGGTCATTAATTTTAGTCTAGGGTAAAGCATTGGTAATTGAAGATCTATCATATAATGAATTTAGTGTACCTCCTAACAGCTGTGCTGTCCCATAAGGTAGTACTGTCTATATCGAAGCATAATAGAAAGGCGACGGGTCAAATAGACCTAAGTTTTTTAAAGTTACATTACAGTAGTTCACCACCAGGTTTGTCAGGACAATAGCAGACTCAGAATTAGGGGTAACTTGTTGCACCTTCTACCAGGGAAGAGATACCATATAAATACAGAATATTAAACCAATCTAGTCTTATCTTCAATTTCAGTATTTACATTATCACATTAAGATTTAACTTTTTCTGGTATGCACTTTACCTAGGATTAACTTTAATTTTGAGAAGAATATGGCAATATCCAAGTTTTGTGACCTACACTGAAGGGCCAAAGAAACTGGTACACCTGCCTAATATCATGTAGGGCCCCCGCAAGCACACGGTAGGTCTGCAAAACGACGTGGCATGGACTCAACTAATGTCTGAAGTAGTGCTGGAGGGAACTGACACCATGCATCCTGCAGGGCTGCCCATATATCCGTAAGGGTACGAGGGGGTCGAGATCACTTCTGAATGGCACATTGCAAGGTATCCCAAATATGCTCAATAATGTTAATGTCTCAGAAGTTTGGTGGCCAGCGGAGGTGTTTAAACTCAGAAGAGTGTTCCTGGAGACTCTAGCAATTCTGGACGTGTGGGGTGTCACATTGTCATGCTGGAATTGCCCAAGTACATCGGAACCCCCAAATACATCAGAATGCACAATGGACATAAATCGATGCAGGTGATTTGCCAGGATGCATATGTACACGACACCTGCCATAGTTGTATCTAGACATATCAGGGGTGCCGTGCCACTCCAACTGCACACACCCCTCACCATTACCAGCTTGAACAGTCCCCTGCTGACATGCAGGGTCCACGAGTTCATGAGGTTGTCTCCATACCCGTACACATATTCCTCTCGATACAATTGTAAACGAGTCTTGTCAGACCAGACAACATGTTTCCAATTATCAACAGTCCAATCCCGGTGCTGACTGGACCAGGCGAGGCGTAAAGCTTTGTGTCGTGCACTCAGCAAGGGTACACGAGGGGGCCTTCGGCTCCGAAAGTACATATCGATGATGTTTCGTTGAATGGTTCACACGCTGACACTCGATGGCCCAGCACTGAAATCCGCAGCAATTTGCGGAAGGGTTGCCCTTCTGTCACGTTGAACGATTCTGTTCAGTCATCATTGGTCCTGTTCTTGCAGGATCTTTTTCCGGTGGCAGCAATTTCAGAGATTTGATGTTTTACCGGATTCCTGATATACACGGTGTCCTTGTGAAATGGTCGTACAGGAAAATCCCCAACCCATTGCTACCTCGGAGATGCTGTGTCCCATCTCTTGTGCGCCAACTATAACGCCATGTTCAAACTCACTTAAATCATGATAACCTGCCATTGTAGCAGCAGTAACCGATCTAACGCCTGCTCCAGACACCTGTTATCTTATATAGGGGTTATCCTCTGAGTGTTTACATATCTCTGTGTTTGCATATGCATGCCTATATCAGTTTCTTTGGCTCTTCAGTGTATACACACATATGATTACAATTTTGGTAGATGTCTCTTCCACAGTAATATATTTTGCAAGCTTCAAAGTTTTTATCATCATGCAGTGACTTAAGATCTGTTCTATTTCTGTAAAGAACACCAGATTTTATAAACATTCAAGAACCACCACATTTTATTTTTGTTCAGCAGTAACAACTTGCCAATTCATAACCACCTAATGTAAATAATTTGATAAGTTAACATCAGTGTTCTATTATACACAATACTAGTGGGTTTTTGAGTTCACCGATACATTTGGCTCATTGATTTTGTTTCGAACACATTGAAAATTTGTGAACACATTTTTGAGTAAAAATCCTGCTCGCGGAACTAAGTTTTCCCATAGAACCATCGCTCACCAGAGCCTATCTTTTTTAGTTTGTAACTTCAAATTTTGCTTAATTTTAAATTTCCAATATTTTTTTATTTTTTTAATTTGATTTTGCATATTTCTCAGTTTTTTGCACGTACATCCATTACTTAATAGGCAATTTAGGACCATCTACTGCGCTTCCGCGATGTGTCCGTATGGACAGGTTTATTATCTACTTATTAGTATTTTCAAGCTTACGGATTCATATGTAGGGGAACCCGGTGTACAACGGGGTACAGGGGCAGAATGAAGTTCAATGTTTTTCGAAGTCAAGGAGGTATTTCGAACGAGCAGTAACAAGTAGAACTAGATCAACCTATTGCGGCTCAGCTACGGCAGCCTCAATAGCCTAGTTTTCTCTAGCGTTAGTACGTGGAGTTCTCGTTGTGCGATTTTCTGCTCCCGAATTGTAACTTCTGATGTTTTTGTAACCAAGGTTAACTACACATACTTCTTTACATTTCAAATAAAGATAGCACATGCTTGAAGTACATTTAACTGTCTTTAGTTTTGTGTAATTAAATGTTTCTTTATGTACCTTTCTCGAGTTACCTTACCTCGCTGTGTCCCTGGCGGAACTGGTGGGGCGGAATGAGGAACTACCCTACTCTGCCCTGCTCTTGCAGAAAAGCTTGTAACAGGGTCTCTTCATTTTATGTTTCATCTGATGTTCTAATGCCTATTCCAAAAGTTAAAGAAACCACGAAAAGGATGAATCTGAAGAGGTGGAAGGCCGATGTTTTAACAGATTCCCATAGGAAAAAAAAAAGAAAGAAAAAGATGGAAAGAACTTTGCAAAATAAGAAAAAGCAAAGCTAAAACTATTTAAGAAAGAATAAAATTATGAATACAGAGAAACAAAGGAATGTGCCTGAAGATAAATTGAAAAAAGAAGCTCAAGAGTGATTCTGAGGACTGTTCTGATTGTGATTGAATAAAATTCACCGTAATATAGACAAAGTCACTAGAAGGTTGGATCGCTTGTTCCATGTGCAAAAAATGGGGGCACAATTCCTGTGCAACAGTAGATAGCAAAAATGACTAGTCTGTATTAATGCGTGAATTTTGTGAATAGGCTTAAGAAAAGGACACCATCAATGAAACTTTTAGTTAAACCTTTATATAGTCACTTAAAACTAAATAAATATCAAGCAGACTTCTATTTTTCTGCATTTCCACTAGTTTTGTGTGTTTCTATAATTACTTGTTCTTACCACCCTGTTCTGCCCCCAGGGAAAATAACACAAAGCTATGTTTTTGAAAAGAATATATATATATATAGTGTTCTTTAGTTCTCTCACAATTTTATTTTATTTTCATAATTAATATATTGTAATGTGTTTACAGAAAAACTAGCAGCTCTATTAATTAACCCTTTCGTATTTTAAAAACATATTTTCAACTTTTGTACCCTGTTCTGCCCCGGGTTCCCATATATTCTGAATTTCACATTACTTTCGTAGTAATAACAGAAAATTGTTGACCTTCCATTTTTGTGAGGCAACAGTTGAGCCTGTCAGAAGCGCATTCTTCCACTAATTCACGGTAAGCTCAAGTCCGAATTTTTGCTAAGCCTTCAAGTATTTTGACTCCTGAAAATTGGATGCAAGATGTCCATAGCAGTCGACATTTTTTCGATACTCTGAATTAACAGCACAAATCTCAGATTCCACAAGGAAGAAGTCACAGCTACTGCACAGTAAATTAAATGTAATAAATAGTGCATGTTTGTCTTATTTCCTATATGAGCATAAAGATCATAATTATTTTTTTTACTATTTCTTGAACACTAATGTGGCTACAACTATTATAAGTAATTACTTACGTTAAACTAATGGTATGAGCTGTGTTACGTGGCATGGACTGGAAACACTGGTCAAATAGAACTTTCCATTGACTGTAAATGATTATGTTCAGCTACTTGGAGAACATTTGCAGCCATTCATGGCCTTCATGTTCCCAAACAATGGAGTTTTCCAGAATGACAATATGCCATGTCACTAGACCAAAGTGTTTCACGATTGGTTTGAGGAATATTATGGACAATTACAGCAAATGATTTGGCCACCTAAATCGCCAGACAAGAAACCAAATGAACATATCCAGGACTAAATTGAAAGGACAGTCGTGCACAGCGTCCTGCACTGACAACATTTTTGCAATTATGCATGGCTAAATATTTATTCCAGGGGTCTTCGTCGACTTGTTGATCCAATGCCAGGTCAGGTTGCTGCACTTTGCTGTGCAAAAAGGGATTTCACATGATATATATATATATATATAACCTCATTTTATTTTACCAGCTTATGTTCAGTTTCTATGAGGGTTGTTTCAAAAGTAAGGTTCCCAACTCTGTACCCTTAACGTACATGGTGCAATGCAAAATCTGGCAACACCACCATGTTCGCCGGACCCCCCACCACCGATTCCAACAACCAGCGTGGCTCTGCAACGGTCAGCACCAACCTGACAGCCATAAGCGATGGAGCCCGTCATCGCCAGGTGTGAAATTCGTGCGGTCATCCAATTTTTGCACACAAGAAAGTTACCACCCATAGACATTCATCGGCAATTGAGTGAAGTGTATGGGGAAATGTGTATAAGCATTCAACACGTCCGCAAATGGTGTAGGGAGTTTGCCAACGGACGTCCATGACGAACAACAAAGCGGGAGGCCGTCAATCTCAGACGACGTTGTGGCAAAAGTTGAGCAAATCCTGCTCGAAGATCGGCAAATCACCATCCAGCAACTGGCTGCTCAAATTCCTGAGGCTCCTGAAGCTTCAATTGACAGGATGTTGAATGAAAAGCTAGGCTACCACAAGGTGTGTGCACGCTGGGTGCCGCACATGCTTTCAGAAGTCCACAAACAGCAGCGCGTCGACTGTGCTCGGAAGTTCTGCAGTGAATGCGACGAGAATAATGAAGACTTCCTTGATTTCATTGTTATGGGGGATGAATTGTGGTGCCATTACGTTACTCCGGAAACAAAACAACAATTGCGCCAATGGAAACACACCGGGTTGCCACCACCAAAGAAGTTTAAGCAGCAGCTGTCAGCAGGAAAAATCATGGCATCTGTGTTTTGGGACCGGCGTGGTGTACTGCTCATAGATTTTATGCCTAGAGGAACCACCATAAACTCCACAGGTTATTGCGAGACTTTGAAAAAGCTCAGACGGGCAATCCAAAATCGTCGTACGGGAAAACTCAGCAAAGGCGTAAGGCTGCACCACGACAATGCCCGTCCACATGTGTCACAACAAACGAAGGAGTTAATCGACAAATTTGACTGGGATGTCATTGACCACCCCACCTTACAGCCCCGATTTGGCACCCAGTGATTTTTATCCATTTCCGAAATTAAAGAAGCACCTAGGCGGTCTACAATTCCAGACGGACGAGGAGTTGCCAGAAGAAGTTTCCAAGTTTCTCAACGGGTTGGCGGCGGACTTCTTTGAGGTGGGAATGCAAAAGTCGATTACTCGACAGAAAAAATGCATAGAAAAAAATGGGGACTATGTGGAAAAATAGCTTAAAGATCAAAGTTTCCAATGGTGTGATCGTTTTTCGAATAAAATTCCTCGTGTCTAAAAAAATGTGGGAACCTTATTTTTGAAACAACCCTCGTATTTGATAAGCATGACCATAGAAACGTTCTCTTAGCAGCAGTACTTGTGGCAAAAAAAGTAAATCTATTCAAATTGATACACCTCAAGATAAATGACATGCAAGATGACATATCAAAATGTTGCACATACGCGCGCTCTTCCTCACTCCACTCCTCGTTTCCAACCACTAACTGTCTTGCTAATGAGCGGACAGTGCCTAGTTAGTACCTAGTACCTACTAGCACACAATTACCTAATTACTTATTGCAAATGTTAGAAATGGATAATAAATATACATATGTGATATACTTATACCAAAATATTTCTTAATATAAGGGCTTCCACCAAAGGGAATTGGGAGTTGCATGCCAAATCCCTAAGAGATGGCTGTCCTGCCACCCCTCTGGGACCTGTCACCTGGGCAATTGCCCCCCTACACCCTTAGGAGAATATGTCAGTCGCAGACAATGTGGCAGGTAAATTTTTGTAGCATCGCCAAATGAGTTATTAAACAAACTCCAACCTTTGTGTTCACTGTCATAGCTTCCTTTTTTGTTTGATATAAATCATTTTGTCCTTGAGACAATCCTATACAGCATACTTATCAAATAAACTGACAATGTCTGCAAATGACACTGAATTAGTAAGAAGCCCCATTTGTTAGCACAACTCTTGTTAAGGGTAACATTCGGCAGAATTTACAGGCAAAAATTTGTTTACCAATTTGCAGCTCAGTGTCAAAGTAAAATGTGGAGTAATCAAATCTCTCGGTCTACAGTTATGATAGTGCACAACAGAGTATAATTAGGACACCAATACAAAAAAGAATAAAGTAACTGCTCAAAAACAAACCATATTATTCCATTGAAATTTAACACACTTTCGTATCTCTAAAACAGAGCAAGTGTATTCTATTCCAGGATACAAAATTCTTGCCTTTCAACATGATATCCCACTGAAACAGCCCAGACATGGCTCTAACTCTTCAACAGCTGGGTCTCACATTGTCCTTTTGGTCTGTTTACACACATTCCTTGAATGATATTGTTTAATGATGTGTGTATATTGTAGTAACTGAATAAACACGTACCACACAAACCTCATACAAAAACTGCCCCACAGTAAGTGATCACTGGACACCATATTTACATATAAGAGATGGGATTACTGGAGATCTCGATTCAGCCTGGAGTTGGCATCATAATACTGCAGTGCTCAAACACAAGACTCCGCTAGAAATTCTTTTCAAAGTACATTTAATGGTTTCATGGTGGTCCAGGATGTATTACAACGGAATTACTGCTTGAAAATAATACATTTTGTGACTGACTACAGCAGTATAACAACGATATTATTTAATGTTGTTGTGGCAGAATCGCAATCTCGAATAGACCCTAAGAGACCTTCGATGATAATATTACAGTCAATGAAATGCGTCAATGATCAACATGTTGATAATCATTATGTTAAAGTACTGCAGTGCAATGTACAATTGTGAATTGTAAGAACCTATGAAAACCTTGAAGCAAACTACAATAAACCAAATCCCTAGTACATCATGCCATAGCAGGAAGCATCAGTCACCATTCTTGGCCAAGCTGCAATTCAACATATCCACAAGTGCCACTAATATTAACGCTCGAAAGCCAAGGCAGCTTAAATCTTTAATATAATATCAGTTGGTAGTGAATTATGCTCTAACATCAAGTGTCAGTTGTCATTTTGATCCAGACTGCATTTCAACCCATCCACAATCTTCACTAATAATGCTGTTCAAAAATCAAAGCAGCTTAAATTATTTATAACAACTAAATTCCTTGCATCTTATGCTGAAACAAGGACATTGACGTCCTTTCAACCTAACCACAACTTATGTTAAAACTGCCACAACCACCTTTGATAAATGACACAGAATATTAACGTTTCTGACACAACATGTCGATACATTTCTTTGTATGTAGCAGGTACGTAATACCCATTATCATTTGCCATTGCAATATGGTTGCTAGAGATCATTTAATCCAAATTGTATTCTGCTCAGCCACTTCTCACTTTTTAGCATACATTATGTTCATCATTAATATATATTAGATTATCAAGGGGATGGAATAAAACAGTTCATAAATTAAATGCTCTAAGTGATAATTTTATCTCAAAATTCATGATATTCAAATTCAGCATATAGGATAAACAATGATAAAGTCATCCAAAGTTAACTTACCACTAAGTTTGGGTCCATTTAGGGCATCAACACCAAACATTCCACATGTATCATACGATCGAGGTTTTGACGAATTCACAGAAACATTTCCACCAGCTGGTACATTTCCAACATCAAATCCATTCAGAAATGGACAGTTTGATGAAAAACGTTTGTGTTCTCCTAATGGGTCGTCATTTTTCTCCCATTTCCCCAGCACTAGTTTACAAAACACACACTGCACAACATCATGCTCATTTAAAAAGATAAATCCTGCAGCTGCTAACTTTTCTTTCTCCACATTAGGTGAAGCCCAATTATTAAATGTCTTCAGTCGCTCCTCTTCACGTTTAAAAACGGGAGGAATTTTATCGTGAGTAAACTGCAGCTTATGATTTTGCTCAGAAATTAGCCCATTATCAGTCTTAGTTTGTGCTGCTGTTTTACTACCTGAGGTATCCTTGTCTGGTTCATCAGCTGGAGTATCTTGCACAAATGACTGCTGATTATCTTCATTTTGTCCTTCTGCCATTTTTAATACTCAGTAACACAGCTGAACTTCCAACACCTCCTGCAGGGAAATAAAGAACTTATTAGTCACAAAGCAAAATTGAAGAATCAGTTATTAGTAGCCCAAAACTATCAGATGTTCCAGGGCTGATATCCACATTTATTTTAGACAGTTAAACAATAGTTTAATGAAATTAAAAATTCTTAATTTTGTGAAAATAAAGATATGGCAAATTCTCGAAGAAATTTCAATAAACAGAATTTTAGGATTCTTCTATCTGTCAGCTGCTATTTCTGGGATGCAAGTCAACTGAATATCTAATTCCTCCAAAAACTATACAATTGTGTATGGACTGGTTGGGAGCTGTCCCACAATATTAACAACAATTGACATATAGGATACACACATTGCTTATTATTTGGCATCTTATCAGCAATCTGGTAACAAACTATGGTTCTGTTATGGAAATTTAAAAGTGAAAATACAGATTAGGGGCACAGGTGTCAGTTCACAAAAGCAGAGCTATGTACGATGCAACCTAATCCTCTCAATTCCCTACTTCCAGTCTGAATGGCAATAATGGCAGGGAGGCCATCTAAGTTACTTAACATTCATGCAGGCATACAGCCCACCTCTGTCATGGTGTTACTACTGTGTAAACAACATTTTAATATGGAACCCAAACTACAGAGCATTCTATCGTACTTCACACACACAAAGCGAGTTTTGCTATGGTGAAGGATTGATTAAGGGCATTTCGAAGTCCCAGCATATAACTACTTGAACTGATGATCTTTCAATCCCTAGTAACACATCTCGTCACAGAAGCAATTGGACTGCTCATTTAAGCCCCAAATCATATCTCAATGCCAAACACCTACTCCAGAAATTCTTCTTTAAGAGAGAATTGTAGGAAGTAATTATATACAGATTTCCATTTGCTGGAGCATAGTATAACTCAACTGCACACATGAGAAACAGTACGAAGCTTGTGGAAAAATATTCCCCACTGTAAAATAACTTATAACTTATTCCTCATAGCACCGTCACTATACAACTAACTAAGCACGATGCTGGTATGACACTATTAGAATGAGTTAAGAGAGATGCCAAGTGATAAAGAGCATCAGTAAAATTCCACAAAAATTTGGAGTATCTCAAAGGGATCTTATTTTAATTTCACTACCACTAGGTTTGAGAGAGGCAATTCTAATCATAAAGTGAATTGTAATTTTATACCATTTTATATCCTCTCCAATAAAAGTTATGATGGTATGAAATAATGTTTATCCTACAATTGCCAACACAATGTTTAAGTTTCATGCTACAATCCCAGAAGTTGCGGTAAGAAGCTGCAGCCACTGTTATATGGTTGAGCCTGATGTAGCTAAGTCCCTCACAGGTTCTTTCTTACCAACTGTCACACCTTAAACCTAGGCAATGAGACACTGCTGTCTGTAGGGGAGTGGTGTATGGTTTCTGGACATCAAAGCCAAATGTAAGGACAGTCGTACAAACTAAGATTCCAGGAAGATGAGCTCATACCACTGTGCACCAAGTCTGACATATGTCAAAGGCTGACTCAGTTATATCTCGAGACTTGGTCTGTTAGGTCTGATCAACCAGAGAATAGGATTCAGTTGGTTGGGAGCTCCAATATTAGGCAGTTCATTAAGTCTCCTTAGGGAACTGGCAGATTTTTTGTGGAAGAAATCCAGTGCCCTTTTGAAGAGTATTCCAGGTGGCTTGATCCAAAATGTGTAAGAGGCCATTCCGTATGCCAATGAGTATAATGCGAGTTTCTTAGTGCCTGTTTTCCAATATATTCTTTGGCAAGAGCCACTCCTTTCCTCAGGTAACCCATGTTCTCAGTATTTCAGGTTGTGGCCGATACTATATGGCTTCAAATCTGGGATAGGACATTTTTCAGATCTGTGAGCAACACTTTTTTTTTTTCATTTTGTGCTCAGTTATTGGGGTATAATCAACATGTTGTCAATGATGCTTGCCGCCTTGGATCAGAGCTTAGGCTCTGTTCAAGAGTGAACAAGATCTCAGCAGAGCCATATTGAGAGGTTAAATCAGAGACTACAGAACCTGTGATCGTGGCACATACTAGGTTTTAGTTTTAGGATTAATTCATTTCTTGACATTGCCAACATTAAGGTCATTAAAAGTGGGAAAGAACTGGGGGCAAGGAATGGGAAGGAATTCAACCATGACATTTTGAAGGAGCCATTCCAGTATTTGCCCGGAGTGGTTTCGGGAAATGAATGGCCAGACAGGGATTGGAATCTGTATCATCCCGAATGCGAGGCGAGAGTGTTACCACTCAGTTCCACACTCATTGTCATTGTCGAATATGTCAGGTGTGTATTACACACACAGGTGGCAAGGGATGAGTGGAATAGTAGCTAAAGAGAACATTGAAAGTTAAAGTTTTTTTAGTTAACTGTAGAAGTATTTGTAACAAATAGCCTGAACTAGAAAGCATTATTAGTAGCACAGAAGTGAATATAATAAGAGGGACAGAAAGCAGGTTAAAATCGTATACAAGTTAAACAGAAATTTTTAATAGCACCATGAATGTTTTCAGTAAAGATAAATTTCATTCCCATGGAAGCTGGTGGTGAATTTACAGCAGTCCGTAAATACCTCCTGTGTAATGAAATAGAAGTTGATATGGTCTGCAAAATCATTTGTATTACACTCAACGTAGCCAGGACAATTTGTAATGGATGCCCATCATCCTCCAGATGCCGTAAATTATTGCCAAAGCGTTAAGAAATAATATAAATAACTCGTCAATTTTCAGGATCATGCATTTATTATACTAGACCCAATTTCAACTTGTCTTAAGTTGACAGGAGTAATTACGTTCACATTACTGGTGAATGGGACACTGTCTTCCTAGTAATTAAAACATTTTAGTTTTTATGGTTACAAGTAGACCACAATTATTCACAGATATTTCAACAACAGGAATAAGTTAACACAAAGCAGTAATATCAACCACAAAACCAATAACCGAGCACAAAATGAAGAAAAAAAAAAGTGTTGTTCACAGATCTGAAAAATGTCCTATCCCAGATTTGAAGCCATATAGTATCGGCCACAACCTGAAATACTGAGAACACGGGTTACCTGAGGAAAGGAGTGGCTCTTGCCAAAGAATATATTGGAAAACAGGCACTAAGAAACTCGCATTATAAATGATAAAAATCAAGTCCAGTGATATAGGTGTTTAATGAAAAACTGTTCAGCATTCAATTTAAAGTAGCACATTATAAAAGTATATGCAAGGTTGTCAGGTTCTTTATGTGCAGGAAGATAAAGTAACAGTTTCCACAAGTCAGATCCGGTAAACTGCGGACTACACAGTATGCAGCTCAGCAATGCAAAACTGTCAATGGCTAGGAAACAACTTGATACTATACACACAGAAGTGTTGACTGGGCTCTCATATACTAGTAGGCACAAGGCAGCCTTACGTTACTCTTATGCCACCAAGCGTATTCTAGCTTATTTGATAAACAAATCTTATCTGGCCCTGAGTAGCAATGCACCTTCAAGGGTCCTATTCATGTGCTTCACTTGGCTCTATAATAGCCTCCGCTGGCTTCAGTGGCCACATGTCCATACTACGGACCAGTGTGTATGCGAGGGGAGCAAGCCAACACTCGGCTGAGTGTTGGTGCAGGCTAGTGTGGCCCGACCTTGAATTGGGCACGTGATTGTCGCTGGACGTTGACACAGTGGCAGAGCATTAGACGGTCAGATGAATCCTGATACCTTCTTCGTCATGCCAATAGAAGGGTGTGAATCTGTCGTTTTTCCAGGGGAACAGCTTCTTGACACCTGTACTGTGAGATGGAGAAAAGCTGGAAGTGGCTTTTTATGCTCTGGCAAACATTCAGGTGGTCATGGGTCCAGTGCAGCTGATGCAAGGCACCGTGACAGGCATTAAGTATCATACACTGGTTGCAGACCACGTACAACCACTCATGATGACCATGTTTCCCAACAGCTGTGGCATTTTTCAACAAGATAATGCACCATGTCACATGGCCAGGAGTGTGATGGAGTGGTTGAAGGAACACAGTAGCGAGTTGTGATTGATATGCGTGCCCCCCCCCCCCCCACATCTGAACCCTATTGAATACATCTGGGATGTGACTGAACATGGCATCAGAGCTCCCCTCCCAAGAATTTGTGGGAATTAGGTGATGTGTTTGTGCAGATGTGGTGCCAACTCCCTCCAGTGACCTACCAAGGCCTCATTGCTTCCGTACCAAGGTGCGTCACCACTGTTATCAATGCCAAAGCCGGACATACCGGCTATTAGGCAGGTGGTCATAATGTTCTGGCTGATCAGTGTAAACGCTGCACCTAAAATTTAATGTGTTTTTATAAATCACTAGAGGGAACGCTATAGAGCAAAATACTCCCTTGGACTGTGTAACCTCCATACAATAAAATTTATCCAATCGAAGACGAGCGAACTCCACTAATTAACTTTCTCGTAACTCTGCAGGTCTTTTAACGACGTGGTCCTAAATATATCGTCTTTTGACCCAAGTAAACACAGAAGGTCATTTCTTTAAATATTATAATATTCAATCGTCATAAAATAGCTCAATCAACGGGTCGCTAATTCTACAGAAAATTACAACGCACAGTTGTTAGCATATACTATCAATTGTTTTAATAGCCAAACTAAAGCTCGCAGACATTCGATACAAAAAAACACAATTACAATATGTCACTTCTTGAATAATTAATACATTCATATATTGCTACTGTGACACTCGCAGTCCAAAACCTACAGTGCGCCTACCCACACACAGACATCTTCCACCATTTCTCACACCAGACCAAAGATTGTCTATCTTCTCTTTAAAGATGTACTTACACTACCCACTGACAATGTGTTTGGTAATCTGTAGATTTCTCGAGCTTCGTAATTACATTATATACATTATTACAATCAATATTATCATAATTGACTACACTTAACTAAATAATATTTACAAATTAATTAATTTCGTAATTGGGGTGGTAGCATATGTTACAACTGCTAAGACCCATTGCTATAATCCAGAGTAAATGCGTGATGCTGATTTAAACTATCATGAAAATCTTTAATAAAAAATATTGCCAGCAATAAGCAGCTTACTGTATAGTGACAGGTTTAAACTAATTCTGGACCTCTAAATGTCGTGCAGGAGAATTACTCCACCCCTCGAAATAAAACTATATTCTTCTAAAATTGTCCGTAACAGTAGTTGAATGGTATGATAGCTCTACTTACATTTATACTCTGCAGTTCACAAAATTGTGGGTAATAGAGGGTTGGATGTAGTCTTCTCGGGAGACTAGCCGAGTAAGTAAGATGTGGAAACACCTTACTTACTCGGCTAGTCTCCCGAGAAGACTACATCCATTCTCAACACCGAGAAAGACTTCGTTCCTAATAGAGGGTTCTTTGCACCAAAACTAATCTGTGCATTCCAAGCCCGAAACACGAGAGGAGAAAGAATTCATGTGTGCATCAGTGCTGCATCTTATTTCTCTAATCTCTCCTGTCATTGTGATTCAAGTAGGTTGATGGCTGAGGTATCTAATCTGTGCATTCCAAGCCCAAAACGCACGAGAGGAAAAAGAATTCATGTGTGCATCAGTGCTGCATCTTATTTCTCTAATCTCTCCTGTCATTGTGATTCAAGTAGGTTGATGGCTGAGGTATTTCATCACACTCATAAATAAAAGTGGGTGTATGCATTTACCTACAAGTTCAAATGAAACCTACGTCATCTGTCTACCCGAAAATCCCAGGCCAATCTATAACTCAATTCTGTGACCCCTTTGTAAGGACCATGACAAGCAGTCACGAATCAAGTGGCTCTTCTCTGTACTTTCTCTACACTGTCAATCAACCCCTTGCAAGACTGATATTAAACGGCATAAAACTAGTTCAAATGTGGACACACAAGAGTTATATACCCTATCTCCTTTGTTTATGCATTACAATTTTTCAAATTTCGATCTATGAATAGCAGCCTAGAATTAGCTCTACCAACAACAGGTTTAGTGTACAAGTCCCACTTCATGCTGTAGCAAGGCAGTAATGAGACACATGTAAATTAGATTGGTATCATGATGCAGATTGAACTTTTGGTCTATGTTGAAAGCCATTAACACTCGCACAATTCTGAATATGGAAACAAGCATTTTGATGTAAGTATAATAGGTGGAAAAATTTATTTAAAGCCACAATTCAGTTTTCACAAGTTTTATAAGGCAAGAGGTTCAGTCAAGTGTGGAAGTGTGGCAACCCATGTTAGATAAAATTTTGGAGCGAACAATGAAGCAACCTCTTTTAAATAAATAAAAGAAATTTGACAAAGTCAGTATGTTCTCAGCACCTAACCAGACTTATAATAAAGTTTGGGTTAAAAGACCAAATTAAACAGAAGATAACTTGTAAGTGTTTAAAATTACATGATTTTGTAATAAAAATCGTAACTACAGGTTGTATCAAAAAGAATCATCTGGTTTGGCACGTCTATAT
This sequence comes from Vandiemenella viatica, assembly GCA_031002005.1. Lineage (NCBI taxonomy): Eukaryota > Metazoa > Arthropoda > Insecta > Orthoptera > Morabidae > Vandiemenella > Vandiemenella viatica. Next base: position 339,077,750 of record CM061921.1, on the reverse strand, counting down.
TTGTGAAACTAATAAACATATTCAATGAATTTTGTTTTTTGATGAACCGGAAACTCAGTTTTTTTCATCCCTTTTCAAAGGTGTTCAATATGCCCCACCTTGAATGCACAGCATATGTCAATGTGGTATTCAAATTGTTCCCACACTGCAGTGAGCATATCTTGAGTGACAGCTTCCACAGCTGCTATTATGCGATGTCTCAGTTCAGTCATTGTTGTTGGTAACGGGGGCTCTTAAATAGTCTCATATAGACCCCCACAAGAAATAATCACATACAGTCAGGTCCGGTGACCTTAGAGGCCAGTAATGTAAGGCTGAATCCTTTGGTCTAGTGCGCCGGTCCATCGTTCAGTAATCCTTTGATTTAAAAATTCCCGCACTTCCAGATGCCAGTGGCCCATCCTGTCGGTAAATGAAGTCGTTCGAATCAGTCTCCAACTGTGGGAAAAGAAAGTTCTCAAGCATATCAAGATATGTGCTTCCTGTAACAGTGTTCTTGGCAAAGAAAAATAGACCGCACACCTTTTCCCGTGAAACTGCAGGAAACACATTCAATTTTGGAGAGTCCCTCTCATGTTGTACAATTTCATGTGGTTGTTCCGTACCCCATATTCTCACATTATGACAGTTCACCTTACCATTTAAATGGGACGTTACCTCGTCACTAAACACTAAGCATGGAAGAAAACTGTCATCCTCCATCTTGCCAAGAACAAAATTATAGAACTCCACACGTTGTTGTTTGTCACCTTCACGAAGAGCTTGCAGTAGCTGAAGTTTGTTTGGACTCATGTGTAAACGTAACAAGCCAGACGGACATCGGGGGAATGTTCAGCTGTCGAGCTGTACGGCGAATGGATTTCTGCAGACTCCTTGTGAATGTATGGCGGATGCGTTCAACGTCTGCGTCAGACACTCGGGGGCGGCCCGGCGATTTGCCTTTACACAACCTGTTTCTCGGAATTGTTCATGTCATCATCTAATGCTCTGTGCTGTAGGAGGATACACACCATACCTAGTACGAAAGTCACGCTGAACAGTTGTTACTGACCCGCACTGCGCAAAATGTAGAACACAAAACGCTTTCTGGTGACCTGACACCAATTTTACTAGAACTGAAGTGGGTGCACACTGCTGCTACCTAGTGCAAACTATGTAAAACTCAAGAGTTTGTTCTTTCCAACAGAACATTGTTCACGCACATCTCAAATGACAATAGCTATGATTCTTTCTGATACACCATGTAAAACAAATCCTAGTTGAAAGAAAGGGAACTTAATGTAAAACAATTAAATGATAGATAAATGAATAATAATAGTTCACATAAAAGATAATTTTAGATGTTGCACCATACACAGAAAGACTATTTTAAGTAACCTTAAAAGAGAAATATTCTGAAGATGGGACACCAATTAAAAGAAAGTGCATAAAACTTCAATAAGAAAAGCAAAACCCCAATTTAATTACATGAATAAATACAAAAGATATTGAATTTCGAAACACAAGCAATGTTAACGGGACAAAATCTAAGGCCTAGATTCACATTAGATCGAATAACATCTAAAGAGAAATAAATATAGCTTCAAATAATAGGATAAATGAATCAGAAGGGGAAACACAATTTAACTTTATGAGAGATTAAATACTTTTCGAATAAAAGGAAAATGAGAGAAATTTACAATCCAAATTAAATAATCAAGAAACTAAGTAGAGATTAGAGAAAAGTTCTTTAAATAATTTAATCCAGAAGATGTTAAATTTCGGTAAAGATTCATTAAACTTTCAAGGCTGTGAGAACAAGGGGTTCAACCGTGTCTCAGTAAAAATGTGAATATGGGTTTTCACCAGAATTCCAGAATGAAGGTATTAAAAAGGCCAGCCACCAGCTGCTTCAGTGCAGTCAGAAATTAGATTTCTAGTAGTGCAAAGGAATTTGCATCAGTTCGGCGATGTTGATAATAATTAATAAAATCGTGATGGAGCACACACTCCAGTGGCAATCTCCTACACATCCATCCTTCTCCCTTCCTCCTCCAGTCCACTTTTGACCTCAACCAATTTTTACTTTAAATTTTTTCAGTATTTTTGGTAAATTATTCATCACTTCTCTTGGCAATTTATTCCAATCACTTACACTCTTAAAAGAAAATTTTCCTACACCCTAATGCCTGATATAAACTGCCCGTTTGTGGTCATGGTCATCTTTACCCTTCCAACCACCTCTCTTAATTTTCCCACCAATATCTTTCCATGCTACATCTCCAATATATGTGATGTACATACCCATGACACTCTACACCCTCCTCCTATCCTCCAATGAATCCCACTCCAGCTCCTTTATCATATTAGTTACCGACTGTGTGTTATGGCAATTTCCAAAGACAAATCTGGCAGCCCTTCTCTGCACTCCCTCCATCTCCTGTATTTGATGCCCAAAATGTGGGTCGCATACTACACCACCATATTCCAGGAATGAGTTTTGTATCCCAATTCCCTTACTTCTCTAGTGCATCCCCTCATCACCCCTTTCTAACAGGTGAAAGATTTTGAACCCTTTCCCTATTACCTGTCCAATGTGTCCTGCCCAGTTAAGTTTGCTACCAAATGTTATGCCAAGGTATTTACATTTCAAGTCTTCAATAAGTAGCTCCTTCCCGACTTTATAATCATAATCAACGTTTAGCTTTTTATCCGTGTACCTAATACCTTAGAAAGTAATAGAATTTTTATGAGCATTCATGGAATTTATAATATTTTTGATGATGAACTGAAATTTGAAACATTTTGGTGAATAACATTTGCTCTTTCTTATCACAGTCATTTGAATCAGTCAGTGAAACTACGGAAATTATTCCCATAAATTATTGTTCTTGTGGCTTTAGGGTGCGTCGACAGCGAGGTCATTAGTGCCCTATCAATGACCAGCAAAATTATCTCACTTAAGAATATACTAAAATACTGTCTGCATGGTCGACTGTAAAGGGGTCAGCCATGCAGACAGCAAACTAAAATAAATACCAACAAAAATACATGGCTGAAAAGGGGCCACCAACACCTAAGACTTTACATCTGAATAGCTGTAAAGGGGCCAAAAAGGTTTACAAAGGAATTAAAAATCTATGTCTCACTGGCTGTAGAATGGCCAGCAAGACAGGAATTATAACAATATAAAAAATAATAATGTACATGGACAGGTGGCTGTAAAGGGGCCACCCATCCATCTTAAAATTAGGCCGATCTGCCTAAAATCTTAGGCACTAGACCGGCCAGTACACAAAATTTAAAACACTCACCACGTTGCTGGTCTCAGTTTAAAATAAGGGACAGATCATTGGTCAGGACAACGTCTGCCATTAAGTATAAAAACGGCACACAATCAAAATGTGGCACACTGTCAGAGATACGCCACAGGCATCACGTTCAGGTGGGTCTTCCCGGCGGACGAAAGCTGTGTATCAAAAGGACAGTGCCCAATACAGAAGAGAGTAAGAAGAACCTCATCCCTCCTCACCCGCTGGAAGGAGCTGCTCTACGGCTGAACGGTCAGTTTGACCAGCCAGAGCTTATTATGCTCTACCTCCAGCCACTGCCTCTACCAAATATCAAAAACAAATCTTTTCTCTGCTGAGGCAAGGTTAGACTTTGGGAGCGGAACAGTAAATTTTGACCTTGTCTCAGACTAATTTGGCAGCTTCATCAGCTGCCTCGTTCCCCGATTCCCACATGGCAGGTACCCCAGCAGAATACAACCTCCTTTCCCAGAGATTGGAGGGATCGGAGGATGTCCTGTATATCCTGGACAAGACGATCTGCTGGGTACATGCTTCCCAAGGCCTGAATGCAGCTGAGGGAATCACAGCGTATGATGTACTTCATGCAGCGACTTACTTTCATATGCTGGAGCGACTTTAACAAAGTGTAGCACTCTGCAGTGTATACGCTGCACATGCTGTTTAGCTTGAATGTGTAAATCGCTCGAGGGAACACAACTGAGCAGCATACTCAGTTAGCCTGCTTAGACTCGTCCGTAAATACCGGGGTGAAATCGTGAGGCTGGTTCAAAACATCGTTAAAAATTTTAATAAAAACACTGTCAGTAGTAAACAGCTTGTTGTACCGTGACATGTCTAAAATCGTTTTGAGCTTCTTTAGAAACCAGGGAGGAAATTTACACCAACCATGGTGATGAAAAGAGAGCATCTCAAACCCATATTCCTCCATTATAGCTGAATGGCTTAGTTGCTCTTTGGCAGTTGGTGTAAAACCATTCAAGTTGGGATGAATTACCGCGTTGTACACGGGACTGCCAGGAGTTGTGGCAATATGTATATAGTGTCACACCACGAGGAGATGGCGGCAGATGGAAAGCGGCAGCTCACCAGACTCGGCACAAATGCTGGGTATCGGACTGGTGCAGTAAGCACCTGTGGCAAGACGAATTCCTGCATGGTTGACACTATCCAGTATATGGAGATAACTGTCCCGTGCTGAACCGTATGCAATGCAACCGTACTACAACTGCAACCATACAAAGGCTCTATAAAATTATAGCAAGCGTGAGCGATCGGCACCCCACGACCTGCCACACAGACATTTTAAAACGTCGAGTGCTTTCAGGGCTTGGCTTTAACATCTTTAAGATGTGGCAGCGAAGTAAGCCTACTATCTAAAATGAGACACATTAATACAAATGGTGTTTGTAAAAGACTTCTACTATGGCTAAAAAGAACACACCACATTTTCTCAGCAGGGATACGAAAGCCGGCATGTTCTGACCATTCATCCAGCCTGTTCAAAGTGAGCTGCAACTGCCGCTCAGCGCTTCTCAGGCTAGATGTACAAAACATTAAAAAGTCGTCAATGTATAAGGAGTACCGGATAATCCTTATAATGTTTGAAATACTATTAATCGCTATAACAAACAGTGTCACACTTAAAACGGATCCCTGAGGAACAACGTTTTCTGAATAAAAAGGTCTGACAGTTCACTGACTCGGTACTGGAAGCAACGTCCTGATAAAAATGATTTTAAAAAACTGGGCAGAGTTCCGCTGAAACTCCAGCCGTATAACTGTTTTAAAATAACATGCTGCCAGGTAGTATCATATGCCTTTTCTATATCAAAACATATACCCACAAGGTGTTGGCTGCAGATGAAAGCATCCTATATTGCCGCCTCCAGTAGGTTCAGGTTATCCATAGTGGAGTGGAACTTCCCGAATCCCCACTTGAAGTGGCACAGCAGTTTATGGTACTCCAGACAAGGCAGCGGCTGACCATCCACTCTAGTGTCTTCCCGATGCAGCTCGTTAAGGCAATGCTACGATAGCTACCTGGCAACAACTTGTCCTTTCCAGGTTTTAATATAGGGACCATCGTTGCTGCTTTCCACGAGTTGGGGAAGTGTCCTCCAGTCCAAATATCATTATAAATATCCAGGAGGTACTCTTTAGCACCTTTGCTAAGATGCCTCAGCATCTGGCATTGGATCAGGTAAGGACCTGGCACAGTGTCCTTGGTGCTGTTTAGTGCAGACTCCAGCTCCCAAGATGAAAATGGGCTATTGTAGGTCTGGAAATCAGACGAGTCGATGCTAAGAATTGGTTTTTTCGGCAGAAATTCGTTGCTGGACCTGACAGGCCAATCCGGCAGATGAAGTGATGGCAGCGAATTACTTTGCCATCAGCTGTGCTATGCTTCACTCTGTGACTACACACCTCCTGAGGTCCAATAATCCAGATACTTGTGGTCAGGAGTACCTCCCAGATATACGGCGGATAGACTCCCATACCTTTGACGACGTTGTGGAATGGTTAATTGAGCTCACAAAGTTCTGTAATGCCCTTCTTTTGCTCTCCTTAACCACACGACACGCCTTAGCTCTAGCAATTCGGAACACTGCAGTGTCAGGTGCAACCTAAACTGATGCAAGGCCCGTCTGCAACCCTGAGTAGCAGAATGACATTCGCCGTTACACAAGGTGGTGGGTATTCTGTGCAGGGGAGAGGCGACAGCCACAGGTTCCGAGTGGACAGTGTTTCAGACAAACACAGCCACTGCGCCCTTTACTCGATCACCCTCAGTTTTGTCCTCGTCATATCCTCTTAGCACAGTTTGGTGTGTTGGTCTGAAATGTGTCACTTGGAGACAGAGACACAAAGTATCAGACCATGCTTAGAGTTGTAACTCCTCTTTGTGAGCCATAAAACCATTAATGTTCCACTGGAGTATGGGAGCCATCCTACCGGTTTAGTTTCACCCACCTTGGTTTGGGTGGGTCTGCAGTCACTGTCTCATGAGGAATGGGACCAGTCTCGTCCACCAGCATTTCTGTTTCTTCTGGCTCCGAAGAGACAGACATTTCTAACTCAGTGAACTCGTCAAACACCTCCTTCGTCCTCTCACTTCTTTTCCCTACTACCAGGTAGTCTGGGAGGGGTCAAAGAGGGGGATTTCACAAACTGAGTCGGGCCCGCCTACCAAAACTTCGGACTCCGGATCTTTTGATTGCTTCCATTAGCGCTGGTAGCAGATGATACTACTCCTGCAACTGAATGTGGAGGAATTGGAGGTGTAGTGACTAACTGCTGCTGCTGTTGGATCCTTTGCTACTTTTGCTGGTGTGGTCCAGATTGCAGACGTGTTGCTACCCACGTCCACGGTCTTAGATGGTATGACCTTTGCGGATTTTTCAACGCATTTGCATCGACATGAGCATGTACCGAGCGTGGTGGTGTAACGGATAGCGTTCTGGCCTCGCATTCGGGAGGACGGCGGTTCGAATCCCCGTCCGGGCATCCAGATTTGGGTTTTCCATGGTTTCCCCAAATCACTCCAGGTGAATGCCGGGATGCTTCCTTCAAAAAGGCCATGGCCGAATTCCTTCCCATTCCTTGCCCCCATCCTTTCCCGTCTCTAAAGACCACGTTGTTAAAAAGGGATGTTAAACTGTTAAAAAAAAAAAAAAAAAAAAAAAAAAAAAGACATGAGCATGTAGTACTTGCCCTCATGACTGCAACGGACGTATGGGTAGCAACACTGTTTCCTGAAGGGAGCTAAAGCCATCTTTGCAAAACTAGTTCAAAAAATTGAAGAGGCGAGCGACTTTGTCTTCTTTTTAGCTTCCCCTTAAGGAATCCCCTCTTTGGTCTTCAGCTCCTGTATCTTGCCTAGTGTTGTAAAAAAACTAGTTTTTTTCTGACGTGAAAAAAAAAAACTTTTTTTTTCTGGGACATGTTTTTTTTTCATAACTGCTAAATTTCAAATTTTTAAGGCATTTATCGTTTAATATGACTGTTTTAGAGTTTATACTAAGTACTTATCTTACTTTTAAATCTACTATATCTTTCTGGTTCAGTAGAAAAAATATTACAAAAATATTGGTAACATTGGCTGAAGTTTTCTTTTACGAATGGGAACTTCCCGAAAAGGCTAGGGTGCGTGAGAAGGAATCCCCGTTCCCCATTGTTTGGATTGATACTCGCTATTTGAACTAGTGCTGCCAGGCCCTACAAATTTATCTGTAGACCTACGAATCTTTTCAAAAAAGTAGGAAATTTAACTACGGTTTTTGCCTCTTTTTATTACTTGTTGTTCTTTCCTTATGTTCGTATACTTGTTAAACTTGCAGCGTATAGGATAATACTGAGTCATTGTCAGTAATTATGAATAATTTCCTTGCAACCGTTGGCGTAAACCAACGATTGAAAACAAATAAAGCTCCTATTTTGTATGATAATAGATTTAAATTCAAACTTAAAAGACCGTTATACAGAACTATCGGTGCAATCTTCATTCACAGTGTGTACTTTGCTCACAATTTAAAATTGCTATCTCAAAAGCTTTTGCATGCAATACAACCAGTAAAAGAAAATGTAGCTATTTCTGAAGTTATGGATCTAGAGGGGACACAAGAAGAAACAGAAAATTCCAACTCTGACCGAACTAGTGTTGGTAGTACTGATACTAGCGAATGTGGTACCGACATAGAAGATGAATAAAAAATTATTTTACCTATATAGATACATTTATGAATCATTATGTAAGATATTATATGATTTAGTAAGGTTTAAAAACCACATGTAAAATGTAAGTTCCATAAATAAAACTATAATTTATCAAATATATTGTTTTCTGAAAAAAAAAAAAAAAAAATTTAGAAAAAAAAAACGAGGGTGCTAGGATTTTTTCATGTTTTTTTTTTTCAAAAATCTGAAAACTTTTTTTTTCAGTTTGCAACACTAATCTTGCCCTCTTCAAGATACACTTGGGCGTGATCCGGAGCAGTTATCGCAATCCTGTGGTAGCGTACAACTGACCCCCGGCTCATGTGCCCCACCTACCACAGGTGGGGTTTCCCTTACACGATGCCATCGTATGTCCGAACTGCTGACACTGAAAACAGCGAATCGTGTCCGGAACATAAGGGCAGACATTCAGGTTTAGATATCCGGCCTTGATACTCTTGGGCAATACTGGAGTGTCAAACTTCAGGACGAAGGTATCTGTCTTTTCAAGATTGCCATTTACCCTTCGTGTGATCTGACGTACCTCGACCACTTTCGCCGATTTCCACACCTTAAGCAGTTCATCTGTTCCTAAATCCATGACATCATGGCAGGTGACTATGCCTTTACTGGAATTTAGGCACTTATGGAGTTTGCATTTTACGGCGAATTCCCCGAGCTTCTCGCAATTCAGGAGTTTGGTAGCCTGCTGAGTATTGGCTGTTCCCAGCAGCAGTGTCCTTTTCCTCAACTTTTTTTACTGACCGTAGGGATCCCATAGGGCTCTCTAACCATTTCAATATATAAAAAATTTGACACCTTCTCGAATGATCCTTCTACTCTGTCCATAATAACAAAAGTGTTTGCAAGTGAACAAACTTTTCAGTTGCATTCACTTTCAGAATCTGGGAGGGCAGGGGGGCCTAGCAACCCTCACCCACTTCTTAGAACTGGGTGTGTTTATATTATCTTGCGGCACACGTGTGCCGCAGGTATTTGATATTTTGTTTCGATTTTGTTTGGTTTTTGGTGATAAGAGTCTGAATTTTGGTCCTACAAGTAAAGGAGGAAAGGTCCGGGGGACGTACCTCCATAGCTTATCCCCAGGCTAATACAACAGGGGAGCGTAGGTGCCCCTGAGGTTGCACGCTAGTCAGTGATTGCCCTCATCATCCATTCACCTCCTCGGCACATGTCAAACCTTGAATTAGAGTTTTTTTTTTTTTTTTTTTTTTTTAATAGAGGTTTGTTCCGTCCTTGCGATCTGGGAAATGAAGCCAAGAGCCCCGTTCTCTTAAGGTGCGCTTCCTATGCAGCATCAGCCGCTTGCGGCTGGCTGCTGCCACTAATGACTGCTACTATGGAAAGCAACGGGAGCGCTTCCTATGAAGCGGCGACGACCTTCATTCTCGAAAACGGCCGCCTGAGCCGCATGACTGTACCGGCCCGAGAGCAGTATAGACTCAGCCGCTAGCGGAACATTCGAAATATGTCAAACCGAAAGCTGTTATTTACTGCAGGGAGGATGAAAAATTGGTGGAAATAAGAGTGTAAATGACCTTGTATATGTGTTTCTTCACCACTGTACAAGACCAGTCTGGGAAGGACAATGTTTGGGGGAAAAAAAAATATTAGTGGAATTCCCTGAAAGATCAAGTAATGAAAATACAATATAATCTAACAACTTTATTAATATTTTTTATTGCTTTCGCGTTATTTATTGTTATATCATATATATTATTTCTATAGGTTTTTTTTTTGTCACAAGGCATTATCTCCCTTCGTATTGTGGTGTGACAGTGTCACCCACAATGAATATAATTAATTATTATTTAATTATATTCATAATTCCTTTTTTTTGTTATATTCAAATTTATTAATTATTTAGTCTTGCAACGTGTAATTAATTGTAAATAATGAGGGTTGTCTGGATAGGTTAAATGTATGTTTAAAACCAGGGCGGCCAAAGGTATATTTTATTGTAAATCAATTTTTCTGTAAACGCATGGCTCAGAAGGGCTGAATATCGAAGGCTAGAAACTGCCATTTCGGCGGTTGAGAGAGGAACAATGGAGCAGGCGAGGCGACTCGATGGCGCCGGGACAGCCCGGCTTGAGTCCCGTTCGAAATCGGGCGGTGACCTACCCCTACCCCGAAGGCCACGTAGGAAACGGCGAATGCGACGCATGGTATTAAACACGTGACGACGGAAATGTGTAGATAGCCAATCCTGAACATTTATTGGGGTCTACAATACTAATTCCGTGGAGTTCTTTTACATGTGGCGAGCAAGTAGCCGAGGAAGAAGAAGGAGCCATTTTAGACATCACTTCTGTCCAAGACGAGCTGATGAACGGACGTGACTTGGGTCCAAGACGAGCTGGTGAATAGACGTGCCAGCCGGCACGCTCTCTGATGATCATTGTGGTTGATCATTTCTTGCTTTGGGAAAGCGAGATGTCGAGTGGCATGCTTGCCATTATTTGGAAGTTATGCTAATAACGCGGGCGTAGCCGCTTATTTAGCTTCCATTGCTGCAGTGGCATTGTGTTTGTCGCTCATCATCACGGCGATGATTCTATGGTAATGTACCAGAAACGACGGTCACTATTCAGTGGATTTTAACAGACTTATGAGCCCTTAAGCGACGCCTGGGTTAAGACTCTGCTCCCGCCACTTAAATTCTGAGCTAGCTGAATTTATATTTCGATTCAATTTTTTTTAAGCATCTTGCTGTTTGTTAATTCAATTTTGATGCTTTTCATTCACTTTATACGGCGCCCCCTGGGATTTTCCTTTGTACAGTAAAAATGTTAGCTTCAATTTGATGGCCTGTGTTGCCATGTTATTTCAATGTTAACTTTGCTGTTTTTATTACTTGTTTGAGATATTTCATTCAGTTTTGTTTGCTTACTCCGGCGAATTGTAAACGTCGGGTATTGCTTGTTTTTGCTGATCTAATTGTGTTTAATGTAACGTTAATTACTACCCGACCTTGTAAGGCCATAAGACTCAATAAATGAGGTTTTATTTTGTGTCTGAAATTCATGGTTCTAGTTAGTAACCTATTAGATCCCCTTTTAACATCATTATTATATGTATTTTTCATTTTTCAGGAATTATTTTAGATTTTTTAATAATTCCCCCCTCCCTTTTTTGGCAACTCATGTTTTTCTTAACGGTAGCCAACAAATGTGTTTTATTACAGTATCTAACCGAAATCGAGAAATTTGGTATCATTCTAAAGAGTAAGGTATCGGATTTGATCATATCATATTTTAAGAAAGTAATTTTTTTCAAATTTTACCCTTGAAGGGCAAAAATATCAATATGTCAAAAAATTCGTTTTTTTTTGTGTTACAAGCCATTTATCTCGCTAGACGCCTAACTGAGATCGTTAAATGAAGTATCATTTTAAAGATTAAGATCTTCGCTTTGGTGACGTGTTAAGGCAAAAAAAAAAAAATCTGAATTCGACCCTTAAAGGGCAAAAGTATCATTATTTCCACAACGCATTTTTGTGTCACAAGCCATTTATCTTCCTTGATATAGATAAAGGAGGTATCAATTGAAAGATTAAGGGCTCCGCCGTGGTCACATCTGATTTTAAGAAAGGAATTTTTCAGATTTCAACTCTTATGGCAAAAATTATTGTTATTTCTGTAAAGTTTTTGTTATGAGCTATTTGTCTCCCTTGATATCTAACCAAAATGGATAAATTAAGGTCTCTGCTTTGGTCAAATCATATCTAAAGAACGAAATTTTTCAGAATCTGACCCATAAAGGGTAAAAGTAATAACCGTGAATGTCGCGTGTATGAGAGTTTAGAGCCAAGCCACTAGACAGCAGCAGGAGATATCACAGAGATATTAATAAAGGGCTTCACTGGCGTCCTACCTATTACACTAAGGAAATAAACAAATGAGGCTGTTCTTCCTTCATCTTATTACAAACCCCTAACCATACTATTCATTGTATTCGCGAAATTTTCGCACAGGTCATCTAGAATTTATTATTACAGAAGTCTTCAAAAAATACAATCTACTTCGCATTGTGTGATTGCAATTAAAACTTCATTTTGTATTTTTACTGTATTACTGATTCTAATGGATATAGCAAAATGTAAAATTTTCTGAAAATTCCCACTATTAGTATTAAATCATACGTAAAATTAATATCATGAATTCAGATAAATACAAGTGAACATTTTTAATAAAATATGTACATATTTTTAATATAATACAATTATAAAGTTGCTGTAATGAGTTCTGCAATGTGATTGCCTTGCCAAGGTGTTAACCCTACACCTACACGGCTGTTAAAGTATTCTGTGAATGAGTCACACACAGAAAACGCATTAGCATGTGCTTAGCCCCATTGTTAATGATCCAGTTTCAGTTGGTAGTTGTTCTTTTTTGTTTATTTCATAATGAGGTGTGTATTTTTTTAACTGGGAAATGCATTTCCAAGTGAATTATGCAAACAGCAAGCAACAATCACCAAATGATCAGTTGTTTTTTTGCTTTATACTGATCTCCTAACATTAAAAGAAACATCAAATTGAGCTCACTAATGACCTTCCAGTACCAGGACCACTAGGCTGCCGCCGCGGCATAGGAAGCACCCCACTGTGCGGCTGACGTCCAGAGTCTGTCGCTGGCGAGTCAGCCGCCGGCGGCTGCCGCTGCATAGGAAGCCCACCTTAAGACACAATGTTCCACAGTCACACCCTATGGTGGTCATTGAAGCATGGTAGGAGTTTACGGTGTGGGAAACTTGCAACGCTGAAGTTTCCAGCTCGGGCACCGCGGGTTTGCCAAACCCATACCTGGCACTTGTGTTCCAGACCACTGAGGGCAATTATTTCAAGGTTTGTCAAAAGTGAACTTTAACAATGGATTTATGGTGGTTTCCATTTCTACATTAACTGAAACAAGTTTTATCAAGATTATTTTGGGATATTTCATGACTTCGAGATGTCCCATTCTGTAAATCTCATTGTTTATCAGCAACACAAAATGTTGTAGTTAGATTCAATCATTTTATTGCCGTGATGTATTTAATTTTCATAAGTTAGTTTGATTTGATTTGAATATGATTCTTGACTGACAAGGTTATCGCAAGGAATATTTAAGACCCTTACTTGTCTAATTTGAGAAAGGATAATGGTTGTAATTCAGTGGACAGGCAAGTGAGTAATAAAGAATGTACTGTAGCATGGTCTGGCTAACATTCAAAGGAACAGACTTCCCTTGTCTCCCCTAATGTTTTGGTCATTGATTTACTGAAATGGAGAGACTCTCGGGTATAGTGCGGGTTTGTTTAAAACAATGAACACAGTGTGACATTGTGAGTTCATCTGTCTGGATACTCTGTGAATGAAAGACTCCTTTCAAACCCCAATAATGAAGTGTCTCAGCACTGAGCTCTCAGACGCTTTGCAGACATCGCTGGCAAAGAAACACTAGTTAACAATAAACTGTTTGTGCATGAGAATTGCAGTCAATGAGAAGAGATGAAAGGGGACAGAATGGAGGGGATAACCTCCCAAGGAAGTATCGGAGGTGGTGGTACATATTCCATCCAATGGAATTCATTCCCGCTGGTTGCTAATAAATTGTTTATGCTTGTTATATGTTCAGCCAATCGCGAGAGAGATGGCAGACAAGACCCGCTCAAGGCGAGTCAACGAGGAAGGTACGGCGCACAGCAGATGGAGACTGGATATTGGGCGGGAGACGGCAGCAGGCTCCCTGGGCCGCCTGGGAATATGACACACGGCTGTTGGAGATGAGAGCCCCCAGACGCCAGGTCCTCCCATTGCTCAGCTGACGAGACTACCTAGGGCCTGGTAAAAACATGCACCATCGGCTTGACGCAGCTCTTCTCGCTGCGGGTTGAGGAAACGACTTTTCCGTCCCGAGGCAGGTCACGCACCACCTGCGCTGCTCAACACCACAGTAACTCCTATGTATACAATCATCTACAAGGTCCAACGAGCTCCAAATTAAAGAACCCATGAACTGTAAATTTCATTACCTGATAGGGAACAACCATTTATCCATTAAAGCAATTGTTTCGTCAATTAAATTTTATAGATTTCACTACAATTATCCAACATAATGCTGGAAATTACAGCTGGTAATCGAAAATACGGTGGGAATATATGTTAATTGTATGAGGGCAATCCAAAAAGTAAGGTCTCCTAAGCATTTACAGATATAGAATTAAATTATTTTCATTAATATATGAACTGTTTTAAAGGTTGAACAAATATTTATTACCATTTTGGAACACGCATTTGTAGACGCTGTGACAGTTTATGAATGACGGGGCATTGTTGGGAAAGCGCTGATGCTCTGGCCTCTCATTCGGGAGGACATAGGTTGAAATCCTCGTTCGGTCATGCAGATTTGGGGTTTCGAAGGTTTCCCCAAATCATTCCATATGAAAACTGGAATGGTTCCTTTAAAAGGGCATGGCCGAAATCCTTGCCACTACTCCTCACGCCTCTCAGGAAGGAATTCGGCCATGGCCTTCTATAAGAATCATCCCAGCATTTGTCTGGAGTGATTTGGGGAAACCATAGATAGCCCATATCTGAATAGCCAATCGCCTCCTCCCGAACGCAAGGCCTGAGCGTTACCACTCACCTACGACACTTGGTCTTCCGGTCTTTAGACACTATCAACCTTATTTTACCAGTGGACTATGTTTGTTTTAATTCTTGAGGCTTAGGTGATTTTGGATTCGATCATCACGGGTGGCGAAACGTGAACGTTTCAACTTTACACCTGAGACTAAAGAACAATCCTGCTTGTGGCAACACCATTCATTGCTAAATGCTGGTGTTTATTTATATTATTGTACTGTAGTAATTCCAAACAAAAAATAACGCAGGAAATTTCATACCACATTAAGTAATGAGTATTTAACCCTTGTATATATCAAATCGCAATGCTGTGAAGCACAGAAAGTAATTGTATACCTGAAACTATTTACAGCATTGCAGAAAACAAAACAAAAAAAACAGTATTTTATGAACTCTTGCTTATAATCCCAATTCTCAACAAACTTTCTTTACTTATACCAGTTATAAAAGAATTTGTGTTTGCCCAACGATAATAATCTGGTTGAAATTTTTTAAGCGACAATGGCCGTTTAATTTGTAATAGAACTCTAAAGAGGCCAGACAGGTTCACAAGAGGGTTAAAAACACTACATGTCTCACTGGCTGTACAGTGGCAAGCGAGACATGAATTATAACAGTTTAAAAAAATAAAATCAATGCATATGGATGGGTGGCTGTAAAGAGGCCACCCATCCATCATCCTACTGGTTTAGTTTCACCCACCCCGGTTCGGGTGGGTCTTCGGTCACTGTCTGCTGAGGACTGGGACCAGGCTCGTCCACCAGCATTTCAGTTTCTTCTGGCTCCGAAGAGACAGACATCTTAGACTCAGCAAACTCACCAAACACCTCTTCGGCTTTCTTCTTCCTCGCCCTATTTCCCTTCTTTTCCCTACTACCAGGTAACCTGGGAGGGGATGAAGAGGGAGATTTCGCAAACCGAGTCGGATCCGTCTGCTGAAACTTTGGGCCCCAAATCTTTTGATTACCTCAATTTGCACTGGTAGCAGATATTGTAGCTTCTCTGGTCACTGCACATGGAGGAATTGGAGGTGGTGTGACTAACTGCTGATGTTGCTGGTGGAACATTTGCTGCTGCTGCTGGTGTGGTCGCAGACGTGCTGCTACCGACATCCACAGTCTTAGGCATTATGACCTTAGCGGGTTTGGCACCGCATTTGCATTGACATGAGCACAAAGTACTCGTGCTCGTGTATGCAACGGACATCTGGGTAGCAACACGGTTTCCTCACGGGAGCTGAAGTCATCTTAGCAAAACTAGTTCCAAAAATTGGAGCGGCGAGCGACTTGGCCATCTTTTTAGCTTCCCCATAGGGAATCCGCTCTTTGGTCTTCATCTCCTGTATCTTGCACGCTTCAAGATACACTTGACACTCTCTACTCCAGGCTGGGTACGATCCGGAGCAATTGACGCACACCTGTGGTAGCGTATAATTGACACCTGGCTCATGTGCCCCCTTGCCACACTTCCCAAAGGTGGGGCTGCCCTTACATGACACCGTCGTATGCCCGAACTGCTGACACTGAAAACAGCGCATCGGGTCCGGAACATACGAGCGGACATTCAGGTTTAGATATTCGGCCTTAATATTCTTGTGCAATACTGTAGTGCCAAACGTCAGGACGAAGGTGGCAGTCTTTGCAATACTGCCATTCACCCTTCTTGTGATCTGACATACCTCGACCACTTTCTGTTTTCCACTCATTCAGAAGCTAGTCTGTCCCTAAATCCATGACATGACAGGTGACTACGCCTTTACTGGAATTTAGGGAATTTTATGGCGAAATCCACGAGTTTCTGACAATTAAGCAGTTTGGTAGCCTGCTTACTGGTGGTTGTTTCCAGCAGCAGCATCACATTCCTCAGTTTTTAAAAGGAGTTTAGGGTACCTAAAAGACCCTCTAGATCAGTAAAGATGTAGAAGGGTGACACCTTTTCAAAGTTACCTTCTGCTCTTTCCATTACAATAAAATAGTTCACAAGCAAACAAGCTTTTCCGTTACATTCACTTTCAGAAGCGGGGTGGCTATCAACCCTCACCCGCTTCTTAGAACTGGGTATATTTATATTAGCCTGCGGCACACCCATACCGCAGGTTTTTTTGTTGGTTTTAGTGAAGGCCTGAATTTTGGTCCCACAAGTATAACCAATATAAAAAGAAATGCTAATACAACAGGGGTTCGCAGGTGCCCCTGAGGTTGCACGCTAGCGAGTGATCTCCCTCATCACCCATTCACCTGGTCGGCAAGTGTCAGACCTTGAGGTCTGAGGGGTTTTTTATAGACGTTTGTTCCGTCCTCGCAATCCGGGTGATGAAGCCAAGATCCCTATTCTCCTAGGCACACAACGTTCCACCATCGCGCCCTACCGTGGTCGTTTGAAGCATTGTAGGAGTTTACGGTGTGGGAAACTTGTGGTGCTCTCAAGTTTCCAGCTCGAGCAACGCGGGTTCACCAAACCCGTACCAAGTCCCTGCGGGATTAACGCTGGAAATTGGCTTTTTGTGATACCTAATTGTTCCAGGTTACTATTGTTATTTCAACAAGAATGTGAAAGTATTAAAACAAAAATCAGCTGCCTTCTGCAAATGGTAAGATCTGCTTGGACATTCTTTGAAAATAGTCACTGGTAGTCAATAATGAGATGAAATCGTTCGCAATGGTTAGTCACGAGGAGTGAATTTAAGAGATGATTCTGTTTATAGCTCAGTACTTTCCATTAAACTCTATGGTTTTTATAATGAATATTTTATTCAGCAAAATATAATAGAAATAGTTTTTTTAGTCTAATGTTTTAATTGTTATCCGTTTTTTACTACAGAAATTACACATGTTATACACAAACAATGGGTATGTTGGAATAGTTTGGAAAAAAAAAAAAATACCCCAGTATAGTTTTGAACCAGCGACCACACCATTACTAGCCAACAATGGTAGCCACTACACCACGCAGCTTACTCTATGGGTTCAGCCATCCAGTCCATAAACAACCTGTATGGAACTTCCTGTCAGCACACATCAGTCGCTTCGAGATACATGTTTCTACGTTAATTTCATTAGGATCGCTTCCATATCAATTAAAAATTAAGATTTCAATTATTCTTGACATGCCTATCCTTTTGTCCATTTATACATGGATTTATTGATGATACGAATAGTATAAATAAGAAAAGAAATTATCCAAAATAAAATGAGAATAAACGTTTCTTTAGCATAAACGTGATAAATCTAAATAAAATGAAACATCCTGTCTACTCTTTGCTACGCTTTCAACCAATCCTTTATGTTACTTTCCAAACATTAATATTAGTTTTAATAGCATAACATTAAAAAAGGAATCGGCTGTAAGTGGCTGAAATATCCGGCCAATCATACACTTCAGTGGGCAGAGCTAAGCCACGTATCTGCCACCTATCTTTAATTGTATATTCTGCAACTTGGCATTATGAAACAAATCATCTGAAATATAGAAGGCCCTTGATTGAACATTCACTAATAGGATGCCATCATGGGCGCAGTCAAGAGATACGCTAAAGTTTCCTATGACATCGTGCATTTCCTGCATCGCCGCACTGTGTAAAATTGGGGAGATAGCTGCTGGCCACATTTAATGATAAAGACTGTACATTTAAATATTTTCTAAGAGATGGTTGTGTGGTAGAGTCGAAGAATTTCTGAAAATCCAAAAAAACCTGCATCAGTAAATTTCGTTAGCTCATTCATAAATAGGGCCAGCTGTGTTATATACGAGATCCGTATTCATTAGCGGTAAGCAAATCATTTTTGTCTAGAAAATTCATAATGTTCAAGCATACAATACACTATAGACCTCTGCTGCAAACAGATGTTATATTATCGGTCGGCAGTTCCTAGGATCTCTCCGATCTCCTTCCTTGAAAATGGAAATTACTCGTGTGGTTTTCCAGTCGAAGTACTTTCTTCTTTTCTAAGAATTTACAGTACATATATCAGACAGAAATGCATAAATTTACACCAAACCTCTGAAAATACTATTATTGAAATTCCATCAAGACCCAGTACTTCCTCTCCTCCCCCCACTTCAAGAGCTCTTACTTGACAATACATACAGTATCTATCTCTAACTAAACCATCTCTAATACCACACAACGTGGAAAAATAGGTAAATTATTCTTATTTTCATCAGTGAATTCATTTTTAAATTCAGTATCAAGTACGTTAACATTATTGTGTCTTCTGTCAACCTCGCATTCATCTCATATTAATTCTGGCATACTCTTATCACAAGGTTTCTTTGGGGTTTCCGACAGGCTCTTAGAAATAAAACTGCAATGGAAATCATTAAATGCCTAGCACAAACATTGGGTAGCATTTCTGGTGACAGGAGGTATTCTAAATCAAATTAACTGCCACGGCATTTGTTCATGAAGAATATAAAACAAAAATACTACAAAGGACTAATAATTTTAAATTATTTTAAAACATACACAAGGTGAGAACAAACTGAACCCATCCCATACAAACAAAAAAGCAATTGTAATAATAGAAGTCTTCTCCATTTGGTTGTGCCATGATCAGTAGGACAAAATTTTGGGGTAATATCAATATGGGGATACCGCTGCGGCCTCGCGTAGTAAACACACAGATCACATGGTGTATATGACATCACTGTGACGTATTCAGTCTGCACATACCAACAATGTAACAGCTATAGATATGATCTGAAAATTGGATATCTGCAATATCGTGTGTTATGGTTATGTTTCACTTTGGTCCAGGCTGCATTACGACCAAAACGCATATTTATAAAATATGATTTCATCAATCATCATTTGAGTTTATGTTGTAATGCAGCCTGGACCATACGTCACAATGATGTCATATATACCACGTGATCCATATGTTTACTATGCAAGGCCACAGCTGTATCCCCATCTTGATATTACACGAATTTTGTTTTATCTAAACAAATATAAAAAAAAATTGTACACACATTACATTTAATATATTTTGCAATTATGGCTGTAAAATGTATACACTTACACATTTAAACATGACAAATACTGCCATAACATTAAATGGTAGTTGCCAGCAGTCATATTGTGATGTGTAATGGTAATGCACACATTCAATAAGAATATGTTTTTATTACAGCCATAAAAAAATAATAATAATAATAATCTGTCAATGTCAAAAGGTAACTGCCCAGTAGATGCCATTTGTAGACATATGCAACATTCAACAATATTATAACTACATGCAATGGTTCCATGACCTGCAAACAATCAAACAGAATGGAGAACAAAAATGGCTGTAATGTTCAAAAGAAAATAAATTTTATTAGAATCAAAACTTCAGGTGTATAATGCTTTAAAAACAATCAAACAGTTTTTTGCTGCTCGCTGTATTTCAAACTACAAACAATATCTGCTGATAACACCCCCAGAAAAATTAAACCAGCTTACATTTTCAAAAAAAGGGAGGGAACTTCACCTGCCATTCTGGTCCAGGCTGCATTTCAACCCACCCACACAGGTGTCACTAATAATCCTATTGTTTGAAAGTCAAGACAACTTAAATTTAACAAAATTCTAGTGAATTAGGCTTTCACAATAGTCAATTGTCATTTCGGTATAGGCCGCATTTCGAACTCTAGTTAAATTTTTCAATTCTTCACACCTTATTCTGAACAAATATCAATTGCATGTAGCAGGTATGTAGTACCTATTACCGTTGGAGGAACAAGTGTACTATCGTTATATGCTACAATAAGACTGCTGGGAATCAATAACAATGTAACGTCATGGCAGGTTTTGTGTCAAATTTGGGAGGTGTATATATTTGTAACAACATATATAAAATAACATTGTCTAAGGAATGTGCATACCAATTTTAGATCAAAACTGTGGCAGTGGTAAAATAAAAATGTTGTAAAAAGGAATTGTTTTATTTGTTTGAAATTTATCACACATTCTTTGACAAAAAGTGTACATGAAAGCAAAAAGAAACATATTACTTGTGGTGCCACATGAAAGTTATAATACGGTACAGCATTAATACTAGACAACTGTCATTTCCAATTGCATTATTCATGCCAAAGATTATCATCAGCACTCTACAGCAAGATATAAGGAATTTAGTTTTCTTATATTTAAACTCCATTGATTTTCAACCTTAATATACTGGCGTGGTTGTTGGTTGGGTTGTAATGCAGCCTGGATCAGAATGAAAAATGACGCACTTTGTTCAGGTAAGTACGCTCGAAAAGAAGTAAACCTTTTTTCATTGAGCGCTGTTAGCCGTCGTAGTTTTGAGATATAAAATTTGTCCATTGCACCATATTTGTTGTAACACCATAGCAGTATATCTGGGTTGCCATCACGAATAATTGCCAGTGATTTTAGATTTGTTGCTGTATAGTGCAGATACTATCTTTGGCATGAAAAAAATTATCGGAAATAGCGGTTGTGTTTAGTGTTAATGCTGTACAGTATCGCAACTTAATGCGGCATCACTTGTGAGGTTCCTTTCTTTTTGCTTTCATGTACACTTTTTCTAGAAAGGTAATCCTCAGCAACATGTGCAACAAATTTCAAGCGATTCTTTCTTAACCACTCTCTCATTTTAGCATCATCAAAATTGCAATTCTTTCTCGAGTCCCAATGAATATGACTTTACCCTACATTTCTTGAACACATTCCAAAATCTGTCTAACATTTTACTAACTATAATACAAAACACTTTGTAAAGTTACGAGAGTTTATTAAGGGATTTAACAGAGGGTTTTTGGGCCATATTTTGGGATTTTAAAGTGTCGTGCAATGATCTGAGAAGCGTGAGGGGAAGAAAGTTGCATTACCTATGCTTAGTGGAAGAAGGGCTCTTTGTGGAAGCGTATGCTGGATTGCGCTGTATTCAGAGAGTGGGGGGGGAGGGGGTAGGCTTAAAGTATAAGTCAGAGCGGGTTTGGAGCTTTCAATTACCAAATGTGAGTGGGTACGTATATTCTGCCCCCAAGTGGTAGAGGAATGGTGAAACCTGCCACTTTTAGATGGAGTGAAGCATTATTAGTCAAGTTTGGTAAATCAGCCGTTTAATGAGGATTAAGTGAGTTGTCGAGTGGTGCAAGTCTCCGAGTAGGTTTAGTAAATGCTCAGAATAATTGTCTGCAGACCCATAGATTAACATCAATGTTTTGGTTTTGAAAGGACGGTGAAAGCATAAGGTGTTGTGTAGGGCCATAGGAACTCCTGAAATATTTAGAGATGATTCAGCCAAGCTATTTTAATATTAAAATTGTAGTTTCACAACTGGCAAAATAGATTTGCATGGATAAGTATTGTTTCAGCTAACCCCTTGCGCAACGAATTAAGATTCAACAGCGTGATCCCAAAACTTAAACAGAACTGGCGAGCCTTCGAGCAATTCTGCAAATCTGTCTTAAGTTGTACCAATCACACACAACTTACATACGGTGTCCTACCTATTAGACAAATATATTTCGGGAAAAGTTAATTTAATAAATTATAAAAATATAAGTGAAAAATTAAAAACAAATAAATGATTAAAATTAAATGGTATACTAAACAAACAGTAAATATTAATAATTGAAATAAATTTATCACAGAAGGTTTATCATCCTGAAACAAAGAATAAATCAATAACATTTAAGTCCAACTTCTGAATAAATTCTCATTGGACACAATTACACTTTTACAAAAATTGACTAAAAAATTAATTATCTTCCACCGTGTGTTATTTTTTGGGTGATTTTTACATTCAACCCAGCTGACGTACCACATACCAGGCCCCTGATAGTTTTAGTCCAACCGATGTAACATGCGCAAGACTTGTGATGATCAGTTTTGGCTTGAAAATCTGATCATTAACCTCGTATGTGGTTATAGGCCAAAGGGTGAAGTATCAAGTTGTGCAATAGGCCAACATGGTTTCGAGGGCATTACTGGAGATCGTGATTCTGCCAGGAACTGGCATCATAATACTGCAATGGTCAAACGCAAGACTCTGCTAGAAATACTTTCCAAAGAACATTTCTGCTAGAAAATAATGGTCTAGGCTGTGTTACAACGGAATTAGTGCTTGAAAAATATATGTCTTATGACTGATTACAGCAGTATTATGATGTCATTACTGAATGATGATGTAGCGGAATCACGATCTCTAGTAGAAGACCCGTTTTGAGGATGCAGGTAGAGGAACTGGAATTTAAGTAAATAAACTTGAAGGTAACAATTTTGATTTGACAATGCTTCTGTAACAGCAAATTTCTTTTTTTTTTGGGGGGGGGGGGGCCTTTGTGGCAACAGGAATCTTCTGATAACTTAGCTTTGAGTTTACATATTGGTCACAGGCTTGTTTGAAGAGAAAGGACAGTTTGAAAATATAAATCTTAAGAGTATTATAAACAAATTTATTTTGATTTTTTGTGTCAGTAGTTAAAAAGAAACCTTTCCTATTTCTGTGTTAATAATTTAATTGCCTACTTTGATAAATGCCGTAGAATATTAACAACTCGGACATAAAATGGCAGAAATGATTCTCGACTATGTAAAACCTATTATCGTTGGACATCGCATGTGTGTACATAAATGAGACAACTAACGTTCGCTTACGGTTCAAAGGTTTATTTTATTTTAGTGTGTAATTTTTTCCATATTTATACTTTCAATGGCAACATATTCCCAAATAATATCATTCCAAGAACGCGTGCATGATCATTATACTTCGCTATAAGGTTTCTCCCAGTCGCTCACAGTAATATGTTGAAGTTTGAGAAGTATATATATTTTACAGCTCTAGAAGCAACATATATTAAATAGTATTACGAGATGCACATTTGCAACAGTTATCAGACCAGAACGGCAATACCTTGACGAGTCCCAGTGATTGTGCCATAGTTTTAACAACTTGAAAAATTGTAAATTACACCACTTTCATAGCAATAACATCTACGTCCACATTCATTTGTAAATGGAATATGCCATAAATTCATTACTGATATTCAATTATCTGTTTTGGCATGGTACAGAACTACTTATACATACATAAATCTACTGCAGCACTTTTCAAGACAAACTATCATTCATTGAAACAATTACAAACACATGCACAAAATTAACAAAACATTACTTGCTATACAGCTATCTGACCTAAACTTTTATCATCTGCAAAAATTACAAATGGGCAGAAATTCTAAAACTACTTGTCTAGGGGTACAAATTACACTGTTAAATTTAAGATATAACTTCAACCACAGTTAGAACATTCGTCCTTCACCAACCTACACCAACATCTAAACCACTTTAATAGTTTATTCATTTTGACGTCTCTTTATAGTTTGGAGGTAGTCTGCAACGTCTCAGAAGGGCCGAGAAGAAATATTCTACAACTCCACGTCTGAGGACAATTAGCTTCCAGCTGTTGCGGAAAGTGCAGACTACTATTTCAGTTCGTTTAATGGAAAGTGCGAGAACGCCAGCATTAACTTTCGCAGTAGCAAACTATGATACAATAAAAACATTTACATTGATTTTGCTATCATTTATAACACAGTAATCAACAGTGTAAGCACCAATTTTTAGGCTGTTTAAAAAGCTTACAAATAAAGAAATAAATCACTTGCCTAACAAGACAGAACATTGCTCCACATATATCACACATTGCGAATGAATGCAAACAGTCGTCATTACATTTCGGAGAATTCGAAAAAAAAATTCATTCATTGCTGATAACCGCCAGCATCAAACCGCGCTGAAATAAAAAAAAAAAAATCACGCACTGATATACTTACGAAATTCCAGATTAAAAGCCAATAAGAATTAACGTTTCTGAAACTTTGTAATAGCATAACTCTGCGCTATTAGTCATAACAGTTCCACTATTTAAGGCAAGTTTCATTTCATTTTCAGACGCCAGGCCTCAATTTCAGACAGCAAACAGCAGCCTAACATTCAATCCAAGAATTATTGTCCATCCCAAACAAACAAAAAAAAAAAAAAAAAATTTAAATCACTACTCACTTTTACTTACATACGCCGCTTCCTCGACAAGCATTCATATGTCAGTCTAATGAGTCAACACTTCACAGAGACAATACTACGAGCAGAGCAAATACTGACACTTCAACAGGCTAGTAAATTCAGAGACAATATAAACTAGTGACTTCCTCCATGGTGACTACCATGGAGGAAGGAAATATATGGAGGAGAAATGACGTTAAATCGGGACGCCGGGATCCTACTGCGCATGCGCGGCGGTTATAGCGGACCGAGCTCAAAACATTGCATTTTCACATTGTGCTCCATGTAGTAAAAATTTGATCTTGTAATAGTTCTAAGATTTTTATAATGCCAGCTTGCGTTACATACGGGTGCACAAATAGGACAGATAGGAAAAAAACCTGGAATATCATTTCATTTGTAAGTTGCATTGTGTTTATTGTTATTGAAATGTTCAATAGTTTTCAGTCAGACTAGCTACTACCATTAAAGATTTATTCATAACTCTCAAATGGATGACTTTGTTTTCAAATATTTGTTGGTGTAGTGCAGCCAATCGGCATACCATACTATTTTGCACATCATAGACTACCATTACTTTATACGAGTGTTGTAAAGTCTAATTTAAGTGGGTCATGTTTACATCGTGATTGAGTTGTGCATTCTTTCGTTACGTTTGCAGGTTCTACTGAAAGTGTGGGATGAAATTAATTGTGATAAATTGTGCTTTGCGAAATAGGAATCGTGATGAAGGAAACAATGTCGTTATACGAAATGTAGTTCGCGTTGCAAAGTTATGAGTGTGTCTACAAAGTTTGTTTTTGTACCAAATTATGCCCTGTATGCTCCAAGCATCAATGTAATCACCAGGCTGTAGCAGTTTGATGCTTGATTCTTATGTAGCTCGAAGGGACAAGTTGAAAATCAAGAGTACCATTTTTTGATATTTCCCTTAGTTCTCGGGATATCGACTAACAAAAATTTGTTATAGGTATGGTGTAGTTATAATTCCTTGTGCTTTTGGTGACATTTTTATTCTGTTCTATGCCCCATTTCAATGTAACAACAAGCGGCAGTAAAAAAGGAAAAAACACACTCTGCATGTGCAGCATGTAATTCATTGTGGTTAGGACGGAATTATTTTTTGGTCCAGGCCGCATCTCCACCTCACGTCCACAATTTGGAGACACTATATCTCAAACAGTAAGCGAGATATTGAAAAATGTTTACTCTTTATTTTCGATTTGTTTTCGTCATTTTACATTAGAATCCATCATCAACTTTCTTCTGCATTTCATTCAAAAACACCTCACCTTTGAGACGGTATATCACGATAACTAAGCGAAATACCAAAAATTTGTATTATTCGTTATCTTTTTTTCTCATTGTGTTACGTAAAAATACATTATCAAATTTGATTTTGGTCAGTTTTTTCTGAATTTTAACCAAGATCACTTCACCTTTGAGAAAGTATATCTCGAGAATTAAGCGAGATTTCAAAAAAGATTATTCTTCATTTTTTATTTGTTTCGTCGACTTACATAATAATCCATCATCAAATTGTGGCTCCACGGTTATGGTAGAGTTCCCTGGATATATTTGGGCATGTTCCCGGTGATTCTTGGGTAGGGTAATATGGCGTCCCCCCCTCCCCATCTCTCTCCACCCGGTTTCACTTCAGTGCGTGGTAAAGGTCCCATGCATCGCCTCCATATATTCCTTCCTCCATGGGTGACTATAGCTCAAATTCAAAGATGTTCACGCGGAACTCGCAGATAGCGTACCAGGCATTTCCTCCTATCGAGAAAGGAAATACATGGAGGAGAAGCGACGTTAAATTTGTCAAGCAGGCTCTAAACATGGAGGAATTTCCTTCCTCCATGTCTCTAAACTCTCGCGCATGCGCAGTGGTGGCAGCGGCGATATTGCGATCCCAAACAAATGCGATGTTCACATCGTGTTAGATGCTGTGATTATTTCATTTTGTAATGTGTATAAGTGTTTTATAATGCCGTCTTGTGTTTCATACGGTTGCAGCAAGAGAGTAAAGAACCTGGAATATCATTTTATAACTAAGTTGAATTCTAATTATCGTTGTTGAAGTGGGTGGTAGGTTTTGCAAACTTCGGTGCATGTCTATAAATATTTAGTCATAGCTCTCAATGGGATGACTTTGTTCTCAAATTTTTGTTGGTGTAGTTTTGTATTGTAGAAAATCAGCATACCTTGCTATTTTGTACATAATAGACTAGCATTACTTCTTGACGGGTGTTGAAAAAGAGATTTAAAGGGGTGTGTTTTACACCGCGATTCAGTGAATTTGGTATTGCGCTTTGTTTCGTCACGTTGCAGTTTATACTGACAGTGTATGATGAAATTAATTATGCTATGCAATATAGGAATCTTGATGAAGCAAACGATGTTGTTACTGCAAATACAGTTTGCAATTCAAATACGCGTGTGTGGGTATGTCTACATAGTTTGATTCTATAGTGGCAATTTAATGGAGATTGTGGTTAGGTCTAAATGCAGTCTGTAACAGAATGGTTTTGTTGTTCCATAAGGGACAAAGAATTTATCTATTACTGTTAGTAATTTCATGAGAACCAAGTTAGTGACAAAACGTGTATTGCGAAATAAACTGCTTCCAGATATTCCCAATTAAGCTTACGATGTATAGTAACAGTATCACTATTTTTATTCTGATCTAGACCGCTTTTCAACCTAACCACAAATGGTAGTAAAAAAACTGAAATATCCATTCTACATTGTGGCTTTGGTAGAATTCATTTTTGATCCAGGCCGCATATCAACCCAATCCCAGTATATCCCGAAAACTAAGCAAGATATCGAAAAATTTTATTTTTTATTTTCCATTTGTCTCGTAGTGTTACATAAGAATTGATCATTAAATTTGACTTTTGCGAAATTTTGCTTCTGCATTTCAACTCAAGACACCTCACTTTTGATACAATATATCTCGAGAACTAGGCGAAATATCGGAATTTTTTATTCTTTATTTTTTATTTGTCTCGTCTTTTTAAATAAGAATCAGTCATCAAATTTGACTTTGACCAATTTTTTCTTCTGAATTTCAACCAAAAACATTTCACGTTTAAGACAAAATATCTCGAAAACTAAGCATGATATCAAAAACTTTTATTCTTCATTTTTTATTTGTCTCATCGAGTTACATAATAATCCATCACCAGATTGCGGCGTTACGTTTATCCTAGAGTCCCCTTGAAGTTTTTGTATATATACCCCGTGTCTGTATGGGTTCGGCATAGCCCCCCACTCCTCCTCCGCCCAGCTTCACTTCATTGCGTGGTGAAGGTCTCTTGCGTCGTCTCCATATATTTCCTTCCTCCATGTTTCCTCCATGGTACCAGAAAGTGCAAATCCTCTTTGTGCGAATGTCCCAATAGACTCACCCTCTCTTCATAATTTTTTCGTCACAGAAACGCTGCTAGACATGGTTACTTTACAAATTTGCCTAAACACTTTATCTCCATCATATAACAGCCATCGAAAAATTGTCCATCACTTACTTTAAAAATTGCAGTTTTCTATTGAATTTTTATAAATAATATTTTTCTGCTTGGAATTGTTAAACTGTACTAAGCTGAGAAGAGCTAGTAGTGGAGGGTTTTTCAGGTTTTTACGGTTTCGAACGATGAATTTATCCGTCGAAACTAATAATTTTCCGAAATAAACACCATAACAAAACGCGCGGTGCGCTCTCAAAGCATGTGCTTTATTTACCGGCTTGACTGGCAATTAGGCGGGCTGCTTGGCTTGGTTGTGTGCGTGCTCTTCACAAATCACACCTGCACTTACCGCACACTAGATGTTTTCAAGTATGGTTTAATGTAGTTTTTACTTTCTCCTTACCGAGCGGGGCGGTGTAACAGTTAGCGTTCTCGCCTCGCATTCGGGAGGACGGCGGTTCGAATCCCCGTCCGGGCATCCAGATTTGGTTTTTCCATGGTTTCCCTAAATCACTCCAGGCAAATGCCGGGATGCTTCCTTCAAAAGGCCATGGCCGAATTCCTTTCCATTCCTTGCCCCCATCCTTGTCCCCCATCCTTTCCCGTCTCTAAAGACCTCGATGTTAAAAAGAGACGTAAAGCAGTTTGTAAAATTAAATTATTTTATATAAACTTTCATTACTTTATTGTTGCTTTACATTAACAAATACAATTCTCAGTTTCATCCAAACTTCGCCGTACTACACACGATCTGTGCTTCTCATCTTTTCCTCACGTCAAAGATCTTCCTCCCTGCACTGTTTATTCCAGAGATTTTCATGTACATTGTTCATTCGGTAACGGCGCATGGATTTCTTTGACACAATATTAATAACACGATAAAAATAACAATATATAAAACACTTTTAACACCATACACACATAATCAGCCTAACATTAATCAAATACAAAATAATGAATCGGAAATGCCACTATCAATACGCTTCCCATTGAAATAATATAAAAAACATTAATTATTAATTATTTAAAAACTAAGATGCTGTGTATTCTTACAAGTTACAAAAAAAAAAAAAAAAAAAAAAAAAAAAAAAAAAAAAAAAATTTCTCCTTGGATATGACGCATATTCGCGCACGCTCGCATGATAAGCAGGCGCGATCTCGTTCAGACGTTTTGCCTTGCACGCGACGTGTGAGATAGGTAATATAGGTATCGCTCAAAGCCAATGGCTGGTTGATGTCCATGTTCATGGGTGCTGTGCACCCACTATTTACCTCTCGTGGGTGCTAAAGCCCCCGAGCAGCCTACTTCCTTTTTCTGTGCAAATTTGTCCAGCTTTGGAAGACCGTTTCACTCACAAACGACACATCTTTAAAGCAAAACAATGAAGATTATCAAAAATGACATCGCGTCACGATTATGTTTAAACGTGTAGAGTGGTCATTTAAATATATTTGAGCCGTAATTTAGATTAAAAACGTAACGGAACATATAGCACAATGCAAAAGAGAGAGAGAGAGAAGCCGAGCGGTACTTCAGTCAGACTAGAACGAACTAACTTACCACTGGCACTGTTCCGCTGTGCGATGGAACGGAAAACGACTCACGCTCCGCAAGAAAGAAATGAGCTAAGAACGAACGAACGATCTATTTCTTTTCGATCTTTGGAGCAGAGAGCGGAGAGCGGAGCGGTGTGATGGTGCATACCAGAGAGCGAACGTGGGAGGAGGGAACAGCAGACGGGCGGTGCGTGGCAGACAATGAAAAATCCATAACTGACTTATTGTTGGCGCTCATTTGGTTGAAGTTAGTTCAAACGAGACCGCGTGAAGTTCGACACACTAGTCAGGCAAACTGCTCAGTCCAAGAAGAACTACCGTTCACTTTTAGTGAGCAACAGCTCACTCGCTCTTTCAGAAGAACTGTTCAAGAGAACTGGCTCACTCGCGAACGACACATCTCGAGTTCATATGTTACAAGTCTGAGAATAATAGTGTTTACAACAAAATAGGAAGAATGTTTTATACACCAAAGTTCAACAGTGCGTATTGTAAAACACAAGGCTGTTATGGAACATTTCTCAACTGAAATATATCATGATAATAAAAAACTAAGTTAAAAACTTATAAAATTTAATAGCAGTTTATTATTATTATTTAAATAAACATTATATTCCAATATCAAAATATGTACATAACTTGTTTTAGGGCACCAATGACATAATAAATCTAAACATGTATGTTAAAATGAAAGTTCATATTTTTAGCAGCATAAACAGATAAAAATCACATAAAAAACCAATATAGCCATATTGTGTTTGCAACTTTATTGGGTATGAATGAATTGATTTCTACTTGAAAACTATTCTGTTTCAACGTAAGTGTGATATATATGAGTAATTTATTGTCCCTGTTGTTAAATGTTATATTTATCAGTTCGTACAAAGACCTCGCTAATTTATTTTCAATATTAGAATTCTGTCCCACCTCGCGTTGTGGTATTTCTGAAAATCCGCGCAGCAAAGTATTGTGAATGTGAACAAGAAATATTTTCTCAACATTTCAGGAGATGATGTAACATAAATCCTCTAATGATGTGTGCTGTTGTGTCAATGTTGGAATTGACTTAATTATTATTAGTAGGGGGAGAAAGACAGTAACGGCCCGTACCCCGGACCAAAAAAGGTAACATCAAATGATGCCGCCTCCCCTCCTTGTAATCGATACCCCCTTCCCCCCCTACCCTCCTTGTAACCTGATACCCTTCCGCCTACCTTGAAACCTCCCTCCCCTCTCCACTAACCTGAGTTCCCCATCCTTGTAACCTGATACCCTACCGCTGACCTTGAAACCTCAGTTTCCCCTCCTTGTAACCTGATACCCTACCGATGACCTTGAAAGCTGCAGGTGTGTTCCAGTGTAACCTGATACCCTTCCGCCGACCTTGAAACCCCCTCCCCTCCTTGTAACCTGATATGTTGCCACCGACCTTGAAATCGGGCAGGTGTTCCAGTGTAACCTGATATCCTTTCGTTGGCCTTGAAACCTGATACTCTATGCAGGTGTTCTAATGTAACCTGAAACCCTTCCGTTTGCCTTGTAACCCGATACTCTATGCAGGTGTTCCTTCCGTGTAACCTGATATCCTACCTTTGACCTTGTAACCCGATACTTTATGCAGGTGTTCCAGTGTAACCTGGGATCCTAATGTTGGCCATGTAACCCGATACCTCGTGGTGTATCCTGATATCCTGGATTTGACCTTGAATTCGAAACCGCGGGCAGGTACAAACCTGTTGTTACCTGATACACCGCACCGAGAACCAGTTTTTGTAGAGAGGCGGACGAACAAAAACCGGTTCTCGCTACCTGGAAACGTGCGGCCATACAATATAAGATACCAGTCCACGCCATTCCACTGTAAATCGACTTGCAGCTCTTGAACGGTGCACATCGTAGCTACCTAGCTCGCAAGATGTCTTCAGAAAATATTGTCTTTAACGATATGGAACTTCCAAGTCACTTGGACATTGAAACTAACGACCTTCTCAACACTGGTAAGTATGTTTTTATACATGTAAATACTTAGTTCTTTTATTCGTTTCGTTTTTTAATTATTTTTTCTGTTTCCAGATATAAGTTATTACAAAAATTATTTATCCTCTCTTCTTGAAGGTGAGTAGTGATATATATGTTTACTTTTATTTCTTTGTGGGTGTTTTTACTAATATATTCCCTCTTTTGTATTTCAGACATGCCAAGCAAGCGAAGCACGACTCCGGAGTTACCGAGTCCCAAGCGGCCAAACATTACATTTTTTTTTTTTAACAGTTTAACGTCCCTTTTTAACAACGTGGTCTTTAGAGACGGGAAAGGATGGGGGCAAGGAATGGGAAGGAATTCGGGCATGGCCTTTTTTGAAGGAAGCATCCCGGCATTCACCTGGAGTGATTTGGGGAAACCATGGAAAACCCAAATCTGGATGCCCGGACGGGGATTCAAACCGCCGTCCTCCCGAATGCGAGGCCAGAACGCTATCCGTTACACCACCACGCTCGGTCCAAACATTACAAACGGTAAGTGTTAAGTTTTTGTTTTTAGAAGAAATGTATTTTCTTTTTCATGTTACAGTAACATTTTTTTTCTGTTTCAGATTTCAGTCCGGCAGGTTCATGGAGTATGCCTTCATCCAGTTTTATACCAACACCACATCAATGGGTTATCCCACCGTCTCCAGCAATTCTACCACAGCCACTGTCACACTGGAATGGTGAATACATAATTTAGTATAATCTTTTTTACTGCAATTTGAAAAAGTAAATATTGTAAATGTTTTCTTCATTTCAGATTCAATGCAGCCGTCTCCAAGCCAGGCAGGAACTTGGAGTATGCCTTCTTCCAGTTTTGTAGCCACATCGCATCAATGGATTATTCCATCGGCTCAAACAATTCAACCACCGACGCAATGGAATGGTGAGTTCTTATTCTAATGTAACTACAAACTTTTTTATTATTATTATTTGAAAAGGTATTCATTTTTAATGTTTTCTGTTCCAGATTTAATGCAACCGTCCCAAGCCAGGCAGGAACTTGGAGTATGGCTTCTTCCAGTTTTTTACCAATACCACATCAATGGGTTATTCCATCGGCTCAAACAATTCAACCACCGACGCACTGGAATGATAAGTACATTATTTAACGTAATCTTTTTTATTGTTTGAAATTTTTTTTCACTTTTAATGTTTTCTGTTCCAGATTCAATGCAGCCGTCTCCAAGCCAGGCAGTAACTTGGAGTATGCCTTATTCTAGTTTTTATTCCATCGGCTCAAGCAATTCAACAACCATCGTACTGGAATGGTAAGTACATTATTTTTGCCTACTTAATAAAATTATGTTAGAGCACTTTTCCGCAGCATGACACTATTTTTTGTCTGTTTCAGGTTCTGGGTCGGTCGTAAACAGGAACGAGCCTGCGGCCAGGAGGAATGAGCCTCCTCCACCACCAATGTGGAAGCCTTGGGAGACTCCTGCGGCATTAATTCCACGACCAAGCACCATACCTACATGGCGATCAGCCACACCCACGCATGCCGTGGCGGTACCAAGCACCGCACCCGTGCCCGCCGTGGCGGGACCAAGCCAACAGACCACTACGCCTTCCTGGTGACCAGACATACCATGCATTTCTCAGCCGACACCATCAAGCAGCAGCCAGCAGCAGCATATAGTAATAGTCCAGTAGCATAAAGCAGCCAAGCAGCAATGGGGGGTGAGTCGGCATCATCGTCCTTAGTCCTTGAAGACAGGCATAGTGCATTTAAGAGTAGAATATATTCCGGTAGAATTCAAAATTCTCCAAATTATATTGAACCTGTTAATTTCATTTATTCTTGCTTTAATCTTTTGGTTAAAAAAATTCGCGAAACTGTTGATAATCAGTCTTCCCCGACTGTAAAGGTTCAGGTTGGGCCGATTACTTTATTTAAAATTCAGAAGGACTTAAATTTCGATACCGCCCGTTTGTGTTTTCTCACAAAGATGCGGGAGATCACAAGGAGCACTTGCCTGTCGGACTGGTATGAAAAATATGTGAAGTCGGAGATCATTGTAAAATTAAGTGAGTTCCAAGAGCGGGATGTGGCAAAACTCTCGATAGAATAATATCCCTCGACATTAATATTTCTAAATTTGAACCTTTCTATCGGGGGACTTCCTATGTTGCCCTACCACTTGATATCTGTAGAAAAAAGACCATCATCAATGTAGAAAACAAAGACGAAAAATACTTTCTATGGATGCTTCTTGCTTCTCAAGTAAAGCCAACTAAAAACATGCTGACCAACTTTATAATTGTAGGCAAGCACACGCCAACCACAATTTCGATTTTTCAGGTATTGAGTATCCGGTAAAACTCTCTGATATTTAAAAATTCGACAGGCAAAATCCAGACTATTCTGTAAATGTTTTCGGTCAGGATGTAATTAAAGGTAGGCATGTAGTTTCTGGGGGCCTCCATCACACTGCAGACAAGCGCGATAAACACATAAACATGTTGATGATTACCGACGGTAGTGGGAAATTCCATTACTGTTGGATTTACAACTTGTCAGAATTAGTTAGTTCTTCAATATCAAATCATGATGGTGCTTTGCACATTTGTGACAGATTTCTGCAACATTTCAGTCGCAAAGATATCCTGGACCGCCACGAGATCGATTGCGCTAGGGTAGATCCAGTAAGAGTTGATATACCCGGCGACGACGATAAGACCTTAAAGTTTAAGGATTTTGTACACAAGCAGAGTGTACCCGTAGTCGTTTACGCGGATTTTGAAAGTTTATTGCAACCTTATGATTCATGCAGTCCACCACCCAACGCCTCTCACACTACTACGGTCCAGAAACATGTCCCTTTCGCAGCCGCATACCAGGTCGTTTGTGCGGACGTACCTAGTCTGTCGCGTTTTGACACCTACTCGGGCGCAAATCCCGAGAAATGGCTTGTTAACGAACTCGTAAATCTTGCCGAGGAAGTCGATAAAATTAACAAGAGATGTATCCCTCTTGTAATGACAGATGAGCAGGAAGCAGAATTTGCTGATGCTACAGTATGCCACATTTGTGAGAAACGTTGAACCGGGGACTCTTAAGGTTCCCGATCACTGTCATATCACAGGGAAATTTAGAGGGGCTGTACATAACGACTGCAATTTGCAGTTTCAAAATAAAAGGTACATACCCATTTTCTTTCGCAATCTTTCTGGGTATGACGCACATTTTATGGTTATGGCTTTATCAACACTCGACGGCGATGGAATGGATGTGCTTCCCATCAACAAAGAACGATACACTTCTTTTTGTAAGAAGATTGAATACACTTCAATCACATTAAGGTTTCTGGACTCATACCGTTTCATGCAGTCCCGATTAGACAAACTGGTTGGGACCCTTGAGGACGGTGATATGAACATTAACCGTCACCATTTCACCGACCTCGAGAAGTTAAGCGGAAAGGAGTCTTCCCTTACGAATATATGGATTCGTGGGATAAACTCGACGAGGCCACGCTCCCTCCAAAATCAAAATTTTATAGTTCGTTGTCAGAGTCAGAAATCTCTGATGAAGATTACGAACACGCGACATAAGGTTGGCGGGCTTTCCAGATCAAGACTTTGAGAGAATATGCAAGTCTGAACATGGGCACAGATGTGCGGTTACTTGCAGATCTGTTAGAGAAATTTAGGAGTGTATGTTTGGGGAAATACACCCTGGACCCCGCCCACTACTTCACATCCCCAGGCCTTTCGTGGCAGGCCATGTTAAGGAGTACGCGTGTTGAACTGGACCTTCTGACGGATATCGATATGCTGCTCCTTTTCGAACGAGGAATTCGCGGAGGTATTTGCCAGTGCGTGCATAGGTATGCCAAGGCGAATAACCGGTACATGTCGGAGTACAACCGCGAGGCGTCTGAAGATTTTATAATGTACTTCGACCTAAACAATCTCTACGGCTGGGGCATGTCGGAGTATCTACCCTCTGGTGGGTTTCAATGGCTATCGGCTAAGGAGATTGCAAGCATAGATTTCATGAGCGTTGCTGCCGACTCGCCTCGGGGATTCGTATTGGAGGTAGATCTTATCATTCCCCTGCATAAACACGTTCTAGCAGACCTGCCGCCATGTCCAGACCGCAAAGCTCCTGTAGGTTCTACCCTCCCCAAGCTGATGACCACGCTGGAGAAAAAGGTAAGGTATGTTCTCGATTACCGAGTCCTCCAGCAATGTGTAGGCTTGGGGTTGCAGGTTACCATCATTCACCGGGTAATATCTTTCAATCAGTCACCGTGGTTGAAAGATTACATATCTCTCAATACGTGTTCTCGTCGTCAGGCAAAATCAGATTTCGAGAGAGATTTTTACAAATTGATGAACAACTCAATTTTCGGCAAGATTATGGAGAACATTCGAAAACACCGCGACGTGAAATTGTGTACTAAATGGGTGGGCCGTCGCAGTGCCCGCAAACACATCGCTTCACCACACTTTAAGCGAGCAACAATTTTCAACGAAGACTTTGTGGCCGTGGAGATGGCGAAAGTTAGGATTGTATTCAATAAGCCAGTATATGTTGGAATGTGCATTCTTGACCTTTCTGAACTGAGGATGTACCCATTCCATTATGAATTTGCTATTCCTCAGTTTAGATGTCCTAAATTACTTTATATGGACACGGACAGCTTCATTTACATGGTGCGAAACTGTGATCCATATGATGTGATACGCCGCAACAGAGACGAGTTCGATACTTCCGGATAGAGCACCGACAATCGTTTCGCGATAGAGTCCCATAATGAAAAGGTTGTCGGTGTTATGAAGGACTAAGCGAATGGCACCCTGATTGCGGAGTTTGCAGGGTTACGGTCAAAAATGTATGCATTCCAGCTCGGTCCAACCAATCCTCGAGACGGGCTAAAGGTTTGGCACGCTCCGTCAATAGAAAGCTGCAGTTGGAGGACTATATAAATTGTCTCAAGGGTGAAACACCAAAATACTATCTGCAGCAAAGAATCACATCAACTCTGCACGTTGTGAATACTGTCCAAATTTCGAAACTGGGTCTGTCTAAAACGGACGATAAACGGTATATTTTCCCCGACGGGATAGCGACCCTACCGTGGGGGCACAAATCTGTACCTGAGTGAATGTGTGTATGACATTGTACATAGTGGGTGAGTGAAGAGGAAATATACCGTTTATCCGTGTATCTAGCTTGTAAATATGTAACATATTGTAAAAAAAAAACTTAGCACATTAATAAATGAATATGGTATATAAAATAACTTAATATGCTTGATGCTATACAAATGTCTGCTGTATATACTTTGATAAAATAGGACTACAGAAAAATTGTATGTTTTAATTGTGTAAATAAACGAAATAATTGAGTGCTGGTGGTGCTGAATTCGTAGACATTGTAAAATAAACTACATAGATTGCTAAGCTGCCTGCTCATTTGCTTTAAAAAATAGACTAAGTATACCTACATAGATTGTAAGTTTGCTGAGCTGCATGCTCATTTACGTTGTATTCGGGTAACTGAATCAAGAAAAACACACAATTGTTAGAAATATGTTTTTTTTTTTTTAATGTATACATTTGTTTTACATTTTAAATAAATCTTTTTTATGAATCCATGAGTTATGTGATTTATCAAAACCCATCCACTTCACCAAGGTCATATTTTTCCTTCTCTTTATCACTCGTTCAACCAAAAATGTACTTGTAAGTTTTGTTAGTTGTAGTTCTTGCTGGTAAAATGCTCCTGCAATATCTTTACCTTGATAATCTTTAAGTAAATAAGTTACAGGATTTGTTAATTTTACTTTACTGATGGTAAAAACTTCAGTTGACCAGTTAGGCAAGTAGCCTTTCTCAAACTTTTCTTTGAATCTGCTGATTCTAACATTGTCACCAACTTTGAATTTTGCAGGAGTAGTAGTCTTAACACGGAAGTACACTGTTGAAAGTAGTGAGTTGTCTTTAACATCACACGGCTTCATCTTGATGGTGCTGTGCCACTTGTTATTATAATCAGACATTAACTGAGGAAGAAGTTCAATCCACCGATGTGAACCACGTCTGCTGAATTCCTTCCACATCGCATTCTTGATTATCCTGTTGAGACGCTCAACTATTGATGCTTTAAGATGTGTATATGTTGAGTAGTGATTAATATCATGGTTTGTCATGAGTGTCTTAAACTTTGAATTGTAAAACTCCTTGCCGTTGTCTGTTTGTAGATTTTTAGGTACACGTCGACCACTTAGTATTCTCTTCATAGCGTTGGTAACCACACTAGCGGACTTGTTCTTGAGAGGTAGAGCCCATGCAAACTTTGAATAAGTATCAATCACCATCAGTATATACTTGTATCCGCCATTTTTACGAGAGTATGGGATCATTTCTACAATATCAGCTTGCCACAGATCGTCAAGACCTTTGATTTTTACACGCCTTCTTGGAAAATTTCTTCTTGCTGGTTTATGGAGTTACACGATGATATCTCTCTCACGAATTTCTTCCATCACTGATAAAAT
Organism: Vandiemenella viatica; assembly: GCA_031002005.1. Lineage (NCBI taxonomy): Eukaryota > Metazoa > Arthropoda > Insecta > Orthoptera > Morabidae > Vandiemenella > Vandiemenella viatica. The sequence continues at coordinate 339,039,508 of CM061921.1, read as the reverse complement.
TTTGTTGGAGTGCGCCGTATGCCCTACTGATGTTGACGCTGTAAGTAACTTTAGTCTTTCAACGAATTGATTCGGATCGTCCCAATACACATTCTTCGGCAGCCGTTACGTGAGGCAGTGCTTTCTGTGGTGATATAATTTAAAGTGTTTAGTTTTCTTTTGTTTCATCTTTGAATATTTGTTTAGCAGCCCCAGTAGTCAGTCGTTCTTCGGCAGCCGTTACGTGAGGCAGTGCTTTCTGCGGTGATATAATTTAAAGTGTTTAGTTTTCTTTTGTTTCATCTTTGCGTATTTGTTTAGCAGCCCCAGTAGTCAGACGTTCTTCGGCAGCCGTTACGGGGAATAGTGCCTTCTGTGATAGTTTTAGTTCAAAGTGTGTGGTTAGCTTCGTCTCTGTATAGTTGTTAGTAGCAGCAGCCATCGTCGGAACCGTTACGCGACGTAGTACCTCTAGTGATAATTCAATTAAAAGTGTGTAGTTAGTTGTAGCTTCGTCCTTGCATATTAGTTTGTCAGTAGCAGCAGCTGCAGTCGTTGGTCGGAATCGTTACGTGAAGTAGTACCTCCAGTGCAAATTTAATTTACAGTTCGTAGTTAGCGTAAGCTTCGTCTTTGTATATTTGGTTATTGACAAAAGGCCTCCTACTTAGAACGCATAGTGAGTCTGTTTTTCTCGTGTACTCCTTAGTTTTTCTTTCTGTAAGGTAGTATGTGTAGGGACTGTGGTTGTTGTGTGCAGACGCAGGCTGAGGTGATTGACCTGCGCACCCAGCTTGCAGCTTTGGTAACAAGAGTTACACAGCTGGAAGCTGCCGCAAGTGAGTGCAGTAGATGCGGTTTTGGTGACCCTATAGACGCTGATCGGCTCGCAGGTTCTCCCATACCAGTCATCGAACCTGCAGTCCAAGCCGAGATGTCGGAATCTATGCGGCCGTCGCCTAGTGGTGGCTGGCGTGTGGTGTCTGGACGTCGACGGTGCATGCGGGGGCAGTCGTGCAAGCTTGATTCCCAAGAAGGCGAGCTTGTACCTCTGTCCAATCGGTTTGACGCATTGTCTGGATCAGATTTAGTCCTGCAATCGTCGGCCTGTGAGTTGGCAGCCCCACAGCGCGCTAAGTCTGGGCAACTGCAGAAGGGGGTTTTAGTGGTCGGTAGCTCCAACGTTAGGCGATTTATTGAACCCCTTAGGGAAATGGCGAAGAGGTCGGGGATGAATTCTTGTATCCATTCATTGTGTATTCCGGGGGGTCTGATCCGAGATGTGGAACAGGCCATCCCGGTTGCCATTGAACGGACGGGGTGCAGCCAGCTGCGGATTGTAGCTCATGTTGGCACCAATGATGCTTGCCGCCTAGGGTCGGAGGTTATCCTCTCATCCTTTGGGCGACTTGCAGAAAGGGTGAACTCTGTGGCCATTGGCCGCAAGATTTCGGCTGAGCTATCCATCTGCAGCATTGTCGATAGGACTAACTGTGGACCTCTGGTTCAGAGCCGTGTTGAGGGGCTGAACCAGAGATTACGGCGCTTCTGTGATAGTCATGGCTGCAGATTCCTTGATCTTCGCCCTAGGGTTGAGTCTTGTAGGAATCCCTTGGATAGATCAGGGGTGCACTACACACGGGAATCGGCTACACGGGTGGCAGGGGCCGTGTGGAGTGCATTGGGTTTTTTTTAGGCTGAGGGAGGATGACCCTGAGGAGAAAATTCAGTTGCGGACAGCCAAGATAAATTCAGCACAGCGTGTTAGGGGTAGCTTAAAAGAATCCCGAACATTAAAAGTTCTAATAGTTAACTGCCGAAGTGTTTGTAATAAACAGCCTGAACTCGAAAACGTTATTCGTAGTACAGATGCTGATATCGTAATAGGCACAGAAAGTTGGTTAAAACCCGATATAAGTACCACCGAAATTTTTAATAGTAACATGAACATTTTCCGTAAGGATAGGTTGCATTCCCAAGGAGGTGGTGTATTTATAGCTGTTAGTAAGTACCTCCCATGTAGCGAAATAGATGTCCATACTGTCTGCGAAATCATATGGATCAAGCTCAACGTAGCTAGGACAAAACTTGTGATAGGCTCGTTCTATCGTCCACCCGAGGCAAGCGTAAATATTGCCGAGGCCTTGAGAAATAATGTAAATAATATAACACGGCAATTTCCGGACCATACAATAATGCTAGGAGGTGACTTTAACTTGCCTGATATCGACTGGACTAATTACGTTCACGTTACTGGGGGCAGGGATAAAGCAGCTTGCGAAATCATTCTAGACCTCTTCTCAGATCACCATCTTGAACAGCTCGTAACTGAACCAACGCGATGCCTCAACGGTAACGAATATATTTTAGATATAGTTGTTACAAATAGGCCCGAACTGTTCACGGATATTTCTACCACCGCAGGAATAAGTGATCAAAAAGCTGTAATTGCTACAGTAAAACTAACAACCACGCGCAGAAAGAGAAAAGAGAGGATCGTTTACAGATTCGAAAAGGCTTCAAAAGAGTGTTTCAGAGCGTTTTTGAGGCATAATTACTACACCATCTTGGTAGCAGGAGGCACCGTTGAAGAGAGATGGCATCGATTCCTATATATAATCGGGGAAGGTATGAACTTGCATATACCGAAACGGACAATCAGGGAAGAGAACGATCCCCCATGGTACACACGGGAGGTTAAAAGGTTACTCAAGAAGCAAAGGAAGATACATGCACGATCAAAAACGACGATGCATCGGACTGATTTAGATAAGTTAGAGGAGATAAGGGGACGTGTTAAGAATGCGATGCGTGAGGCATTCAACAACTTTCGTGAAAATTCTCTCTCTAAGAGCCTCACTGAAAACCCTAAGAAATTTTGGTCGTATGTAAAAAAAGTTAGTTGTAGTGGGAACAATAAGCCAGTTCTAATAAAAGACGGACGGGAGGTTGAAGACAGCCGCGACAAGGCTACCTTATTTAACACCGAATTCAAAAATTCATTCACGCAAGAAAACTTGGAAAACATCCCCACTTTACCACATCGTGTGGAATTAGAGATGGATCCGATAGAAATTGATAGCGTAGGAATTGTAAAGCAATTAAAACTCCTGAAGTGGGGTAAAGAGCCGGGTTTCGATGGTATACCGGTAAGAGTATTTTCTGAATACGCGGAGGATATTGAACCATTTCTGTCAGATATATTCCGTAAATCACTAGAAGAGAGAAAAGTACCTTCTAGCTAGAAAATATCCCAGGTAATTCCCGTTTTTAAGAAAGGAGATCGGAGTGATCCTAGGAATTATCGACCCATATCTCTAACATCGGCCTGCAGCAGAATTCTGGAACATGTCATATGCTCGAACATAATGAAGTTTCTAGATGAGAACGAGTTACTTACACCATGTCAACACGGATTTCGGGAGAAGCGATCGTGTGAAGCACAATTGTCCCTATTTTCCCACGACATAATGAAAGTTATCGATGCAGGTTCGCAAGATGATGCGTTTTTTTTTTGATTTTCAGAAAGCTTTTGATTCTGTGCCACACAACCGACTTTTAGCGAAGATTCGAGCTTACGGTATTTCGGCTCAGATTTGCGAGTGGATACGTGATTTTCTAACTGGTCGATCACAATATGTCGTTGTTGACGGGGAAGCCTCTTCTAAGATAAATGTTACTTCGGGCGTTCCTCAGGGAAGTGTAATAGGTCCACTTCTTTTCTTAATATTTGAGCCCCTTAAAGCCCAAGTGGTGTAACTCACATGAATCAAATTTCGAGAAAATTAATGTTTTACTGCAGTTTTAATAAAAAAAATTCGTTTTATATATTTTGAAGTTTTTTTCTCAACAATGTATCATTAAAGAGTTATTCTAACTTATGATGGCAGTTTTAAAAACTTTTAAAATGTTTTCTTTTTTGGGGGGGCTTTGTTTGGAGTTACACCACTTGTGATAAACAGGGAGCAGATTCTCTTTAAAGAAGGGGGAAAGAATACAGTATTTTACTGCAACATCTATTTTTTATTCTACTGTTTATACATTTCTTACTCTGCATCTAGTGGCCCAATGTCTGCAGCATCATCTTGAGTCGATAGACTATAAAAGTAAGGATGACAGATGGGTGGAATGAATGGTAACATGTCTTGCATATCCTTTTTCTTCTCTTTTGTTACAGATCTTTTATTTCTGTACAGTTATTCTTGAGATACGTTAGTAAGATTAACAGGTCTGCCTCTTTTAGGTCCAGGTTTGAAGTTTAGTTCTGAAAAAGGCATTTCTTTGGAAAGAGTTTCTTTGAAAAAAAATTGAAAATGTTTCTTCCTTTCGATACTGGATCCACTGCATTTGTAGCAATGATAAAGGATGTTTTTCCGTATCAACCTTTCTTTTGGTGATATGTTGTAAAAGATTTGCAACAGACAAAAAGTCATCATGAGTCATCACTGTTATGTAAAAAGGATTTTTCTTCCTAGATTTTGCAACGACAGTATACCTGTACCAATCATTGGGACGATATATCTGCTAAATACTGCTGTAGTTTGTTATTGAGGCAAAATCACAGTCGTTGGGCAAATAAGAATAACCACTTCTCATAAACTTCTGGTCAATAACTTCAATGTTATTATCTTCACTCAGAACCAGTTTCATCGCCAAGGCAACATTCCAGTTTCTATTTTGCTTGGCACAGGTGTCACTATACATTAAAACATTTTTCGCAGCTGAAGCCCTGTTTTCAATGTGCTTGACCAAACATGCACTAATTTCTTGGGAACTTTGTGATCCATTTATTTCATTACAACAATACATAAATCCTAATTTTGAGGAAAGCTCGTGGCATCCCAAATTATAAACATTATTGCATTTGTAATAGGGCACTTGACATGATAGTTTAGGAAAAGGAAGAGACTTTTCCAAATCATAGGAAAATGTATAGTAAGAGCTATTATTAATGGACCGTTGAGTGCCCTCATTCATGGCATTATGAGCTTTTTCTGCTTGCCGAAGATGAATTCAGAATCTGCTGGAATACATTCATCACTTGCTCCAATATCTGCCAAAATGCTTGGCTCACTAACACTGCTCTCATCACTGCTCATAATGACACATCAAACTTAAATCTTTTACATCTAGGTTATTAAAATGTTTTTTAGTTTACCTGGTTACAACATTTCTAGATGAGCAACAAGTGGTTGAGCTGTAAACAGTTACAGGCACAGTGGTGTATCTCCAATATACACCACTTTAGCTTTTACCCAACAGATGGCTGCATTGACTGCATAAACTAGTGCTGCTAACTATAAGGTTGTTAAGGGAACTAGAATTTACACCACTTGTGCTTTAAACAGAATGCAACTTGCTGAACACTTCTGAAACATCAACTCCAAAAAAAACGAACATTGGACTTACACCACTTGGGCTTTAAGGGGCTCATTTATAAACGATCTAGGTGACAACGTCAAATGCTGGTTGCGATTGTTTGCCGACGATGCGGTTATCTATAGGGAAATAAGGTGCTCCGACGACTGCTTAGAAATTCAGCGTGATTTGGATGCTATTTTCGATTGGTGCCGTAAATGGCAGCTTACACTTAATTGCAAAAAGTGCAAGGCAATGCGGATAAGTAACAAGAAGAATCAGGTTGTTCACGAGTACAAAATAAACAATTCACCTGTTGACACGGTTGATACCGTGAAGTATCTGGGGGTGATAGTACAAAGCAACATGAAATGGGACATGCACATAACTTCCGTCGTAGGCAAGGCTAATTCTAAATTACGATTCATAGGTCGTATTTTGAGGAATTGTAATGCTCAAACAAAGGAGATAGCGTATAAAACACTAGTGCGTCCGCATCTGGATTACTGTTGTGGGGTTTGGGATCCGTATCGCAAGGTTCTGATTGACTCAGTTGAGAGGGTGCAGAGGAGAGCCGCTAGATTCGTGACTTGTTGTTGCAGCCCTTATGAAAGCGTCACAGAATTGATACATAGATTGGGCTGGGATAGTTTGGAAGACAGACGACGTAGCTTGCGTTCGAATTTATTGGAGAATATGCGAAAAAATTTAAATTTCGAGTGCAATGAAATACTTCTTCCGCCAACTTATTTAGGTCGCAATGACCGGAGGGATAAGATTAGAGAAATAAGATGCCGTACTGATACTTATATGTATTCCTTCTTTCCTCGCACTATTCGGTATTGGAATGGGCGGGTTTAGGATTGTTGCTTAGCACCCTCTGCCACCCACAATGTTTGTGATTTGCAGAATATGGATGTAGATGTAGATATTCCCTCATGGGGAGAAGACAAGAACCCGACTGAGTGTCAAGCTTAGATATTATGTTTTTATACTTGGTGGATGTATTTTTCAAAACTTCACCGGACGGATTGAAATTTACTCTGTGAGCACTCGTGTTGTTCAATATTTCCAAATAGTGTTTCAAGTCCTTGGCAGTGCATGTTTTCTGATTTTTTTAAAAACAACAACCTCATTAATCCTTGTGTTCGTTCATATTCATTACCATCGATTATAATAACATCATCATCAATAGTCACAGGAGTGTTTCCAATCACTAGTGAATCATTCTTCTTTCGGATACCATACACCGAATCATAATCTCGCTCGCTTCGACTTAGTGACTTCACGAAATCTTCGATCAAGCCAGGAGACTGCCGTATATGTCGCTGAGGTAAGAAAACTAACTTGCGTCGAATTGCAACCACGTTTAGTTGTTGCTGTATCCATGTTTAAGCATCGAATGAAGCTTATGCGAGTTTATTGTAATATTTTATACTTGATAGTTAATGTTGCTGTAAATGATTTGTGGGGTTGGGCATTTGGAAGAAAAATAAGTTGATCACCTTGCTTCACAAAGTTTAACCTTGCAGTTTAAATCCAATTCAGTATTACATCAACCCTGCCCGGTTTGGCTACCGAGAGGATTACGCCATTGACGGGAATTTCATAATGGTTAAGACCTGTCTCTAGAATGTATGCACGATCTTTAATCAAATCTGTTACCGCAATAGTTACAACCATAGTAACTACTGTCGATTATAATTCCTTCAGAAGCATTTCTGCATCGGTAGTTGCCTTGTGGATGCAACATCATCATCGTCGATGGGGTCAGCTACATGTTTGAGTATTCTACCTTAACAATCCAAATTACCGTCCTTTGTAAGAAGTATGTGTTGAGGTGGGTATACCAACACCCTCTTGTTCTGAGTCGTTGAAGTTCTCCCAAACTTGTCCATGGTTGTAATGATGACTGGCCCTAGTGAGCTTGTCTATTTATTCAAAAATGAATCATATCCGTTACGGTACCGTCCACGATACATGTCACAGTCTTTGTCAATAACCGCAAATCCATGCTGCTTGTATTCCAGCAGTAATGACATAAGTTTTTAAACTCTTTGAACGTCATATCGGTGTTGACGTGGTCGTTGTAAATGTGCTTAAGATTCATGTCGTCCTGTTTAAATAGCACGATCAAGTTAGCATTGTCTCTAACCAACTGTTTCGGTATTTTGATATAAGTCTGGCACAAATAGAAGGAATCTACTGACCTGTGTCTCCCCATACAAAAGTAATCTCGTATGTTATTCTGCTTCTCACACGAAACGTCGTCAAACACAAAAACTGAATTTGGTAGAGCTTCAGTAGGTGGAGGTACACTTTCTTTATCGTTAAATGTCAAATACTGAGTTTCTTTAATAGGCTTCAGAATTTCTCCTAGCAGCTGATACTTTGGCTACTACAGTGACTTGGAAAACACGTGTACATTTTCAAATCTAAGTCCATTAGGATGTTCCAGCAAGGAGAGTACAAGATTAGTCTTTCCGCAGTTTGATGGTCCACACACTATTGCCCTCACTGTATCGGGGAACAGAGGTCCATTCTTGCTTTTGGAATTGGTATCAACAACATCCGCATTACTCACGGGTAATGTTGCTCTCTGTTTGACGAACCACATATTGACAAGATTCTGGGGTTGCTCCAGGTATATATAGAAGAGTGAACAAGAAATGTCAGTCAGTCGATAACAATGCCTCCTACGAGGAAGAAGCAGAAGAAGGGTCAAGGCTTCCTAAACAAGATTGTTGATAAAATGCCATTTGAGGTACACATTCTAACATACCAGTTCTGTGGACCTGGAACGAAACTGGAAAAACGGTTGGCGCTTGGGCAGAAAGGAATCAACCCTCTAGATGCAGCATACAGGGAACATGAAATTGCGTAGGCTCAGGGGGCAGATAGAGCCCAAGCAGATCATATACTCGCAGAGAAGGCTTCAAACAGAATGAAGGCCAAAGATGCAAAGTTTGGTGAACGTGCTGCTGCGTTACTGATTAACGGAGCAATGTGTTCTATGCTAAAGTTGGGCGCCGGAATTAAAAAGAAGAAGAAGGGTGGTATACTCCCTTTAATGCCTATTTTTGCAGGGCTGTCAGCTGCCGGAGCTCTTGCAGGAGGAGCCTCGGCTATCGCCAGAGCTGTGAAAGCAGCTAAAGAAGCAAAAAAGCAGTTGACAGAACAGAAACGGCACAATGGAACCATGGAAGCAATAGCAGTGAGAGGTAAAGGATTGTATTTGAAACCATACCGGAAAGATGGAGCGGGATTGAAAAAAAAAGTCCACGCAGCCGCTGACTGATGATGATATACGTAGACATGTAAAACGTTTGGGTATAACCCCATTTTCGCGGAGTATTCATGCGCGATACATTACCCCAAAAAATTCGTGAACATGAATGTGGAATCGTGAACCTGGATAGTGCTGAAATTCTGGAACACATTGGGTTGCATAAATCAAGTACAAGGATGGCGTAGTAAAATATTTCGACAGTTTTGGTGACTTACCTCCATCATTGGAATTCCAACGGTACTTTACAGGTAACAGAATCCTGTAAAATGTGCAAAGACATCAGAAATTCGGTATGCACGTATGTGGACCTTTGTGTTTAAAGTTCATGCATGAAAATGTATGACATCATTCTTGCACGAACCTTGGTCGGGGTAAAACATATGTCTGTGACACTCCGTTTGTCCGGCAGTAGTTCGGTCTTGGGCTGTGATTACTTTCCACCGATAGATTTGAGTGAAGGTGATTATACTCAGACTACACTGTGCAGATATTCAATGTTAACGCGTTACGAATAGAGTGCAGCATATGTACAGAAATTACGTTAACGATAAGCTGGGTCACACACTACACGAGTTTTTCCCAACAGTGCCGCTAGGATACAAGATTGTAGAAGTACCGGCTAATGTCATCTATCTCCCCATCACGGTGAAAACGCTCAGCAACATTCACATTAGAATTGTCTACCAGGACGGTAATTTAGTGGATTTCAGAGGAGAAACCATTACCCTGAGACTGCATATAAAGAATGGGCGCTAGTTATAATAAGAAATGACATACACAAACAGTTGTCAGTAGTGAACCGACAGTGAAACGGTTAACACCTGCTAACGTGCTCTTTCTGCAGTCATGGAGTTTGACCGAAATAGAAATGTAGGTGTAACAAGCACAATGAAGACGCTTATTTCCGCTAATCCTCAACAAATTGGTGTATTGAACAACGCTGGATGGGGTCAACGAGATCTTGGAAATGACTACTTTGATGTATGTATATCTTTGAGTATGCTCTTGGGTTTTTGTGAAGACTTTAAATGGATACTTGCAAATATAAAACAAGAACTAGTACTGATTCGTGCTAGGGACGATACAAATACATACGTAAAAGCTAATCCAAATCCTCAAAATAGTAAATTTACCATCAATAAACTCGCATGGGTAGTGCCTCATGTGCAAGTGGGTGAAAGAGAAAAACTAGCATTGCTTAAGATTGTAGACAGTGGGGTGGCACTTCGAATTAATTTCAGAAGTTGGGATCTACTTCAGTACCCGCTGCTTCCTATAAGTAAGTTTCAAATATGGTCTTTGAAGACATCAACGCAACTGGAAAAACCTAGGTTCGTAATTCTAGGATTACAAACAAACAGAAAATGCAACCCGGATGTAAGTGCGGCCACGTTTGATCACTGTGATCTCGTAAATGTGAAAGTGTTCTTAAATGATATGGCGTATCCGTGCGAGAATATGAAATTAGACTTTGATAAAAACAGAACCACAGTGCTATACGATACGTACGCTAGATTCCAGCAGTCCTACTACGAACGAGATCACCCTTCGCCGCTACTAAACCTTGAAGACTTTATTGCAACTGCACCTCTCGCCGTAATTAACTGTTCACAACAAAATGAGTCTGTTAAGACTGGGCCTGTAGATATTCGTATGGAGTGTGAAAGCAATGAAAATTTTCCAGCCTACACCTCCACCTACTGCCTCATCCTTCACGATCGTGTTGTTGAATACATACCGCTAACGAGTGTTGTGCGGAAGCTGGCATAAAATGGCGTAGCACTATTCGCCATCACGCAGTATCATGACGACCATCTTCCTGGAAGCACAGGGATTCAAGACGAAAGACGGAAAGTTTATTTTCAAAGAAGTTGCTGTGTGTATAGTACGGTCAGACACCATTATCGCTACACACTGCATTTCTGTAAACCCACCAAGACGTGGAGGTAACGAACCAACAGTTAGATGGCTGACACATAATTATCATGGAATACCCAGGAATGCTACTGGTGTAACCTTCAGTAGACTATGTACTATTTTATATGCAATAACCAATTAAGATGACTCAGTTATACGTGTTAAAGGACATGAGAAGACTAGATGGTTCCAGAAGATTATCAGGAAGAAAGTCTGCTACAATATTGAAGATCTGGGATGTCCACCTCCACGAGAACTCAAGAAAAATAATTTGATAAAACTATGTAAAGGACACTTATTTTGTAATGCTGTATGTGCCGTTGAAAATGTACTTTTAATTGCCCAATGGTGGGTGAAATAAAAAACAAATCAAATTAAATACAATGTGTTTTTATTTATACAAACACCTAAATTTATTATTATTAAACTTCGATTCATGAATGTCCTAGCCAAGCGTAAATACGTGTTCGTCTTACCCCAGCACGTTTCCAGGTGGCGAGAACCGGTTTTTGTTCGCCCGCCGCCACTCTACAAAAACTGGTTCTTACAACAGGTTTGTACCTGCATAGAGTATCGGGTTACAAGGCCAACGAAAGAATATCAGGTTACACCGGAACACCTGCATAGAGTATCAAATTACAAGCCAAACGGTAGGATATCAGGTTACATTAGAACACCTGCATAGAGTATCGGGTTTCAAGGCCAACATTAGGATCTCAGGTTACACTGGAACACCTGCATAGAGTATCGGGTTACAACAGGTTTGTACCTGCCCGCGGATTCGAATTCAAGGTAAGAGGCAGGGTATCAGGTTTCAGGGCCAACGGAAGGGTTTCAGGTTACACTGGAACACCTGCACAGAGTATCGGGTTTCAAGGTCAACGGTAGGATATCAGGTTACACGGAAGGAACACATGCATAGAGTATCGGGTTACAAGGCCAACGGAAGGGTTTCAGGTTAAATTAGAACACCTGCATAGAGTATCAGGTTTCAAGGCCAACAAAACGATATCAGGGTATACTGGAACCAGGGCCGGCGCTACAATTCTCGGGCCCCGGGTAAGCGATCTTAGGCGCTCTTCCCCCTCCCCGCCCGAAAATATTTTTACTTTACACTTTGGTTTTTTGTGTAAGTCAGAAAATTTTAATACAAAAATGTTTAAAATTATTGGTACAGATTTTAAAATTTGTGTTTTATTTATTTAGGCATCCAGGCCGGCGGGCCCCCCTTTGGTGGCCCGGGCCCCGGGTACTTTTGCCCCGCTTAACCCCCCATAACGCCGGCCCTGACTGGAACACCTGCCCGATTTCAAGGTCGGTGGCAACATGTCAGGTTACAAGGAGGGGAAGGGGGTGTCAAGTACGGCGGAAGGGTTTCAGGCTACATGGGGAGGTAAGGGGGGGTTTCAAGGTCAACTGTAGGGTATCAGGTTGCATGGAGAGGGGAGGGAGGTATCAAGGTCGGCGGAAGGGTATCAGGTTACAGGGAGGGGGAACTGAGGTTTCAAGGTCAGCGGTAGGGTATCAGGTTACACTGAAACACACCTGCAGGTTGCAAGGTCAGCGGTAGGGTATCAGGTTACACTGGAACACGCCTGCAGGTTTCAAGGTCAGCGGTAGGGTATTAGGTTGCAAGGAGGGGGAACTGAGGTTAGTGGAGAGGGGAGGGTGGTTTCAAGGTTGGCGGAAGGGTATCATGTTACAAGGAGGGGAGCGGTAGGGGGTATCGATTACAAGGAGGAGAGGCGGCATGCTTTGATGTTACACTTTTTTGGTCCGGGGTACAGGCTGTCACTGCCTTTCTCCCCCTACTATTATTAGTGATAATATTAGAATTTTTGGTGAATATTCAGACCAGCAGGCATTATGTTATACATCGGGACGATTTGCTAGCACGTGTTCAGTGTCGGCAGAGGTGGTTTGTTCATTAAAGAGCTGATATGCTTAGTATTAAATGCCAATCACTGACGTCAAAACAAGTCTTTTTCAGCGCTTCACGACGAAGACTCACGCTGTGTATAGCGATAGTCATGGGTTAAATAATATCTTTAGCCGCACTTACCAGTCAGCTTAGCCTGCCAGTAAGTCATTGCCAGTCAGAGACTGATAGATTTTATCCAACTTATCGCTATGTTAACTTAGCCAGAATCGACGCTAGGTCGGAACTTGTCCTTGTTACAATCACGTAATGCCTGTATTTTGCAACTGTTAGTGATCTATTAAAGAAGGTTTTATCAGTTTGATGTTTTCGTTCCATTGCTAGAGTTAGTGATCATGCACCATGGACTTGCACCAGCTATTACCTTCAAAGTGCTAATTATTATAATCACCGTACCGGAAATACGGATGGTTATTTTTATTATTATTTTAACTGCTTTACGTCTCTCAACAGCGAGGTCTTTAGAGACGGGAAAGGATGGGGGCAAGGATGGGGGGCAAGGAATGGGAAGGAATTCGGCCATGGCCTTTTGAAGGAAGCATCCCGGCATTTGCCTGGAGTGATTTGGGAAACCATGGAAAACCCAAATCTGGATGCCCGGACGGGGATTCGAACCGCCGTCCTCCCGAATGCGAGGCGAGAACGCTAACCGTTACACTGCCACGCTCGGTATACGGATGGTGTCAGCCTGACTTAATATTAATTTTAGATAGACTGCAAGACAAGAAGAATGAAGAAGCATCAAGATGATAGGTTATATTAGATCGTCGAAGAAGACAGAAGATGAAGACAATAGTTAGAAATACTGCAGTTCAGTCAACTAAACGCCCACAAACAAAGGCAATCAGCAGTCAAACCATTCGGCCCTTTACAACTGGTTGTAAGAAGACGGTATATGAACCCAGGACTCCATAACATCGTGGCCAGAAAAGCGGATGGCAAGAAGCAAGATAGCAGGAATGTAAGGAACTGGTATGCCGGCGAGCTGGTGAGGTAACAAGCGGTAAACAGTTTGCAAGGCGCAGTAAAAACCAGAATGACTTAGAGAAACGCTAAAAAAAAATTTTCGACTGAGACGACGGAAGATTCAACCAGACGGCTTCGCGAAACCACAGAGTGTGATTACGTTCGCTGACCAGGCGGTGTCCGGTGGCTTCGCGACGTCAACACAGAGCACAGCTGGTTCCAGTGCATCACAATTCTCGACAGCGGGAGCAGATTCCAGTCTCCGTAGCAGCGAATTGGTGAGTTTTGCAGTCACGCAGCAAGCACATGGCAAGAAATGTATAATTGAAAAGAATATACCTCTTGATTGTGTTTTAAAGCCGAAAATTATATGTGCAAAATTTCACCATTAAATTACGTAGGAACTTTGAAAAAGAATAATTCATGGGTTTGTACTTGTTTTTCTCAGGACATGTTTTTTTCAAGCTTGATAGCATTGTGTTAAAAAATTCAGTACTTATGTTTCATTTAAAGGTCAGTAATTGGAAAAAATAAAATCATAGTGTTCAGTGAATGGAACACAAAGGTCGTTTCACATAATAAAAATTGTGCAATTTTTAACTATAAAAGAGTTAAAAACAAATTGAATTGGTGGATCGGAAAATTAGAAAGGTGTTGTACATTTCTACTTTTTCAAGTTTAAAAATCGTAAAATTAATATTTGCAAACGTTAAATATTTCGTGGCGTGAGTTAGTCATCCAAAAATTAATTAATGTGTTGTGATAGTTCCTTGATTGCAAAATATGATTTAACGTGCAGTTTCGAAATAGTTTAAGGAAACTTAAGATGTTCAAAACAATGTAGTGGTAAGTACTTGTGTAACAGAATAAGAGCTAAGTGGTTTAAAATGTTAAGTGCTAAAATAAATGTGCAAATGACGATGAATGCGAGCTATTATAGCATTGGTTTAACTGAAATGAGAATGATGCAAAAGATGAATAAGCTGCAGCTAAAAGACAAAAATAAGCATAAGTATATTAAGGGAATATGGAATAGTATTGAGGTGCTGCGTTAATTTTATAGTACATCGCAGAGAAGCGATAGTTGCAAAAATTATTCCATGAGCCCTTGCTTTACTGTTCCATAGACAAAAAACATGCCAAGGCTCAAGGGTTGGCCACCCTCAAACCGCTATTCGGGTATACCTGTCTCTTTGTTAATTCAAAACTTTGCGAAATATGTTTAAAAAATAATCAAGCACTAAGCAGTGAATGGAATGGCAGTTAGACGCGATACGTACTAATTAGGTTCATAGTCTGTCTGTCAGGAGCTGTATTGGGTAAGTACAACACCAAAGCAAAATTCTCCACGTAAATAACGTTGTGTGTGTTGTTTTATAAGCTGATCAGGTAAGAATCAGGCTTAAAGTAGAACTACTATGTAGAAAGTTTAAGTACACAAGCACCGTGGAAAACGTGGTAAGTTATGAACCAACGGAAACATAAAAATTTGATAAGGAGTAAGCATAAATGAAAAGTAGAAGGAAAGTGAATAAAACCACATAGTTTTATGCCAGCACAAGACAGTATTCGTTCGTAGTATTGAGAACGGTGGAAATGGTCCGTTAAGAATTAAAATATCAAGTAAAGAACGGAATAATATTTTCAAGTAAGCACAATAAGAATTAAAATCGTACGTAAATAGAACATCTAATTAGTTGTAACCCTGTGCAGCAATAACAGTATGTAACATCAGAATAAAGATCAACCTAACGAACTGATAAAAATACAAAAAAAAATTGAAATCTGAATAGAGTCTTAGTTTCAATAGTAAAATGTGGATTAGTTATTGGTTTGTTTATGTGTGCATTACGCTAAAGTATTACAATTAGTTCTATCATAATCTTGTGAGTGTTTTATAGTTGTGAATATTTGGATCTACAGGAGTTTGGTTTTTTGCAATTATAGTTTTCCTTTTCTATAATTCTGAGTTATAAGTTTTTTGCACTAAAGTTAAAATGATTTGTGTATAAATCTATCTTCCTAGTTTGAGATCAAGGGTTCTATCTGTAAGAAAGCAAATAAAGAGATTTTCAGTCCACCAAACAGGGGAAATTAATGTAAAATAATTTAATATGAGGTCACTGAAGATTAAAACCGTTATGGTGAGGTAATAAAATGCGTGCTGGAATAAATTCGCTTGCTTCAAAGGTGTTTGTAATTTAAGAAGCTGCAGCAATGGAAAATAAATAGGAAATGTGGTGCGTAGTGCGGAATGCGTTTCATGAAGAAATGACGGACGCAGGTTACGATGTATGTCGTGAAAAGCGACGGAAATATGCACGGGTTATCATGGGCAACGTGTATATCAAACCGAATGTGACAACCTATCGCATAGGTTAATTCCAGGAGGATATTTTATGGAGAGTTTAAATTAAAATGGAAGACTGAAATGGTTTGACGGTAGGAAGACGATGGTACTGTTACCTGATCCTAGTCAGATAAAAACCTATAGCCTTAATAATTAATCTCCGGGAATAAATAGTTTAATGGTTGGCGTTACAAACCGGCCGGAAATACAACGGGTTATAGCTGGACGGTAGGTCAAGCTATAGTATATTTGATGCACCCATGTAACTGGTCAGAAGAACCAGGGTAATCTGACTAAGCACCAGGCATATGGTAAAAAGTACGGTAAGATGTACTGTAATTATAAGTGAATCAGCGCATCACCTCGGTAAGGTGGGAATAAGTGAAATTGGAACGTAGAAGGTAGTAAGTGTTCTCATACATTAAATCTTTCTAAAATAACTGAATATCTCATGCTTTCGAGTTCAAATTTGTAAAGATTAGAGTAATTAATTTGGTTTCTTCCTCAGTATTACCATCAGTAATTATTTTAAAAAATCTTCCAGTCTGTTGGAAACGCACACGTGTCCCATCTAAATAAGTCGTAGGAATTAAACATTATTATTAGCCATCAGTTCGTAACATAAGGTTTAAGGTGAAAAAGTAATAAGAACGGTAGTTAAGAATTTAAATAATTTTGGATATCTAGCAGTAGCTGAAAAGCTTTAGTCTACTTAAGTAAAATCTTAATGCAATATATCTAATTTTATACTAAGCTGGTTGTAACATATTGGTATGCATGAACTAATCTTCAGTTTTCATATCAAATAATATTTTATGTTCTGTATTAACTGCCGAAAGATAATTTCAGGTTTTCTAATTAATGTACTTGGTTCCATAAACTCAATATACTATGGTTTTACTTCTCTTTTAAATTCAAGCCAACAAAGAATTTTCCTATTAACTTGGAAGTAACATGTCTGAAATGAATTCCAAATATTGACAGAATGTCAATAATGTAACTGTAATAATTCACTTCTTCGATTTTCAAGATATCTTATTGCCATATAACGATGACTGACATCAGAATTAACTTAACCCATGTTTTGAATGTTTTGATAACTCTTGTCTGGCTGTAGAAATGTTATTTACAGAGCGGAGACCAGGTTAGCGCTCCCCACCCATGAACGCTGAGTAAGGTGTTATCTGAACCATAGATCGCATATCACGAGTCATCATCGCTTCGTGGCCCCATTGAGTGAAAAGGACAGTTCAACTGAGTACAACACATCTTATTTTCTTAAAACTATCCATTTCAAGTGCTAGTAGTCATCAAATCTATGTATAAATTTGACATTTCATAATTGTTACAAATACATACTAGAAATTCTGTAGGAAAAACCCACACTTGACCAACAATATTGTATTTACCAAAATAATAACAAATGAACTTTGAAAAGTCTTGCAATGAACATAAGAAACTCAGAACAATTTACTTTAAAGTACTGACATTCAGATAAATAGTTAGACTTGACGTTGCTTTTATCTAAGAAATAAGACAGTAATTATACTTTAAACATTCAATACACACACAAAACGTAATGATTAAATAACTGTGAATGATGATTGAGATTGGAACATAGAGGTGCAAAATCAAGCACAAAAGAAGTTTTAAGTTTCCTTGAATGTCTTTTGTTGCAGTAGAACAAATCTTAAGAGCACAGTGATGTTCGAGCCAATAAATGAATGATAAATGTATAACCTAGAAAACAAATATGTAAGTTCACATTATTTTCAACATCATATCACTCATCTAAGCTTTTATGGTAATAAGGTTTAGCGTTGAGTTATATATTTGTGTAATATTTTAATGGGTATTAATTTTTAGTGTGTGATATATGAATTAATAAATAGTCAATTGATTTTTAGATTTTGATGATTTTCTATCATTAGTGATTGATTTCAATTTTTATCAGGGCTGTACAGTGATCAAAAGATTGTTTTAGTGGTTTTTACATGTTTTAGATTTAATTACATGAATTTTCTGTACATTAACCTGCAAGGATGAGATCCGAAGAGCATAATTTGAGAAGTAGTTATATGAGAGTCTGACTCCATACTTGCACCGTAGAAAGGTTGTTGATATGATATTCCAGGAGAAATGTCGCTTTGAAACCTGGGGGAGTGTCAATGTTGGAATTGACTTTATTATTATTAATGGAAATATTAGTATTTTGGGAGAATATTCAGACCAGCAGACATTAAGTTATACATCAGGACGACTTGGTAGGCACGTGATGCAGTGTCGGCAGAGGTTGTTTGTTCATCAAAGCGCTGATATGCTTAGTACGAAGTGCCAATCACTGACGTCAAAATAAGTCTTTCTCAGAGCTTCACGACGAAGACTCACGCTGAGTATAGCCACAGTCATGGGTTAAATAATATCTTTAGCCGCACTCACCAGTTAGCTCAGCCTGCCAGTAAGTCATTACCAGTCAGAGACTGATAGATTTTATCCAATTTATCGCTATGTTAACTTAGCCAGAATCGACGCTAGGTCGGAACTTGTCCTTGTTACAATCACGTAATGCCTGTATTTTGCAACTGTTAGTGATCTATTAAACAAGGTTTTATCAGTTAGATGTTTTCGTTCCATTGCTAGAGTTAGTGATCATTTCCACTTGCACCTGCTAATTATTATAATCACCGGCTCCGTACCGGAAATACTGACGGTGTCAGCCTGACTTAATAATAATTTTAGATAAACTTCAAGACAAGAAGAATGAAGAAGCATCAAGATGACAGGTTATATTAGATCGTCGAAGAAGACAGAAGACGAAGACAGTAGTTAGAAATACTGCAGGCCCGTCAACTTAACGCCCACAAACTTAGCCAATCAGCAGTCAAACCATTCGGTCCCTTACAGTTGCATTAAAACGTAAATAGAGTGCATGTGTGTAGTACCTCCTTTTAGTGAAGTTAATAATGTATAAGATTACGCGATACCGGCAGAACTGATGTTAATCATAACAATTCTGTATAAATATGCTAAATTAAAGCATTATGAATGGGTTTTTTTCACTTTTATGCAGGAAATTATTGCTCTGTCGAATTTCAAATACAAACTTTTAGTTCTGTTGGTATCGAATTCTTAGTTACACATTTTATGTACATTTCATATAAAAGTCAGGGAAGTAATTTTTTTTAAAGAAATGTTTTTATCAGAGTGTATTTGTCCAAATGTGATGACAACATCTAATGCAAATAAATGAAATAAATTTTGAAAATATCGATGAACATATAATGTATTTTTATTACATTGGTTTTCACTACTTTGACCATTATAAAATAAATATATTTTTAAAAGTGTGATGAATCTCGCGGGCTGAAAGATATACTAGGTGGGTCGCATGCAGACCGCGGGCCGCTAGTTGGCCACCCCTACTCTAATGGAATAACTTTTTTGCTACAAAAGCACTAATTCATTTCATAATGGTTCTCTTTTCTTAAATCCTTTGGCTTTCTGGAATAGAGTACAGAATATTCCTTAGCAATTTAATTGCTTACTTCCTTATATACAATATTTTTCCCAGTCCCTTATGCCTGAAATCAAGTGCAAGCTTGTGGTTATGGTCATCTGTTCCTTTTCACGTACTACTACCAATAGCCACACTAGTCTCGTTGCCAGTATATGCCTGTATCGTATCAGTCACTGTAATATCCACAAACAAATCTAGTTTTAAATTAATTTGTTCTAAGGAGACAGTACCCAGTTCCTGAGATACGCATGGAAATAGATGGAAAACAAGCCACCTCTTCCAGAAGTAGTTACTTCAGGCAATAGAACCATTCACCAAAAACCAATACAGATTGTGCCAAATGATTCTGTGTAAAAAGGAGTAGGACCTTATGGTTTCATGGATGTAACGGAGCTCCGCATCCGAGAGTGAGGAACTTTTGCGTGAAATCCTACATCCGCTTTCGCATCTGCAATTTTTAATGCTAATGTTTTGTTTACATTGCAATAGATATTATTATATTCTCTTTATACGAGATTCTGCCCATCGTCCCTTAACTACGTGTTTTTTTCCCTTATGAACCTAAGGCAGTTGGAATTGATGAGATCCCTGCAGAACTTCTTAAATCCCTAGGAGAAGAAGGAATCGAAAGATTATTCGAGCTGATATCAAAAAGTTATGAAACAGGAGAAATTCCAACTGATTTTAATAAAAATATCATCTTCACACTTCCCAAGAAAATACAAGCCGACAAATGTGAGAATTATCGCACCATTAGTCTAACATCACATGCTTCGAAATTACTGACCAGAATAATACACACAAGAATGGAAACGGTAGTAGAAGACACAGTAGGTGAAGATCACTTTAGGTATAGGAAAAAGGGAAGAAATTCTGGCTTTAACCCTTTGACTGCTGACGGCGGATCGTGTACCTGCCGCGCTGTGGCCTGCTACCTGCGCTAAGTGATTATCCCTGGGGACGGAGCCGTCCGAGCGGCTCCACCCGCCCTGTGCTGAATGTTTCTGGCGAAGCACTGTGACCTCTCACGACTGATACAGAATAAATGCTCTCATTACATAGTTTCTCTGCAAATAAATTACTACAGAATGAAACTGAATCATTAACCCTATTTTTCATAACTAATAATTATTTCTTGCTTGCATTTTTCTCTCGATTTTTGTAGCTTATGTCGAAAGCGTGGTGATTCTTAAATTTACGTCAATAGTTTACAGTTCTTTCTTGGCAGTTTCTGTAGGTCCCTTACTCTATTAGAGTGTTATTGTTGATTCGAAAAAAATGCTAGAAATATTGTATTCCACACTTACATACCGCGTTCAGACCACGACTGTAAAATTAGAGATATTCGAACTCATACAGAGAGTTAAAGCCATCCGATTTTTCCTCGCGCTATTCACGAAAATAGAAAGAGACCTTAAATTGATAATTGTTCAAGCAGCCTCCCCCACACACCGAAATTTGGTTTCCGGAATATCTTTGTAGATGTAGACACCCAAAATATCTCGATGTTGACTGAATGTTTGCTGCGCTTTGTAATTACCGGATTATACGTAATTTTGTTTCTTTGATGAAATTTGTTCCACATAAGTACTCAACAGATTTTTCATTTCTAAGCTATGAAGTGCCTGTCCATTAATTACGTGATGTGAAATAGAGGGGGGGGGGGTCGGGTTGCGGCGAAATCGCACGAAACGTCACCAGAGTAACAAAAAGCGGTATCTGGACATAAGTTCACTAAAAATTGCAGTATTCAGAAGGACATCTCTGGTACAATATTCCCTAATTTTCAATTTTTTTCACGCTAGGCATCAGAAGACAAATAGCTCTGAAACAATACATTTCATCACATCCAGTATCTTTCCACTTTGATATTCGAGAAAGCTCTGATTCTGGAGTATTCTTCATAGTGGTTATACAAAACCGATTCTTTTCATCAGCTATATATTTCGTCAGTTCTTCTGTGAGAAATAACATGAAAACTGACAGAATACTTGACACATTCCCTATTTGACACGCATGTCCCAATAGTGTAACATCAAATGCGTGACTAACTGGACGAAAATGATTTTCTAGTTAGATTTATCGCCAAGACGTAATTTCTTCGTAGCCGTTTCACTATCACTTTCTGATTCTTCAGAACAACTAACTTGTTGAAACATGAGACTGCATTGTCACCCCTCCTGACGAGTATGTTTTAGGATTACAGCTTTCCGATTTTGTGGAAAAGCTATCACTTCCATCAAAATGAAGTAGTTCATCCTCAGTGTCGCTCATCGTAAGAATCTCCATGATTTATTCCTCAATGCACCCACGACGTCTTTAAATTTTCTTTATAAAATACAGGATACAAAGAACACTGATGTAATTTTCGTTGAACAGTGAACTGTAGAGCGAAGCCTAGGCTCCCAGCAAACAAACATTCGTACGATAAGCTAGCGACCAAAACTGCGAAAGGCTATTGAGAAATGTGGAGAGTAGTCCGCTTTACGACTCAGGTAGCGGCGCGTCTATATTCGTCATCAGCACACAGCGGACAGGCAGGTGCGGCTTATCTCGTCATCAGCACTCAGGGGAAATCCGACGGCTGCGGCTATACTCGTCATTAGCACTCGGGGCCCGCAGGCAGCATGATGTGTATAGACGTCAACAGCAGTCAAAGGGTTAAGACTAATACTTGAAGGGCGGATCAAGAAAAACAAATATACTTTCATGGCATTTGTTGACTTAGAAAAAGCTTTTGATAATGTTAGGTGCGACAAGATGATCAAAATTTTAAAGGAGTCAGGTCTATAGTAATCGAGATAGAAGAATACTTTATAAACTATATAAGAATCAAGTGGCTGTAATAAGAGTAGAGAATCATGAGAGACAAGTATCAGTTAAAAAGGGTGTGAAACAAGGTTGTAGTCTATCCTCGTTAATATTCAACTTGTACGTAGAGGAAGCAATAAAGAAAGTAAAAGAAAAATTTCCATATGGCATAAGTGTTCAGGGAGAAAAAAATCAGTATGCTACGATTTGCTGATGACATTTTCTTGTTAGCAGAATGGGCTGAGAACATTGAGAAATTACTGAATGGCATGAACAAAATACTTAAGGAAGATTTTGGCCTGAATATAAATCAAAGCAAGACTAAAGTGATGAAATGTAGCAGAAATGATACAAATACTAGCAGATGAAATATAAAAATATGATCTGATGCAATTGGAAAAGTAAGCGAATTCTGTTATTTGGGAAGCAAAATTACAACCGATTGCCGAAGCAGGAATGATGTTAAAAGCAGAATAGCACTAACAAAAAGAGCCTTCATGAAAAAGATAAATCTTTTAATTTCAAATATTGATCTAGAAATTAGAAAAAACTTTTTAAAACTCTTTGTGTGCAGCAGAGCACTTTACGGTAGCGAAACATGGACTTGAGGAATACCGGAAAGAAGGAAAATTGAAGCTTTTGAAATGTAGTGCTACAGAAGAATGCTGAAAATTAAGTGGACAGACAAAGTAAGAAATGAACAAGTTTTGGAAATGATGGGTGAGGAAAGAAGTTTGTGGAAGAAGCTTACAGAAAGAAGAGACAGGCTGGTAGGTCATATTTTGAGACATGCTGGATTGGTTAATTTGCTGGTGGAGGGAATGTTCGAAGGTAAGAACTGTAGAGGAAGACAGAGATTAGAATATATGAAGCAGATAATTGAGACGTGGGTTGTAAGGGATATGTAGAGATGAAGAGGTTAGCACAAGATAGGAAAGGATGGAGGATTGCATCAAACCAGTCGAAAGACTGATGACAGCAAAAAAAAAAAAAAATTATTCTGCAATAAAAGTAACAATAAACTGAACGGTTTTAATACTTAAGCGACGGATTTACAAGTTTGAAGTAAAGTTACAAGTTAAGAAAAGCAACCTATTCACGGTTCAACTTTTAGGGAATCCATGTGGAACTACCGTCGGATGCGCTCACCCATCCACACTGCAAGAAGGGGTCCAACAAAATGTTCCAAGTAGTCTTTTCCACTCGTACTTTCTAGCTGCACACAAGTATCCTTATCGCACACAGGTAAGATGTTTCCTCCAATCATGACCCATCACCATAGCTTGTTAGACGGCAAGGAACCCTGTTGGTAGTCTGGGAGTCCAACAACGTCCTACATGTAGTCCTTTAACCCCTTTCACGGTCCATCAAGGGTCCATTATCAAAAATCAGACCATCTTATGCCCTACAAATTGTACTGTAAATGGGCCACTAAAGCAGTGGACAGGTGGGTGGTAGGTACAGAGATGTACGATGGCATGGCCTTGTGCTTGACGCTTGAATTAGTCGAGCCGCGAAGTTCATATGACAAAGATTGTTTTTTAGACGCGTGCCTAGTTACGTAAATAATGTAATTCACTTGTGAAATCATCCCACGCTTTTTGTTGTTGAAAGATGAGGCAAAAAATAAATATGTCATTATTATATGGAAATTCTTTACTTGTGAAAAATGTAGAATTTGGCATAAAAATATACTTATTTTGATTTTAAGTTTATTTTTGATAAAAATTAAAATCTAAATAATTATAAATTTTACCACCTCCGCATCCTTTGAAGTCAAGCAACATCCGCTAAGATGACCCCCGTTACAACCATATTACAAACCATATCTAACTGTAATGTGTGTATATACTTGGGCTAGAACTCTAAATAATATGTACAATTTCTGGACTAATATATGTTTGTTTTTGTTATGATTATAATTAATATTTTTACTGTTTACTTTTTAAATAAAAAAAATATTAATTTCAATTTATCTTCATTTTTTCAAATTGTCCTGTTGTTCTACACAAAAATTAGTAAGATAAAATAAAAACAAGAAAAATTAGGAAACAATCAATATATATAATTAAATTGCAGTGGGAGGGGTCAAACGCATTTCAAAATTACCACAGTCTAGTGACATCAGTTTGTGTTTCTGCGCACTGATCCCACGAGCATTAGTGGTGGTGGCTGGCGTATGCTTCGCCGAAGATTATAATGGTCAGTCTCCTTATATATTGTCTATGCAGCATACTTTCGCATCTTCATTATTTATGTTGATGGCACCGTTCTGTGCCGGGTGGAAAATTTGAAAAGATTTTTGCAGTCATACATGTCAGTATACTGGATAAATGTTAGTTCAACAGAATAATGAAGACTAACAAACATTTTACAGCTGGAATACTCAGTCCCTGGCTTCTTGGCAATGATTTTGCTCTCTCTGTACAAGCACCACACTTAAAATGTCTTTCGATACCTTTGCTGTCCTCAAAGTTCCACTCAAATGTGAACAACGCTATATTCTCAGAAAATAAGCTTTGACTCCAGGCCACACACCTTCTGTCAATCAACCATAACCGTAATTTATTTTATCAACCTTTACCATACATATGAATATTAATAAAACTTAACATGGTTTTTCTATGCACTGTTAAACATCATAAAATACAATAGTCATTTTTAGTTGATTACACTAAAAGAGACTGTGGGATGTGGTCATAAGGAAAAAAAGTACAACAAAAGCATTATAAAATAAAATAGCTGTTTACACCAGAATAGAATATGTGTGCAGTATTTATATTAAATTGCATTTATACCAGGCAATCTAGATTCCTTTGAATGAAATTTTATGGAGTAAGAGTTGTAAATTAAAAATTCCAATAATTATTCCCTGAATTTAATTTTATCCCCTGCCAGATATTTAAGCTACATTGGGAACTTGATATATTTCCCTGAATATCTGACTTTTTTGAACAAATGACAGCGACTTATCTTTGTGATGACCATTTTTAGTTCTTGTGCTTTAAGCCTCCGTCAGACGGGGCGATTTTTGTCGCTGCTACTTGAATAGCAGTCTTAATCGATTCGTGTGACAAAGTAATCGCTGCTACTGACTACACTAACAGCTATCAAAAATAGTAGCGATTCTATTTGAACATGTTCAGTTCTCGTCGCAAGTAGCAAGCGATTGTGGCGGTCACGTGACCCAGTCGCCGCTACACAATTTTTATCGCCTCGTCTGACAGCTCAATCGTCTTTTTTATTGTTGTCGGACCTAGTGTTTTTGCCTTGTTCCATGGTTTTTTTGGCATCATGGAAAACCTCAAATATAATTTTTTGTTTGTTTTCAAATTGTTAAATTCTTTGTGTGAAGAATGTCTGTTTTATTTAATAATTGTTCATTTATTTGTTAAATGTTCTTTTTCATTTATCTGTATCGATCCTAAAACTAACAAACATTCACTTGTTTCATCATCATTATAATAATTGGGGACCAACCCCATTTTCCCGAGTGTGGTTTATGTGCCTTGTTTGTTGTAGATGATAGTTTTCCACTGTCTACTATCCAGAAAGGTTTCTCTGTCCATGATATAATTCCAGTTCCAGCCCCTTCTCTCTATGTCCTCCTTCAGTTGGACTGTCCATCTTCTTCTTGGTCTTCCCACTGGTCTTTTGCCCTCTACCCTTTTTTCCAAATAAGTGTTTCCATGCACAAAATATTCATTCTTCCTAACACATCTTACACTTCCTTAATGGGTAAATACCCAAGTCCTGACACGGTCGCCATGTAAGGGACAAGCGCTATACTGGGGTTGAGACATGCGCTATCACCTTAACTCTCTGCGACAATATCTTGTATTGTAATTCATAAAACCTGTTTCACCGTGTAAATTTGCCTCTGAAAATCAACTGTAAGAATTAAGAACGGCCGCCACTCTTCTTGGCATAAACCTCAAGAGATAAAAAGTTAGGTAGAAGTTATAAATGAAAACCACTAATACAAATTCAAAGTCTACACTCATTATATTCTGAAAATGGTTTATACACTCATTACAGTTGAAGGCGATCGAACATTTCCTTTCCAAAAGTTATAGATTATGAAGTGAGACAGACCGACCAAAACCGCTTTGTATAATTTTAAAAGTCACATATTAATTATTGAAACTGAACTGTAACATGTATAAATTGTCAATATGGCTATCACCACGCATGGGTATGGCCACCATAACTTCCGGCCTTCCCGGCCCAAACGCGTCTCACACTAAACACAGCAGCACGTCCTCGAGATTCACGAAACCACCAACGACTGACTCAGACCCATGCGTCCATCGCCTATATGTTCATTATCTCCCCACCAGGGTAACCTTTCCCTATGCAATATAGTTCTCCAATCTTGGTAAATACAACTTTAGAGTTCTAAAACTTTATTAGTAGGTAGAACTGGGTGCAACAAGCAATTAAATTCCTTATGAAACTTTTCTGTAATATTTACAAATTCGCCGTAAAAAGTCAATCTGGGTTTTCAGGAGAATATCCTTGACACCAGACATCCCCCTGGCCTCAATCTCCAATAAATTCCTCCCACCAGACACAGCACTTATTATGTATACTATTTACATTTCTTATATTCTAATATTTCTGATGTTTTATTTTTTATTTATAGTTTTTCAAAATTTGTTTTTTATATATGTATCCACACCCAGTTATTATGTTGATCTACCACTTTCAATTATAATAAACCGTCAACAGTATCGATCCAATATATTTGAGCCTCAGCCCCCCCCTCCCCTACTCTACCATCAACGCCGGAGACGTCATTCACCAGACGGTGGTCTCTACATACACATCAGACTCCGCCTGGTGTCTCACTTCTGCACATATAAGGCTGTAGGCCGAAATATTGCACTTCTCTTGTGTTTGTTTTTTTGTTCGTCTTCCCAGCCGCCTTCATCTGTGGTAAGTTTTGGGTCATATTTCCCTATCCTTCCTTAGTTATATATGTATATCTATATATCCTTCAACTCTTAAATTTACCACCAGATACGCCGCACTGCGATGGGCACCTGCAGGGCACCATCCTATGCAAACCTTTTCCTGGCCCTTCTGGAACAACGATTTCTTAACAATCTTTCCATTAAACCTCTTGTGTGATTCGGACACATAGATGACATTTTTATGATCTGGACCCACAAAGAGAATCATCTAATGGACTTCCTCAACTCCCTAAGCAACCTCTCCATCAACTTTACTTGGACGTACTCCAATACTCATGTTACCTTTCTTGATGTTGACGTTTCCTTGTATAATGGGCGCCTACATACCTCTGTTCATATCAAACCTACTAATCTGCAGCAATATCTTTATTTCAACAGTTGTCATCCCTCGCACATCAAACGTTCCCTCCCTTACAGTATAGTCGTCCGTGGAAGGCGCATCTGCTCTGATGAAGAATCTCTTTCCAAATACACAGAAAACGTATCTCGAGCTCTCTTCTCCCGCAACTACCCTCCTGACTTAGTACACAAACAAATCTCTCGTGTCATAGCCCTTCCTGTACACAGCCACTCCAAGGATGTACTCCTTGAAACGAACCACAGCCCCGCTTTCATCTCTCAGTTCTTCCCTGGTCTCGAGTCTCTTAACCTAATCCTTCGCTGTGGGCAGACTTCCTACTTTCCTTCCCCGCGATGCGCACCATTTTCCATAAAATCCTACCCACTGCCCCACGCACATGTTTAAGCATACCTCCAAATCTAAAATATATCTTGGTTCACAAGTACTCACCCAGTAATTCCCCCAAACTACCACAGGGATCATTCCCGTAAAACAGACCCTGTTATTAAACATGCAGCGTGCATCCAGCCACTACCACTAACTCCAATCCTACGACAGGTGAAACATTCCCTACCATTGGTCATGCTATTCACATGACAACACACCTCATACATCAACTTACATGCGTCCATTGCTACAGCTCATATATAGGCCTCACTAATAACCCCCTAGCTATCAGAATGAATTGCCACAGACAGACAGAAAGAATACGTATACTAACAATGAGGCCCATTTAGTTGCAAACCATGCCAGTTCCCAGAAACTGAATCATTTAAAAATCTGTTTCTCAGTTAGGACGATCAGAGTTTTCCCAGACACCACAACCTCCTCTGAACTATGTAGATGGGACCTAGACGATCAGAATAGCCTTGACACCAGACATCCTCCTGGCCTCAATCTCGAATAAAGTCATTCCACCAGAGCCAGCACTTTTTATCTATACTATTTTAATTTCTTTTTTTTTTACTTATGGCTTTACGCGTCGTCGACATCAACATCATTAGAGGCGGGATGGGACTGGGGATAAGGAACGGGAAGGAATTTTGCCATGGCCTTTTTGAAGGAAGCATCCCGGCATTTGCCTGGAGTGATTCGGGGAAACCATGGAAAACCTAAATCTGGATTCCCGGACGGGAATTCGAATCGGCGTCCTCCCGAATGCGAGGCCAGAACGTTAACCGTTCACCCACCACTTTCGGTTAGCGTCTTAGATGCCAGAGGGTTAAGTCAGGAGATCAAGACTAATTATTGTAATGCTTGCCACATTCACAGCCGCTTGACCAGAATGAACGAGTGGTAGGCAGGAGGAAATTTTTGGACTTACCTGCTTGGATTACAGTCGCCGTTCTGCTGCTCCGCGTCTCCAGGCATCTAGTTACTTTGGCTGCTGCAGTATTAAGTCCTCAGCTCTGACTTACTCTAACTGTTAGACCAGGCGGGTTCTATTATTACAAATGATTCAGATGAACAGTTAACCCGTTTATTGTCTTCAAGCTGTGCCAGGTTACAGCCTTCGGTTGCTTCGAGCAGAGTCCACGACAGTAGTCGCCAAAATCAACTTAACTTACAGATTGCGACGCGGATGCTTGGGCGGCTGGCTGGAGGCGGCGGCGCAGTATTAGTGTCGAACGTTCGAGAACGAGGCCTCGAAATTCCGTGTTATAATAGTAGCCGGTCACGTTGTCGCGTATGAGTGCTGCGGTCATTGCCTCGCGTCAGCTACTTCCTGAAACACTTAGCACTGCTGGTGCAATGCCGCACATGACAGCCGTTGCTCACATGTTAATCGTCGGACAGTCACGCGATTCAGAACGTGACTTTATTCTTTATTTTAAAATTGCCAGAAATCCTACTATTTCAAAAGCGACCTCTACACTCTCCCCTTCCTCAAGCCCGCTTGTGACCTCGCAAGCTTATTAACGGGCCAATGTAAGCTACTGAATTATACTAGTTCGGTCGTGGACTTCTGCTGTCAGCTCACAGAGTTTAAGAACAATATTTTATAATCTCAAATCTTATTGCGACGCGTCGTCCATTTCCTGCGGTAAGCAACCAAACATTAGTACATATGCCATGATATCTTCCTTACAACAATTAATTTACATATTAAACATTACTGCGTGGTTGTATCAGTGTCCTTGTTAGTTGCAGCAATTGCAGTTGTTTTAGGCAACGTTACTAAAATTTGAGAAGCAGTAGGAATTAAAGGCTCTACCTTAAATTTCGCTATACTTTTGTTATGACGGTTGTCCAAGTAAAGTGCTAATATAATTATAAATGAAACTATTACAATAGTAGATACACGATAGTAATAACAATGGTTTTATGCTTAGCTTGAGCTAGCATTTTGGTTTCTACCTTCGCTATTATATGGTTATATTTAATAGCATCTCGTGCTTGCTTTAAGTGTTTTGTTAATTCTGCTTTCAGTATGATAGGATCTGTTTGATTTAGCTCAACAACTTTTGGAATGTGATAAATTCCTAAATTGAAGGTTGGTAACACATAATTCAGAAAGGTCATATTACTATGCGTTACAGGTGTAATGAAATCTTGCCCAGTAAACTGGCAGTGGTTTCTGTGTTTAATTATTCCGCTGCTTGAAAGGGTGACTTTACTGTCGGTTTGATTCAAATGTTCATCCCAACATGTTGCTGTACACTGTATTGTCGAAGCAGGGTAAACAGCCAATTACCGTGCATGGAAGCTACATAAGGAAGATCGAGAAGGGCGCTAATAACCCCGAAGTTGGCGCCCCCTAAAACCCCAATAACAACAAACAACAACGATCGAGAGTCAGAATTTTTCGTTGCCAATGATCAGAATAACTATTGTACAAGAACATGGAGGTTTCAAAGTTTGGAAAGTTTGTGTCGTGCAGGGTGAACAAAGGACAAATAGTAATCACTGAACGTTTGGATTTATCGAGTTAATTCCTATTTAAGACAGCATAAGATTTCGTGGTTTTGCTCAACAGTAATACATCATGAGTTCTCCATTGGATATAAAATCCAGTCTGCTTCCTTAGAACTGGGAATGCATGAACTGAACAGTGAGTTATTATCGCGCCTGCTGTTCTGATTGGCACATCTACTACAACTGTCAGATTTTCTCCCATTAGAAGAACTGAGGAAATATGATAATAGTGGTAAATATTTTTGAGTGTGCAAGGAAATAACATGAAGACCGAGCGTGGTGGTGTAACGGTTAGCATTCTGGCCTCGCTTTCGGGAGGACGGCGTTTCGAATCCCTGTCTGGGCTTCCAGATTTGGGATTTCCATGGTTTCCCAAATCACTCCAGGCAAATGCCGGGATGCTTCCTTCAAAAGGCCATGGCCGAATTCCTTCCCATTCCTTGCCCATCCTTTCCCGTCTCTAAAGACCTCGCTGTTAAGAGACTTTAAGCAGTTAAAAAAAATAACATGAAGCAACCGATTTGAAGACATCTCTGAATTAATTGTAAATGCTGAGGGTAAACATTGAGACTCAATAGCATATCGCTTAGCTTGCCTTTAGTGGCTTGTGTAAGGGCTATCTTTAATCTCGCTAGCTTAATACGAATGTTCGTGACTGAAAATACTATTTGTTTCAAAATTTTGGTGCTGTATAATTGTCGTGCAAAAGTCTTCTCCAACTCTTTGAGATTCTACTTCATGGTTGTTTGTAATTCTGACGCCTTATCCATGAAAGTATGTGCCAGCCGGGAAATAATGTAAGTATTGTTAGTTACAGAACTTCGAGGTTTTTCGTCATTAAGATTTATTTTGAGGAACTGATCTGCAAATTGTCGGCTATCTGTTCTAGGCTGGCTATCCGCGAGCTGAGGTGGTGGTAATCTGGATCCTTTAAGGTCCCAAAAACCTTCCGTAAGACGATGCCTCCAAACCCTATTAACGCCCTTTTTGTCCCTGAATTTTCTTTGGGAAGTAAGTCAACAAGGTTCTAAAAATCAAACCAATGTGAAGCGTATAGTACCTTCAAACTGACAACTATTGTATGAGTGATGTCATCATCGAAGGAAGGAACTTGGTGGAAAGCAATCTCTAAGGAATTAAAAATCTCTTGTAATTGCAAGCTGTGATTACATATTTCCTCGACATTAATTTGGGCAACAATAGTCCTGTGAGAACTGTTGAGTTTCCATTAATACTGAAAATAAAGCCATGTACATTTCACATAGTTTATTATAATTGAACATACTGATACACTTTATACGTTAGCACACATACATCTATACAGACGGACGAACAGGAAACGACTGACTAGTACAGCATGTAGGTACAAAGATCTCAGAACACTCAAATATAACACACACATATATCGATATAATTTAACATGTTTTAACCAACTCAACACCCCCACTTCGAAACATTTGAATGATTTCCTTAAATAATACCTAAACCCAGACATCTCAGAAAGTCATAATGTTTCTCTTTTGCCAATCCTTTAGTCATGTTATCAGCAGTTTGTAAATAGAGAGGTTTTACAATTTTATTTGACACCCCTTATAAAATGATGTCGAACATCAATGTGCTTTGACCTCTTGTGATTTGAAGGGTTAACAGACAATTTCAGGGTACTCTGATTGTCATTAAACAATGTAATACACTTATTATAGCCTATGAGTTCATCTAACAAATACTTTAAATAAATGGCCTCTCAACAAGCTTCAGAAAGAGCCATTTACTCTGCTTCTGTGCTAGACAGAGCAACAGTCTTTTGCTTAGCACTCTGCCAAGACACTACAGAGCCACACAAAAATAAAACCAGTATATGACTTCCTGTCTATGGGACAGTTTGCGCAATCTGCATCTACGTAACCACAAAATTCTAAACCTCCTTTCTTAAACTTTAAAGCATAATTCTTAGTCTCCTTCAGGTATCTCAAAATTTGCTTAGCACATTTCCAATATTTTTCAGTATGAGAACTATTGAACTGGCTTAAGTAGCTCACACTGAAAGAAATATCAGGTCTTGTTAGTATTGATAAATACATTAAACTACCTATTAGGGCCTGATAAGGCACATCATCAGTTTTAGTTCCCTCTTCACTTAGATAATCATGTTTAGTTTCAACAGGAGTCTTTACAGTTTTACAGTCAGTCATATTGAACCTTTTCAATAATTGATCAATATAGTTCTCTTAACTTACAGCTAGCACTTCATTAGCCTTATCATATTTGATTTCCATTCCCAAACAATTTTTATCCATTCCTAAATCCTTCACTTCAAACTCTGAACTCAACCTTTTTTAAAAAAATTCAGTCTCACTTGAGTCATGGAAAAAAATCAAAAAAAATCATCAACATACAATGCTACCATAGTAACTAAGCCTTCATCCTTATATTCTGTGAACAAACAAGGTTCCAAATCAGATTTTTTGTAACCTATACAGCTTAAAACATCATTTACCCTTTGATTCCACACTCTGGATGATTGCTTTAAACCATACATAGCCTTTTTTAACTTTAAAACTTTTCTTTTATCACTACAAAGATTTAATCCTTCAGGTTGTTGCAGGAAAATATCCTCTTTAAGAATATGCAAGCTCACAGTCGTCTTGGCGTAGTACTTGTTGGGGCTTTTAGATTTAATTATGAATTAACATTTATAAAAAAAGTTCGGTCTGCCGTGCGGTCGCCAATCTGCTGATCTTTACTAGTTAGATAAACTAGAATTGTAGTCAGAGAAAACAAGTAAGAAAGTACTGAGAAATCACTCACATTTATTCCTCCGAAACTACAAATATCTAAGCCAGCCAGCAGATACTTAAAAAACTAAACTTCTTCTCCAAAGAATGCAGGTTCGAGGATAATCAAGGACTGTAACATTCAGTACAAGCCCCGTAATTAATTATCACACAATCGACGTGATCCAAATCAATAGCAGTTCAACCTACACAGTTTATGTGAAACCAGTTCATTCAAAATAACCTTCATAGTCCAAAAAAATACCTCCAGAATGTCCACACAATGTCTTACAACTCTGAGCCTCGGTTAAGCGACACACACACACATGCTCCCGGCCGCGGCATATAAGCTCTCGCTGGCCGTAGCTTACTCTACCGTCGCCAATACAAGACTGTTTCAAAGCGCGCTAAGTAATCGCTCAACACCAAAGACATTACATTTACTTCTCAGATCACAATTTATACTAAAATTATATCCGTAATTTCAACGGTTATGTTACACTCCCTAACTAACAACCTTGTGATAATTGATCTGGTTTCAGATAAAATTGATCAATTATCAAAAAAAACTGTTATGTCACACTCCCCCGGTTGGAATGTGGCGAAAGTTGGCATTGAAAAAGGTACAAACTTTCGTCATTACAGACCACTTCTGTTAACATTTACATAGAAACATGGGGTACATACCAATACATATTGTCAAACATAACGCTAAGTCTGCGTGGCTGCTTGCTTACACTTACAATAACAGAAGCAAATACATATTAAGTTCAACAAACATACAAGAAAAATATTACACACCAGACATATCAGAAACAGTAAACATAAGAAAGGAAAAAAAAAAACCACTGAACACAAAATAGAAAAAAAGGACATGAATTAGTATTCAATAGCAAGTTGACAGCTTGCTGTCAAAAACATTGCTTTCAATGTAAACACCAGCTACACACAGGTCAATGACCTGTACACTTTTCTGCTTTAAGCATCACGTCACACGCGTCACTTCCCTCACCTCACCACACTTCTTCGTGCTACTACATTACTGCTCGCGTCTTCGAAGGTAAGGGGAAAGTAGGGTTTATAGTGATACAGAGATTTTCTCTCAGAAAAAGGATTGATAATTGAAAAAAGAAGAAAAAATATGAAAATAACAGGACAGGATTCCTCCCCTTTAACCATCTCCATCCTCTTGCAAGGAATTATAAGGTTTGAGTGCAGTTACATTAAACGTACCCCGGACACTTTGGTCCACAGGATTTACCAGTACAAAAGAATTCTTTCTTGGACAGCTAGAAATCATGTACGGTCCTTCGTAGAGGAATTTAAATTTTTTGATTTCATTATTGAGACTCGAATATTTATAGTGAGTTTGCGCCAGCACCAGGTCACCTGGCTTATAGTCAGTAGCCTTCCCCCTTCTATCGTGCCTAGCCTTTCTTCTAACTAACTTCCGTTCTTCTTCTAGCAAGTCATCTCTGGGATCATTATGGTAAACCGACACGCCCTGTAAATTTCTCGATGGAAATATTTCCCGTTTACTTATTTCGTCCATAAAGAAATCCTCCTCCTCTCCTCGCGTCTGATCACAATCTGGAAATTTAACACTTATTTGTTGGGGCTCATTAGTTTTCCACTGTATAGATTTTCTGTCAATTTCATTTTCTTCATTTACAAATTGAGAAGGTTTTTGTCTACCAGTTACTTCTTCATATCTTCCGCTATCGAAAATGACTGATTCAGTTAAATTATTGCTTCCGAGTGAGTGACCTAACTCGCTCGCTTGTTTTTCCGCGCTCGCCAGTGTTGCGGCGGTCAAAACTTTTTGGCACAGGTTCCAACAGTGCTCCGGTATATGCTAGTACGCGCCGACTGTCGGCCACTGCTCCCGCTCCCGTCACTATTGTCATAGCCATATGGCTGTCGTACTGTTTTGATTCTATCCAACTTTACTTCTCCCGTATTTACAGATAAAAATCCCTCCACTTCAATCTTTATAACCTCATTCTCCCGTAATCTTGACTTCTCCTCTGTAAGAGCATCATAAAAAAATTCCTCCGCTACTTCAAAAAATTTCTCTTTTATATCGTCTTCCACAAATTTCTCCTGACGCCCTTGAACGTCTGTTTCCGCAGCCATAATACTTTTACAATTTACTTCAACTTCATCCTTTAGAACATTACCTAATATAGTGTCAAAAATAAAAACTTCTTCCTGAATTTTCTTCTTCCTTAATCCTCCACTTCCGTTCTGTGAAATTTCGTCCGCATTTGGCCTCTTAACCGGTTCTGCCCCTGATGAGGCCGCTACAGTGGCAGAAATTAGTTTAAACAATTTTCACCACTCGCAGCTACTGTGGCTACCCTCTGTTCTCTGTTATGAGGTTGGTCGTCATGGTACCGTTGGTGTTGATTATTAGTTTCTGCCTCTACCGCTTGGTTATTCGGCTCAAAATTGTTTCTCTGCCTAGCCCCGTGTTGGTATGTATTTACCGGTTGTTGTCGGTTGTTCCTTCCTTCTTCTCTCCAGTAACCGCCTCCCCGTGTACGCCTATCCTGAAAGTGTCTATAACCATTCTGAAACTTCGACTTGTCTCTCCTCATCCTCTCCTCCTGAACATCCAACCTTCCCAACATGTCTATGGCATCCTTAATTGAACATATTTTATGGCTGGTGAGAATAAATTGCGTTTGTTCAGGTAGGCGAGCCGCAATAATTTTAACATATTCTTCCTCACTGTGGGGTTGATCTAGGTACCTACAAGATGAGTAACACCTCATAAAAAAAATAGTTTGTGTCTCTTTATTCGGATCGTAATGCTCGCCCAACATTAATTCGGATTTCACGGCAATCTGTCTTTCTGCCGACCAGTATAGGTTTAAAAAATCTGTTTTAAACTGAGCAAACGTTTCAAAACGGTCTTCGAATTGATCAGCCCAAAGACGAGGTTCTCCTCTCAAATGTTTAATTACCATTCTAATTTTATTTTCTTCGCTAGCCATCAGGAAAGGTGCGAAATTTTCAAAATTTCTAATGAACTTTACAGGATGTATACAATTCTTTCCGGAAAATTCCTCCCAATCTATCTTTTCATCATTGACTTTAACTGGAAAAGCTGAAGTCTTTATAATTTCTTGGTACTTGACAAGCTCTTCCCTCACTACATTGGGGACTTGTTTTACTAGTTCTTGTTTCACCACTAGAGGGGTATGGAGTTTCGCCTTCTCAACATTTTCATAAACCTTTTCCACGTCCGCTGCCAGCCCTTTGACCTCACCCTTCAGTTCCGCATAGCTCCGTTGTACATTACCCTGAAATGTTTGCATCTGATCTTCAAGGCACCCTACGCGGTGGCTCTGACTGTCGCTTTTTTCCATTAACTGTAAATATTGCGCCTGTAAGGCACCGGTATCCTGGCGCAAACCACTCGTTTCCTGCTCAACCTGTTGTTTTAACTCGGAAACTTGAGAGGACAACTCCTCCGTCCGACCAATACACCTAACACTATACTCTTCGAGTTTTCTCTCTAACTCCGCAATGTGCAATTTCTGTTCCTTGACTAAGCTATCGTGACGAACTTCTGCGTCCCTGACTAAGCTATCGTGACGAACTTCTGCGTCCCTGACTAAGCTATCGTGACGAGCTTCTGCGTCCCTTTCTATTACTTCAAGTCTACCATTAAGGGTTTCAAATTTGGAATAGAGTTTAGAATCAAGTTTATCATGAGAGTCCTTAAGGGTTTCAAATTGGACATCAAATTTATTATTTAGGGTTTCCGCAAACCTAGCCAGCATTTCAGCCATTTCAGCCAATTTTGACTCCGTCTCTTCCCCCATTTCAGTAGGTTTATATTACAAATCCAATTATGATAATAACTCAGTTGCTTTACTTCCCCCTTTCAGTTCACAGCAAACAAAACCAATACAACGCTGCTATTCATGAAACTCAGTCAACATCTCAGAATTAAATGCATGCACACTGAAACCAACTACTTGTGCTGCGTCAACATGCGGTAAGTGTCACCAGAATGACAAAGGAATGGGCAAAAAGGAGAGAAAAACTCAACTCGGTTTTCCTTCCTATGTGCGACTCGAAATTATAGGAAAAAAAATATTAAAGGAACGGAACAGATAGGAAAAGACGCTTCGCAGCAGCTCGCTAGCAGCAACTCGCCCACTTAGCTTTGGTGTCTTCAGTCAGGTCTGCTCGGCTCAGCTCGGCTGGTCGCAGGTTGGCTCGAATCAGCTGCTCCGGCTCGGCTTCCTTTGGCTGGTCTCGGCCACCCTCGTGTCGGCTGCTCCGGCTCCGCTCCCTTCGGCTGCTCTCGGCTCCGCTCGTGTCGGCTGCTCCGGCTCGGCTCCCTTCGGCTGCTCTCGGCTCCGCTCGGAAATGCTCGTCGAGTTCACGCGCCACCTCCACTGGTCTCAGAGTAGATTATCTTCGCTCGCCGTCTTTGGCTCACTGCCTCGTGTCGTTGTAGTGTTATATCTTCCACTTTGACTATTGTTGTCTTCGCGCCTAATTGTCACCTTATTCTCACTTCGCCGTAATTTATCCTTTGTCCTCTTTATCCTCGTGTGTATGCTCTGGAATTTAAAGTTAATTTCTCCTCCAGATGCCTATTTAACCACACGTCCTGTCACGGTCGCCATGCAAGCTCACAGTCGTCTTGGCGTAGTACTTGTTGGGGCTTTTAGATTTAATTATGAATTAACATTTATAAAAAAAGTTCGGTCTGCCGTGCGGTCGCCAATCTGCTGATCTTTACTAGTTAGATAAACTAGAATTGTAGTCAGAGAAAACAAGTAAGAAAGTACTGAGAAATCACTCACATTTATTCCTCCGAAACTACAAATATCTAAGCCAGCCAGCAGATACTTAAAAACTAAACTTCTTCTCCAAAGAATGCAGGTTCGAGGATAATCAAGGACTGTAACATTCAGTACAAGCCCCGTAATTAATTATCACACAATCGACGTGATCCAAATCAATAGCAGTTCAACCTACACAGTTTATGTGAAACCAGTTCATTCAAAATAACCTTCATAGTCCAAAAAAATACCTCCAGAATGTCCACACAATGTCTTACAACTCTGAGCCTCGGTTAAGCGACACACACACACACATGCTCCCGGCCGCGGCATATAAGCTCTCGCTGGCCGTAGCTTACTCTACCGTCGCCAATACAAGACTGTTTCAAAGCGCGCTAAGTAATCGCTCAACACCAAAGACATTACATTTACTTCTCAGATCACAATTTATACTAAAATTATATCCGTAATTTCAATGGTTATGTTACAAATACCATTTAAAAAAAGCAGTCTTAACATCAAGATGGGTAATGTTCAAATCTAGTTCAACAGACAAAGCCATTAAAAGTCTAAGTGTTGAATGTCTTACCACAGAAGAAAAGGTTTCACCAGAATCAACTCCAGATTTCTGAGTGAATCCTCTTGCTACTATTTAGGCACGATGTTGCACTTTACCTTCACTGTTAACTTATTTCTTGAACACCCACTTACACTGTACAGCACTAGCACCTTCTGGAAGATTTACCACTTACCAAGCATCGTTGTCTTCAAAAGCTTGTATCTCTTCTTCCATGACTTGTTTCCATTGTTCTGCATCAGGTCTACCAAGGGCATCCTGCACGGTTGTCTGGTCCTCGAGTTGATCCAAAGTTCCAGCCAAAAAACAAGTATCATAATCATCAAATCTTCTATTTGGTTTGGGCTGCCTTTGTGATCTTCTAATTTTCTTTACTTCATCTTTTTGCATACCACATTTTTCATCATCATCAGTTTCTTTCTCTGATGTAACTACTTCTTTTGAGACATCATGTAAGTCCTCTCTTAATGTAGTATCAGACTTCTTGTTTTCTTCATCATCCACCACTGAAGTGACGATTTCTTCATGATTCTTTATTTCAGTTTCTACATCATTAATATTTTCCATTATTGTCACATCTTGGCTTATCACTACATCATTCGTTTCAGGATCATAGAGTCTATAGCCTTTTGTAGTGTTGCTGTAGCCCACTAAGATCTTTTCTTTTGCCTTTTTATCCCATTTCTTTCTATTAACTTTGGGAATATGTACCATGACCTTGCTTCCAATTATTCTAAGATAACTAATGTTGGGTTTCTGGCCAGTCCATAGCTCATAGGGCGTTTTATTCCCTAAACTTGAAGTCACTGACATATTTCTTAAAAATACTGCACTATTTACAGCTTCAGCCCAAAATCTTTTTTCAAGTTTACCATCAAATAGTAAACATCTTGCCTTCTATACAACAGTTCTATTCAAACTTTCTGCCATACCGTTTTGTTCAGGTGTATAGCTGTTGGATAACTGACATATAATACCATGTTTCTTCAATAAACTGTCGAAATTCACACAACAGAATTCTTTCCCGTTATCTGTTCTTACTATTTTGATTTTTCTTTCTTGTTGAGTCTCCACCATTTTCTGAAATTTTTGGAAATTTTCTGCAGTCTCATCTTTTGTCTTCAGAAAATACACAATTCCCATTTGGGTGTAATCATCTTCTAAAATGAGAAAATACTTTGCACCTCCTAGTGACATAACTTCCATTGGTCAACACAGGGCTTCCAGTGGTTTAGAAGTTCTAGTGCCTCCATGTGGAAAAGGCTGTCTTGTTTGGTTGCTTTCATTACATACTACACAGTTTTGCTTGCTAATGTTAATGTTAATGTCTTCACACACCATTCCCTCTACTGCACCATCTTTCATTTTAATAAGGTCCTTTGCATTTAGGTGACCTAATCTTCTATGCCAATCATATACAGTAAACATTCCCAAAAACTGATTTCTGTCGATATTTAGCTTGTACACACCATCAGTAAGATCTGCAGTTGCAACTGGTTTATTATGCCCGTTATAAATATTGCATTGATCCCTATTAAATTCAACAAAATTTCCATGTTCAATCAACTTACTCACAGAGAGCAAATTTGTAGTTAGTTCTCGAGCACACACAACATTTTTCACAGTAATATCAAAAGCGTCCTTTCCAACTACAGTTGTTAAATTAACTTCTCAAGAGCACAACACTGGAATTTCTGTCTGATTCGCAGCCATTAGTTTATGTACTTTAACATCATTTACTTTGTTTCTTATCCAGTCTTCATTTGCTGTGAGATGCACACTAGCCCCTGAATCAACATACCAATCACTTTTGTTAAAATAGGTACTCATAAACACTGCACTGAAAACGTTTGAAGTTTTTCTTTGTCTTGTATCATTGTCATTGTTAGGACACTCTCTTTTAAAATGTCCTGATTTCTTGCAATTATAGCAGACAACGTCCTTATTATTTTGATTTCCCACTATTTTTCGGCGAGAAAACTTCGGCTTACCTTGCCAACTTTTTACCTTAAAAGCACTACTGGCACTAGTAACATCTTCTTCCATATCCAGAAGCTTACTTTTTATTGCATCCGTTGTGATTTGAGTTCCTGAATGCTCAATTGCCATTATCATAGGAGTATATTTTTTCGGAAATCCTGCTAACAATAACGAACCTATCCACTCATCACTAATATCAAAACCAGTTCCACGTAATTTCTGACCATTATCTACTGCCTGGTTCACATAGCTCGTCATTGAATCAAATTTTCTAGACGTATTGATATCAGTGTTCTCAATAAATTAATTCTTCTTGCAAAACCAGAATCGTAGAACCTTGACTTCAGCTTCTGCCACAAGTCCACTGTTGTTTTTGCTTCTTTTACATGCACATACAAAGATGGATCAATCGTTACAATTATCTTCGCTTTGGCCTTAGAGTCTTCTGAGATACATTTCGCCAATCCTCCGAGAATAAGCACATTTTCGATAGCGAACGCCCAATCTCCGTAGTTCTAGCGACCTTTCAGCTTCGGCACATTTACTAGATAATTCGTCGCCATATTTATCAACTAGTGCATTTCTTCTCTGTGAACAACAACACACAAAGGACTTCAACTACACGTGGGTTTTATTCAGCGATTCTTGATATTTTTGATCATCTGAATCGTTTCTTGCACTGGGTACCTGGGCCCATAACCTGTTGAGTTTCCATTGATACTGAAAATAAAGCCGTGTACATTTCACATAGTTTATTATAATTCAACATACTGATACACTTTATGCGTTCGCACACATACATCTATACAGACGGACGAAAAGGAAACGACTGACTAGTACAGCATGTAGGTACAAAGATAACAGAACACTCAAAGATAACACACACATATATCGATATCATTTAACATGTTTTGACCAACTAAACAAGAACTTGAAGTTACAAGGTCTGGTTCCTTGACAAAGATAATTCCGTTATTGAGTAGTGTGACTTCTAACATGTAGATGGAATGGATGACGGTGCACAGCGTTAGCAAAATTAGCCTTTAGGTCGCAGAATACATGGTATTACTGGGAATTGTTTCTACTTAGTTATGTGTGGAAGACACTACTGCCTCCTAAAATACAATTACCTATTCCACAGGAATACTAATATTGCGTTATTTCTATTAGATGCATTATGAGTCCACTACAATTACCAATTCCACTTATCTACAAATATTCTACGACACATATTCCGATACACGTCGGTCGTCCTCGCCAGGTGGTGCGGCGGCATCAGCGCTAACGGCAGCCAACATCTTTTTTATTCATTCTTGGTCACGTACGGCCGCTGCCTCGCCTGGAGAATAAGTTAGGAGTGACAGAATTTATTTACATTTACATAATTTCATAACGCTACCTTACTACGATGGAGCAGAGCTCTCTCTCTAATACATTATGACATGGTCTGCTTTCCATGTTCAATTAGTCCTCTAAACATAAAACAATTAATCAATTGGTCTTACAGGCTGAAGGCGGTTCGGCCGACGCACTCCGTCCCACGGCGGCACCTCCTCGTGGCTGGAAGGAAGCAGAATTAGTACCGAAGAAGATATCTGTACTTACATACCTAATTAGTTCGAGTCTTACTTCTGAGACTGTAGGAATGACTAGAGCTGTCATTGCGCGATGTGGCCCGCTTGACTCGCTAGTTCCGGGGCGCGATTATAGGCAGTGTTTCGGTCGCTCTACCTGCTCCATCCTTCAGGCTATTTCTGAGGTTATAAGGTGTAGTTTTTCGCTTACCTTGGGAGGTACTCAGCTGTGATGTTTGTTTCCCACGCTGGGTCTTGCGGTGGTTCTTGTCCAACCCTTGCCTGTTTGGCGCGCGTTTTCCGCCAAGTGTATGGCTTTACGCGATTCTTGTTAACTATAATTTCTCAATCAGGGGGTTTTAATTTAACATTCAACGGTGTCGGAAGTTCAACGACCTCACAAAGACCCGGCCAGGAAACTATCGAATAGCTCCCTGATTTCCTAGTCGGTTTGTTTACCAAAACGAACGAGTCAATGAGAATTTCTTGCGGTTTCGCCTTTATATTGTACTCTCTAGCCTATAATTCAAACGTTTTTTTATTATTTTTTCGTACAGCATTCCAAATTCTCTTTAATTTATGCACCAACCCTCTCACTTCTGGACTAGTGACATCCATGGTGATGAAAAAAATTGTAAACGGCGAGTTCATTCCACGACCATACAGACTTTCAAATGGTGTGTGCATAGTGGATGTATGAATTCTACAATTATTCGCAGAAACGACATATGGGGGAATTTTTGGCCAATAGGTCTGCGACTTATTTATGTAACAACTGAGAGCCTTAATTATGGTCCTATAACATCGTTTTGCGCGTCCGTTACAAGAGGGATGCAGTGCCGATGTGCTAAGCTTCTCTATTCCTAATAATCTGCATACTTCAGTGAAGAGTGTGGACATATTGTTCGATCCGCGGTCTGACATGGTGGCCTCTAGAGCCCCGTATTTTAGAATCCAGTGTACCACAAAGACGTTGGCTATAGTCCCTGAGAGTTAGTCTCGGGTTGATACCATTACCAAGTACCTTGAAAAAGCATCAATTATGGTCAAAATGTAAGCATAGCCATCATCACTCCTTGTGAAGGGCGCTAACGTCTAAATGTACTCGTTGAAAGGGGACAGTGATCTCTGGTAAGGGTTGGAGATTATTATCTGTGTTTTGTTTCTCCCACCCGGGGGCTGCAAGTGTGACAACTCTGTACATATTTGCGGACACTGCGCTTTCGCGGCGGCCACCACCAGAATTGTTTGGCGATGCTTCGGTTAGTGTTTTTGACACCACAATGACTGCCAAAAACGCTGTCATGATATAGTTTAATTACGTCTCCCCCAGCGCCTGGGGCACTGCTACCCGCTCACCTTGCTGCGTCAGCTGGTAGAGAACATCGCCCCTGGTAACAAAGCGCTTCTGGCGCTCATACTCCATATCATTGGATTGCTCGATCGGAAGCGCTGCTAGGGTAGGTGGTTGTTGACCTTTTACCCGGATTTTCCTACCCAGACTATCTGCATTGCCTAAGTCTTTTCCCCATCTATATATTACAGTATAATAAGATTCAGATAATAAGAGATCCCAGCGCATCAACCGGCTCGATGGGTCCTTATGGTTTAATAGCCATTTCAGAGGAATATGATCGCTGATAACGTCGAATGGCATCCCCCAAAGATATCATCGAAAAT
Organism: Vandiemenella viatica; assembly: GCA_031002005.1. Classification (NCBI taxonomy): domain Eukaryota; kingdom Metazoa; phylum Arthropoda; class Insecta; order Orthoptera; family Morabidae; genus Vandiemenella; species Vandiemenella viatica. Next base: position 338,995,757 of record CM061921.1, on the reverse strand, counting down.
GCTTTTTGCTCCACACTAAAGCCAACATTTCTCGATTCGTGGTACTGTTTTTACTTTCTGCTGGGGTTAAGTGGCGTGACGCGTAGACAGTTTGTGCCAAGACTGAACCAATAGCTACCACACTGCAGTCAGTAATAAAAAGGATTATTTCTTTTTTTTAAAAAGTCAGGATACATTAATAGAGTTTGGGCGATTAAAAATTCCGTCAAGGATTCCATAGCCTTCGCACATTCCACTGACCATTCGAACTGTACACCATTGCACTGCAATTGAGTTAGAGGTTTGGCAATTTGGGCATAGTCTTTAATAAATCTGCGTTAATAATTTGCTAGTCCCAGGAACGATTGTAGCTGCTTTACATTCATGGGAGTAAGGAATTCCTTGACTGCTGAGACTAGTTTCGGATGAGGCTTTACTCCCTCCCGCGTAATTTTTTGGCTCAAGATATGCCAATTCAGGTTGTACAAAACGACATTTCTTGAACGACAGATTCAAATAAGCCCCACGTAATTGCTCAAATACACTTCTGAGATGCTTGAGGTGTTCTTCAAAAGTTTTTGAATATACGATTACATCATCTAGATACACGAGGACGGAATAAGGCTTGATTCATCTAAGTAGAGTCTCTGGAAGGATGAGTGCGCGTTGCGTAACCCGAACGCCATTTTCTTATATTCAAAATGGACGTTAGGATTGCTAAAAGTCGTATTTCGAATATCTTCTTTCGCAACAGGAATTTTATGGTAACTGGATTTTAAATCTACTGGCGAAAAGTACTTGCAATTCCCCAAGTAGTCCAACGTTTCCTTGTTGTCGGGAAGGGTGTATACAACAGGAATCATGATAATCGATAATCCCCGCAGAATCGGTAACGGGTCACTGCATCCTCCCCCTTTTTGGCAACCAAAATAGCGGGGGCGGACCATGGCGGCGAGGATTTGTTGAATTATATCATCCTTAAGTTGTTATTCCATCAAATCATCCATAGTTTTCCGTTGATGATATGGAACGCGATATGCCTTGTAGTATATTGAACTAGCATATCTTATAAGAATGCGATGTTCCACTAAATCGGTAGCGGGGAAGGACTGGTTATATGCAAACAGGGTTATATATTCTTCCAATAATTCTCTCATTTTTGCTCGTTGCTCTTCTGGCAGGTGCTCGAGTTTACTAGAAAAGTCAAGTATAGGTTTGATACTACTGACCCATAGCTACTTAACATGTTCGTTATTTAACGTGACCTTTGCATGAACAACTTCTGGTACAAAATCACTATCATTTATCACTGATACGCGCGCGATTAAACAGTTCTTCGGAACTTCTTCTACAACAATACCAAAATTTTCAGTATCACAGGAATACACTTCCGTTTGTTATGTATTTCAACGTCACAAATACATCTTTTGACATACACCTAGAAAATCATTTACCGGCAGGGAACCAACCAATAGTATTGACCCCAGTTCTGCTTCCATATCCTTAGATAATAGTAAATATAGAATCTTACCTGAAGATCCCAAAATAGTGAACGCGCTATTGGACTTCACGTACGACTGCTGTACCCTGCTAATGGTGTTGGTGACGTCATTCCTTCCCCTAGAGAACGTATTCGAATATTCGAGTGCAAGATTGGAGGGCTCATTAGAATGGTTCTTTAGCCTAATCGAGTGCTCCGCAATGTCCAACATGGCTTTATATTCGTTCTAGAAAATCATATCCTAGGATTCCATGATATTTTAGGCCCAAGTAATGAACTAGCATACACTTTTGACTTGAATTTTCCTTTACCAGCGTACAATCAGTTTCTTTACTACCGAGAAACGGAATTTCATGACTTGGATTTACTCCCATAAGTCTACAATTCGGATGGCTCAAATTTTGTTTACCACACACCGACGCACTTAGTAGACAATAATGTGTACCGGAATCAATTAATAATCGACAACACTTATCTTCAATGTATACTGTCAAGACCAGATCTGAACCATTGACCACCGAGTCGTCCTGTTTACACGCTACAGGGACGTATTTCACCCTAATGAGTGTTCTATCGGGGTCGCATTGGCCAACCCTTGTTAGTTTTCCTGCCTCTCGCCATTGTTGCAAGTGGAACTGCTCTCCCCCTCATTCTTAGAACACCCTTTCTGTCTAAGTTCTGAAATTCACCTACCTTGCCACTGTTTCTGTCTGCAAACGCCTTTTTCGCGATTATTACGGAAGCCGCCGTTATCATCATTTCTTTCCAGAAGGACAAACAGGTTAATACCTACTCCCTTGGTTCCTTGCTGAGCAATTAGAATGATTGCTCCACCTATTCTCAATCTTCCCTAAATTTACGGGGAGAAATAGATTGTTTGTGGCCGGGCTCACCGCATTTGAAGCAAGTGATTATTCTTTTTGTGTGAAAAACCTGTTTAATGGGCCCCGTCCTGCCTTCCACAGAGGGTTTACACTTAATCTCTTTGAATAATAAGGCATATTCATAAGCCTCCGCGAAAGTTCGTGGTCTTTTCAGGGAGACAAACTCACACAACTCAGTGCTCACCCCAGAGAGGAAAATATCTAATAATCTCATATCTGATTCTTCTGTAAGGGCTTTTCCCTCTCAGCTTCCCCTTCCAAATTGAAGACGATCAATAAAATCCTCCAAACTTTCTCCTATATTTCGTTTCATATTCCTAAATTTTTCTGTATTGAATCTAGCACTTTCTCGCGCTTCAAATCTTATAATTAACTCATTCGTCAACCCTTTAAAACTAATTATACCCCTGCAATTTTCGTTATACATTACGTATAGGTAGGCTGCTCCTTCCAAACGATTCTTCAAAATTTTCAATTTAACATCTCAAGGTAAGCAAATTGAATCAAAAACGTTTTCTAATTTAGAGAGAAACAATCTTACTTCTTACCCCTGAGCCTCACTAAAGGTGACACCATGGGACAACAAAGTTGTTGCCAGCTGCAGATTTTTCGGTTCATCTCTAGCTAAACTAGTCTGTGTAGCTAAGCTTTGCTTTTTCTCATTTAATTCATCCTCTACGTCCAGGTGGCAGCTTGCTTAGCAGAACTAGTTTCTGGCATAATGTATAACAGAGCTCCACTCACCTTCAGTCAAAACAGCCGTCACCGATCCCCGTGGATTAGACGCGAATCTACTCTGCCAGCGCCCACAGTTTCTCCCCCCTCAATGGCAAACTCGGCTCTGCGGACGATTGCATCGGCAACCTGACTGACTGGCGTCGAGTTCGCCGCTTGCCACCTGGCGTCGCTGTAAACGCCGCGCTGCCAAGAGATGATACCTTACGTCGCTCTCCCACCGACTGCCGTTGATTGGAATATAGCGATGTTTAATGCCTCCCTCAGTCAGCCATAACCCTACTTTAGTCAGAGCTTATTTTACCTTTCCGGCCTTTACTAATGCCTCCAGGTATTACTTTCCCTCAACTTCCCTTCCTATCTTCTTCTTCTTCTTTTTTCTTCTCTTCTTCTTTCTTCTTCAAGGACCCGTTGTCATATCCCGCTTGTTGACACTAGTGTAGAATCTTAGATGTGCCGGAGGGTTAGGTAAGGAGGTCAAGAGTAATTATTGTACTACTTGCCACATTCACAGCCGCTTGTCCAGGATGAACGAGTGGCAGGCCGGAGGAAATTATTGGACTTACCTGCTTGGATTACAGTCGCCGTTCTGCTGTTCCGCGTCTCCAGGCATCTAAAACCGACGGTTGCTTCGAGCAGAGTCCACGACAGTAGTCACCAAAATCAACTTAAGTTAACTTACTGGTTGCGGGGCGGCTCTGGGAGTGGCTGGCTGGAGGCAGCGGCAGCGCGTACCGGCGTGGTGGCGGCGCAGTATTCGTGTTGAACGTTCAAGAACGATGCCTCGAAATTCCGTGTTAATATAGTAGCCGCTCACGTTGTCGAGCATGAGAGCTGCGGTCATTGCCTCGCGTCAGCTACTTCCTAACACACTTAGAGCGGCTGGTGCAATGTCGCCGCGAACGTTCCAGAAGGATTTCATCGTGACAGCCCTTGCTCACATGTTAATCGACGGACGGTCAAGCGCTTCAGAACGTGACTTTATGTTTTACCTTAAAATTGTCACAAATCCTACTATTTCAAAAGCGACCACTACAATGTCTTCTTTCTCTCTGGGAGGGCTCTGAAATATGTAAAAATGAGTATCAGGATGAATTGCTTTCTGAAGTTTATTAATCGTTCTCCATTTCTATAAGTTCTCTTATGTGCTAGATATTCATCTACTATAATTTTATACTTCCTTTATTTCCCTATCAGGGCACTGAAGTCACCTACCATCTTTACATTTCCCTGGGGGATTTTAGAAATTTCGTTTTCTAATGTTTCCAAATATCTTCAACTTTCTCTTTGTTCCTTTTATTGCCCTGGTTTATTGGGGCGTGAACCCTGATGACCTGAATGACAAGAATGAAAGTCTCTCTGATGGTGAGGTAAAGTTTATAATCGAGTCTACTATAGTTTTCTTAATTAGAAAGGCTATTATTCCTCGGAGCGGTATTTCATTTGCGATCCTTATTCCAGGTTTGTCTTTGTATATTCTAAAGACACCAGATTCAAATGCGTGGTCATCTAGATACCTGGTTTCCTGCACTCCCAGAATAAGTATATTCCGTTCTTCCAGTATGATGGTCAATTCTTCTTACTTTCCTGTTTGGAGAAGTGTATTTATATTTAGCGTTCGAACGAAATGTTTCTGCTTAGGTTTTATTTTCACTTTGGAGTTTCCAGGAAGCTCTAACTCTTCCTCACATAATGTTCCAGGCTCTCCAGAATTCAATGGCCTGTGTAAACCATACATGTAACGCAATCAATGTACGTACGAACCACAAAGAAGTAGAAGATAATTTTTTTTTAATGTAGAGCTAAAATTTGAATTTGGAACAGATATTCCTTAATACATAAAAACACAATGCCTGAAAAGTCCCCATTTTTGGTGTCCACGTCATAGTTTTTTTCAGGCCAAACTGCTTAAAAATTTACTTAGTGCCAGATAAGTGTAAACTCGTTGTGGCGTTTAAAATATCAGCTTTGGCAACATTTCATTACACCCTGGGCAGCTGGAAGAGGCTAACCATTGCATGAAAGTGTAGTATCTATCATAATTATGGTAAGAAAGTAACAGTATACTCACATTTTTAACATGAAAGTGGTACGAAATATGACCCTATTTTTAAAAAAAAAAAAAAAAAAAAAAAAAAACAGACATTGCTGTATAGCTGAAAAACTATCAGTTACGATGTCAAAATATATATCCAAAGTTGTAGTACACAGTGTTAGCGTTAAAATGATGTATAGTTTCACTGTCGGTGACAAATGGTAGTCGAGATATGCGTCCAAATAAGTACAAATGAATCAGCACTGGGACCCAGGTATTGTAGTAGGTGGTTGTTTGGGTAAAGGGTGAAACTTCATAGTCTCTTTTTGTTGCTTATTTATTTGGCCTTCGTGAAGGCCTACAGACAGCCTATTTAATTTTAATATTAATATACAGAATCTAAAGTCTAGTACCAAGCAATGCCTCGACTTTCAATTGACAAGATTAACACAAAAAAACGACAAAATTGAACCACTACTAAATTAATAAATTATTGCAAAACAAATCCAATAATATTAAAATTTACGTTGGATAACAAACTCTTCACATTTGTTTTAAATCAAAATATCCCTTCAATTCTATCGGGAATCATTTTAAATATTTTAATAATCAAATACACTACTAATATGAATCATATTAGAATGAAAATTTACAGGTTCCAGGGTATATATACTTTACCCACCAAATATGGTGATATATGCACAAAAGGTTTGTATATCATGCCGCGAAACAACTGAAAGTTATCTCGCGGCTTTAACAAGTCACTAGCTGTTAGAGGTGAGAACTCTAAACCATTCAAAATCTCTTTAGACGGGGCCCTTATGGGGCTGATGTCAATGATTGTGATAAGTACCACACTGTAATGTCCGTTGTGTTTTTACAGTTACGGCACAGGACGTTCCTCGGAGGTGTAAATTTTATAGCACATTAGCTACAAGGGAAAAGTGCAGAGTACCAAGCCACTCTCAGTCTGTACGTACTTCCAGGTACCGTACAGAGTGATTCCAAGGTGACCTAATTGCAAGTCCAGTCTGCAGTATTGCCTCGAACGTTGCAAGTCCGACGCGAAGTTAGTATGCGACCTCCAACCCTTGAAGGTTCAACGCGAAGTAACTTGCAGAAATCATCCAGAAAGCCTCTCTGAGTCAATCATGGTAAGCCACGCCTCTCCCAGGTCGCGTTTAGAACATACAAGGAAAAATTCATAGAAATTAGAATTGCGTGGAGAATTATCCGCCTTTGATTGGCTATGATATAGACAACTTCTTCTCAAAGCTAAACCATTGGCCGGATTGATTTTAGGTGAGACAGTACTGCATCATGAAATTTCGCCATGTTTGTCCTTCAAAAATTTGAGTCGACAAACATCCACGGCCGTTTGTTCACCCTGGCTGGAGAATTCCCAGAGCTAAGAATTTCACGCCTCAACTGCGCCGTTAGGGCCCATACAAGGGGACGCTGTCTATTGTCAGGGGCGACTGGATGTCGCTCGCAAGTACGGCGCCTCTATACTCGAGGTTCCTCAAATGTCCAGCTACAAGACCTTGCAAGTCTTTCCTACGCTTATTCTCTTTATATTATTAATATCAAAAATGTGTGGGATGACCCATTTTCGTCATTCCGTTACAGTATGAAGCTCAGAAAAAAGTAATGTAGAAAAGAAAATTTGCACATATGTTATTAAATACCTAAGAAACAAGTCCTGCAAAGTCCCCATATCTGAAATATCCATGTCATATTATTTTTTCAGGTCAGAAGGGCGTAAGTAGGGCTTAAATGCTATAACCAGTATAAACGTCTTGTAGCCTTTAAAATATCAACCTTAGTATATTTTCATTGCACTCTAAGCAATTTGTTGAGGCTAACCATTGAATGAACGTGTGGTTTTGGACGTAATTATTGTATAAAAGTAAAATCAAAGTCACATTTCATCATGAAGCAGGTACGAAACATGACTTAGTTTAAAATTAATCCAGATTTGCTGAAAAACTATCAAAGTTACCAAGACCTATTATCAAAAGTTTGGAACGCATTTCTAGCGTTAGAATGGTACATCGGTCATGTTTTTGTGATAAACTGTTGATGAGATAAGCATCGAAATATTCAGAACTTAGCTTAAAACACAGTTACACTACCCTTCCCCCTCGGTCTGCATCATTTTGCCCGCATGAAACAGAGCGCTGAGCATTTTTTCTCTTTGAATTATACATGAACTGACAGAAATAAACCTATGTGATACAATTTGCAGGACTGTAAATTAGTGTACAAATTTATGAAACAAAAAAAAAATATTATTGAACCCGCTGAACGTAATTTAATGTTCAGTTTCATCATCGTCCTCATCATCTGAACCATTATACATGACATTAACACATGCAGATCCTCTACAATGCACACACATTAGCGAATACCCCAGCCCAGAACGCACCCATTCACACTGAGTGCGCAAATGCTCTTGCAATTGCAGGACCTAAAATTAAGGAAATGATTCAGAGTATGATTTTAGTGATAACTTTTTCAAAAACTCAGCTTGATGTGAAGTATGCACCGTGTTGCGGTGAGCGAAAACTTTGCAGAATTTTTTCCTCCGACTCGTCTATTACGTTCCTTTCCTATCATTATCATGTCTTTGTATCCATGATGACCAATGAAGATGACTTTTTAACCACGAAAAATTCATATAATTCGCACAGCTGACCGAAAGTGGTTGGTCTGGGCCACACCACAGCGTTTAGGAGTTATCCGCCGTCGATAATTACAATTGTTCTTCGAAAAGCTAAACTCTGAATATTTAGATGCATATCTCGTCAACCGTTTAACACAAAAACATGACCGATGCACCATTCTAACGCTGAAAATGCGTTTCACAATTTTGATAATAGGTCTCGGTAGATAGTTTTTTCGGCAAATCGGGGTTAATTATAAAATAAGTCAAGTTTCATACCTGCTTCATGATAAAATGTGAATTTGGTTTTGCTTTTATACAACAATTACGTCCACAACCACACGTTAATTCAATGGATAGCCTCTCCAAATATCTTATAGTACAATTAAATTATACTAAGGGTGATACTTTGAGAGCTACAAGACGTTTGTACTGATTATAGCATTTTATTTCTACGTAAGCTCTTCTGACTTGAAAAATAATATGACGCGGATATCTCAGATATGGGGACTTTGCAGGAGTTGTTTCTTAGGTACTAAAGAACACCTGTGCCAATTTTGTGCTCTACCTACATTATTATTATTATTTTTTTTTCTTTCTGAGATTCATACCTACAATACCTGGGGAGCGACGCGTGTCGCTCTCGGCTCAGCGCTGATCCATTTCGATGTTTATCTCGACGACCGTTTGTCACTGACAGACAAACTATATACCATTTTAGCGCTGAATCTGTGTACTACAAGAACGAAGTCTTTCTCGGCGTTGAGAATGTATGAAATGCTCTCGGGTGACTAGCCGAGTCATGAATGCGTTGTCACAAGATATTTCGGCAACTAACTTCATTGTCACCATCTTCTGGTGAAGTGCCGGATGCAGCAGGAGAGCAACATTGCTGCCAACGCCGGAGGCATTGGCTGTGATTGGGGAGGGGTGCCTGTCACCCTGTTGGCGACATATACCCCTACATTTACCTTTGGTTTAGAGTTTACATAGCATTTTTGATTTCTTAACTTCTATTTGCCCTAATGATTTTACAGATTATTTTGTCTTATGGTTTATTTAAACTGGAGTCTTTAATGCTGGTTTCCTTATTCGTATATTTTTGGTTCACTTTACCCATGCTTTGCGTCTTGGCCATTCCTTTTCATTGCATCTTCCATGCTGTTACCTGTTAAATATTGCCTTCGGTCTATCATGGCGCAGTCCTTCTTAGTCATAGTTGCCCAATCCGTTTACCAGTATGGATGTTGCCGCAGTTTCGTAGAATTTGAGCGCGGCAGCCACCATCCTCGTAATTAACGTCGGACACTGGGACATCTGGTGAAGGTCTGCTGTCGGGAACGCCAGTGACAGGTGCAGCGCGCGCTTTAAGGAGCGGTTGTGGAGCACCTGGAGCTTTTTCAGGTGTGTTTTCGCTGCATAAGCCCATACTGGGCTTGCATATTCCATGATGGGCCTCACGAGCGCCTGGTACACGTGAACTCCGCAGCATGGTGGCAGGGATGAGGCGTGGTTCAGCACCGGGAATAATGTTCCTAGTTGCCTGTTTACTCTGCCGTAGCAGTAGCAAACTTTTGTGTGTGATTTAAATTGTGCTAGTTTGTCGTTATCTTTGAATATTTCCTGTTTAGGTAGTGTGCCAGTCAGTTGAGCCTCCGCAGCCGTAGCAGCAGTAGCCAACTTTTGTGTGTGATTTAAATTGTGCTAGTTTTTGTCGTTATCTTTGAATATTTCCTGTTTAGGTAGTGTGCCAGTCAGTTGAGCCTCCGCAGCCGTAGCAGCAGTAGCCAACTTTTGTGTGTGATTTAAATTGTGCTAGTTTGTCGTTTTCTTTGAATATTTCCTGTTTAGGTAGTGTGCCAGTCAGTTGAGCCTCCGCAGCCTCCGCAGCAGTAGCCAACTTTTGTGTGTGATTTAAATTGTGCTAGTTTGTCGTTATCTTTGAATATTTCCTGTTTAGGTAGTGTGCCAGTCAGTTGAGCCTCCGCAGCCGTAGCAGCAGTAGCCAACTTTTGTGTGTGATTTAAATTGTGCTAGTTTTTGTCGTTATCTTTGAATATTTCCTGTTTAGGTAGTGTGCCAGTCAGTTGAGCCTCCGCAGCCGTAGCAGCAGTAGCCAACTTTTGTGTGTGATTTAAATTGTGCTAGTTTTTGTCGTTATCTTTGAATATTTCCTGTTTAGGTAGTGTGCCAGTCAGTTGAGCCTCCGCAGCCGTAGCAGCAGTAGCCAACTTTGTGTGTGATTTAAATTGTGCTAGTTTGTCGTTTTCTTTGAATGTTTCCTGTTTAGGTAGTGTGCCAGTCAGTTGAGCCTCCGCAGCCGTAGCAGCAGTAGCCAACTTTTGTGTGTGATTTAAATTGTGCTAGTTTTTGTCGTTATCTTTGAATATTTCCTGTTTAGGTACTGTGCCAGTCAGTTGAGCCTCCGCAGCCGTAGCAGCAGTAGCCACGAGCCTTAGCAGCTGTTAGTAGCGGTCGCCGATTTTTGAGTATTCATTTGTAGTCCCGTTTTTGTCTGTTTCAGGTGACATGGCTTGTGTAAAGTGTTCTGGTAGGCGTCTGGTTCTCGAGGAGATTCTTAATACTATGGCGTCTCTTCAAGCGCAGGTATGGAGCATCCTAGACGAGGAGCGGCAGTGCGTCGAAGAAATTTCGCAGCCAACTGTAGTGGAACCGGCAGTTTTGATTTTCAGGTTCCAGTTGCAGAAAACGTCTGGCATCGAGTGGATCGGAGAAAGACGTCGAAATTCCCAATTAGCCGAAGGGAAAATGATACCTTGCCCTAAGTAACGCGTTTTCTGTGTTACAGGAAGTTGTGGATTCAAGCGCGAATGACCCAGAAGAGCAGCAGGGAAGATTTACCCGCAGACCCCGAGCCTTGCCAGGAAAAGGTTTACTGGCCATTGGCAGCTCCAACGTGCGACGGCTGGAGAAACCGTTACGGGAATTAGCCACGAAGAACGGTGCAGATCCTCATGCTAACGTTCATTCCGTTTCTCTTTCAGGAGCAACCGTACCACGTGTCATGGAGGCCATTCCAAAAAGCGATTAGGGAATCGAACTGCCGTCAGTTAAGAGTAGCTGCGCACGTCGGCACTAATGACTCGTGTCGTGTTTCTGTTCCAGATATAGTTAAATCCATGGACAAGTTGGGCCGAAAGGCGTATGAAGCCGCCCGGGGAAAATTCAGTTTCATTACAGTTCTCAATTTGCAGTGTGGTGCCGCGTGTCGATTGTGGGGAGGCTGTGTGGTGGAAGATCTTTAATTTAAATAGTAATTTGCAGGAGCTGTGTCGCAAAAACAACTGGGGCTTCGTCGACCTTCGTCCGATGATAGCTGCCAGCTGGGACGCATTTGACAGGTTGGGCGTCCACTACACACCTAGAATGGCGTCCATGGTGGCTGCTAAAATTTGGAACCGCCTTGATATGAATTATTTTTTAGGAACAGCGTGAGGCCCGAGGATCCTTCATTTCACCGAAGAGGATGTGCTGATAACATAGAAGCTGGTCCCGGTAGTGATGGCGCGAATAATTTTAATATTACAGCTCCAATTACTTCACGCCGTTTACCGTCAGAGTGCGAGTATGAAAAATGCTATTTAGACCACAAATAACAGTACGAAGCAGGTAAGGATAATGGTACTAAATTGTCGGAGTATTAGAGGGAAAGTAGCGGATTTCACGCCTCAGTTGCGACTAATGATGTCGATATAATACTAGGAACCGAGAGCTGGTTGACGCCTGAAGTTGAATCTAGCGAAGTATTTGGCCCTCATTTCAATGTTTTTCGGAAGGACAGAACTGTCTCAATGGGCGGGGGTGTGTTCGTGGCCGTAAGTAAAACCGTTAATTGCTCTGTCGTAACTGAAACGGAAAATTTTTGCGAGTTAATATGGGTCAAGGTAAAAAATTGGCAAAAATTTAAGGTTCATACTCGGGTCATTTTATCGACCTCCGGATTCTGATTTGGCTAACGCGGAATACTTCAGTGAGTCGCTTAATAACATTTACAAAAAATTTCAAGGACATATATTTATCGTGGGTGGTGACTTTAACCTACCGTCGGTTAGGTGGGACACATACACGTTCAGGTTGGGTGGAAGAGATAGGTTAATAACCGAAACGTTCCTAGAATCATTTGCAGAAAGATCTCTTGAACAGATGGTCGAAGAGCCAACACGGTGCGACAAAGATTCCTCGTCCATTCTGGATCTTTTTCTAATTAGCAATCCTGATATTGTAGATAAAGTTTGTATAGAAGACGGTATAAGTGATCACAAGGCGGTTGTGGTAACGTTAAACTCTAGTCTGAGTCTGAAGCATGACAAAGAGAAACTCGTGTTTTGCTTCGATAGGCAAACGATGCGGGTATGGTTGAATCACTTTGCGAAGAATTTGAAACGTACATGCTAAATACAAATGTTGAGGAACTTTGGTTTAATTTAAAAGAACTAATATGGACCGGTTTAAACCAGTTTGTTCCTAAGAAGTGTATTAAGGTCAGTAATAACTTCCCTTGGTTCAATAGGGAAGTGAAACGTTTGCTCAGGAGGCAAAGGCGTTTACATGCCGCGGTGAAAAAATCGGGGGACTCATCTAATCGTGCTAAATTAGTCCAGTTGCGCGCGGAAGTGCGTAGGGCAATGCGCGATGCGTTTAAAGAATTCCAAGCTAGGAAGTTATCCGAAGATCTCATTACTAATCCAAAAAAGTTCTGGTCATATTCAAAGTAATAAGAGGCTCTCGTAGGTTATACCGTCGCTGATTAAAGAAAATGGTGAATTATCAGAAACAAGCGTAGAGAAAGCAGAAATTTTGAATGATATATTTAAAAAAGGCTTCACGATAGAAAACTCAGGAGGATACCGATTTTATAATCGTACCGACAAAATTATGAATGATCTCGCTCTTGATGTCGAGGGAATAACTAAACTGCTTATGAATGTAAAAACCAATAAGGCTTCCCGGACCAGACGGTATTCCTACAAGATTCTACTCAAGATACGCAAAGGAAATTGCACCGTATTTGATGAAATTGTATACCGTCTCTCTGATCAAGGAAGAATACCAGCCGAATGGAAGACCGCTATCGTAACTCCAGTGTTTAAAAATGGGAAGTTAATGATCCTCAGAATTATAGGCCGATCTCGTTAACTTCAATATTTTGCAGGATTTTAGAACATATCATCTATTCATATGTCATGCGGTTCTTGGATGAAGGTGAGCTTTTAAAAACCGAAATCAACATGGATTCAGAAAAGGCGATGCTGTCGAAACACAACTTGCACTTCTAATTCACGACTTGTGCCGAATTATAGATGAGCAATCCCAGGTTGATTTGGTTCTATTAGACTTTAAAAAAGCTTTCGACACTGTGCCTCACACTAGGTTACTTAGGAAACTTCGCGGTTACGGCATATCTAGACCAAATTGCGACTGGGTTGCAGACTTCCTGAGGACAGAACACAGTGCGTAGTTCTCGACGGTGAGCGTTCATCACTTACTGAAAGTGGGGTCTGGAGTTCCCCAGGGAAGCGTGTTAGGGCCACTGTTGTTTCTCATATACATCAATGATCTATGCGACATAATAGGGGGAATGAAAAGATTATTTGCCGATGATGCTATTATTTATCGCGAAATCAAAACCCAGGACGACTGCGCTTTGTTACAAGGACGATATTATGAAAATAATTGCGTGGTGTAAAGATTGGCAGTTGGAGTTAAACGCTAAAAAGTGCCAAGTCATGCGTGTAAGTAAAAAGGTGACACCATTTAACTATGAATATACGATTAATGGCACTGTCCTTAGAACGGTAGATTCCGCTAAATACCTAGGGGTAACAATTCGTAATAATTTGTCGTGGAATGAGCATATCGAGAATGTAATGGGAAAAGCAAATCGTATGCTCCGATTTCTAGGTCGTAATTAAATCAATGCACTCAGGAAGTTAAATCGATTGTATACAAGTCACTAGTACCGTCCTCACTTAGAGTATTGTTGTTCTGTATGGGGTCCCCATCAAAAGGGGTTAATGGAGGCTTTAGAGAAGGTCCAAAGAAGAGCCGCCCGATTCGTGACAGGTATATATAGTTGGAGGGAAAGCGTAAGTGCGATGTTGAAGGAGTTAGGTTGGGAAGACCTGGAACACCGAAGGCGTTGCTCTCGACGAAGCTAATTGAAAAAATTCACGACAGATGTATTTCGGAATGACAGTCAGCAAATATTGCTACCAGCAACATTCATATCTCGAAATGACCGTGAAAATAAGATAAGAGAAATCAGGGCCAGAACCGATTCATTTCTGTACTCATTTTTCCCACGAGCGATTAGGGAATGGAATAGAAAGGATTTACCGGCGAGTAAACTTAAAATCCGACAGGAGTAGCTTTCGATAAAGCACTCCAGCCATCCTGATCTGGGTTTCCATGGTTTTCCCAGATCACTCCACGCGAATGCGGGGATGGTTCCTCACAATAGCCCATGGGCGCCTCCTGCCATATCCCTTATAACCCTTCCAAACCATAACCCTTCTTCGATAGGTGCTAATGCACCCTCCGCCACACACTTTTAGTGAATCGCGGAGTAATTAATAATAATAATAATAAAACATATATATATACATACACTAGATATATAGCCTGTGCCTCTACATTTTTTGGTGAAAATGTTTCCTGAAGATCATAATTACTCTGCCCTAAAAATCATTGTATTCGGAAGATTACATTCCTAGACAATACTTGTTTCACTACGATGTACGAGAAAGAAATGGAGGTAAAGAAAAAAGTGCCTAACGAAGTGAACAGCGCGGCCTAATAATTTTAAATTAAAATTATTATTAGAATTGCTATTTTATTAATGTTCTAATTTTTAAATTGTAAAATACCAGTTGTCACAAATAGGGGGCGGGGGGGGGGGGGAAGACAAGAAATAAGGACGAGGGAGGAAGCGGTAGAAAAGGATAACACAAAATTGTGAAATTTGTGTGGTGTAGATTGTGGACGGCATCTTATCCTAAAATATGATTTTCTTTCTGAATGGATCTTGCTCTGCACACTGTTGCTTGACCTTTTGTTCCACAGTTGCGAATGCTTCGGTTTGTTACGTTTTTTATCTAACCTGTTTGCAGTCACCTGTACAGCTTTAATCATATAAAGAGTATTTGGTGTTAAAACTCAATTTTGCTGGAATGTAAGCCTACATGAATGTATTATACGAAATATTATCCGTCTTTCATTATAAATAGCCTATCCAAGTACAGCGTGTTGCCCCTCCCCGTATCTTATAGTCACAAGTTCCGTGAGAATTCTTTAAGCCATAGTATACTGTTAATTGAAGCTCAGGTAGTGGCGGAGTTTTTATCGATCTTTTTGCGTGTTTTACTGATACGTTCCTCCCATGTTAGATTAGTATGTACTATAAATTTGGTTTATATTATAAACAAAATCCACTGAAGAAAAAGTAAAGCGGAATAACGAGAAAAGTTGCAGTTGGATAAACGACAGCATATTTCCCTGACTTGATGTTCGCTGTGTATAGTATGTGTATTATGTATAGTAGTTAGCATTAGGGTTACTACCGGTCGCAGGATGTTGCTGCCATCTAGCAGTCACGGTGCACATCTGCTTCGAGCACTAGCTGGTAGATGGAAGCACATTACTTTTGCCAGCCATGAGTGAAATATAATGGCAGAGTTTCATAGATCACAGGAGAGACGAGCTACCAATGACTATGAAACAGTCTTCGCCCTTCTGCCCCACCCCTAGCCTCTCCACACATGATAGATAGCGGCAATTCATTCCGCCTCACACTGCGTATAGCTGGTGCGATTCTAAATCGCATCATTTAGATTTAGGTTTTTGACGATTTGCATTTAAGCGTCAGAATATTTGACTAATTTATTTTGTACTGTGCTTCTACAGCAGTTGCATTTAAATCGTGTGTATCTGCTTTGGCCTTGATTTAAAGAGCGACTTAACGACTTTCATGTTAGTGTAGACTTGCCCGGCGTATTGCTACAAGGTAATCTCCACAGCTGTCCAACACAACACGTTTCGACAGCTAGCTCCTGCTGTCTTCATCAGGTATCACGTGTTTTCGGTGACTATAAGCCTGTTGTTACTGCCTGAACCGACATGCCTTGTGTCATGCTCCCATAAGTCGTCTTTAATCCATTTGACGAATAAGCTGAAAGGCCATTTTCATTCCTTTCACAATCATTTAAGGCTTAATATTATCCGGGTCTGCAAATGAAAATCATCTTTTCTTAGATGCACCAAGAACTGTCATGAAAATATTTTGGAAGTGTCATTTCTATTTGAATTCATTGTCATAAGACAGTATCTCTCCGCGTACTTTGCCATTATTTCGTTCAGTGATTTCCCCTTGAGAGCCGGGAACTTGATGTTCATGATTATTTATTCACAGAAAAGCCAAGTGTGCGTATTGTTATATGGATGTAGGAGAGATTTAACTTTAAAAAAAGGCTATACTTTATTAATGTATATATCTCAAGCAAAGCAAGAAAATGCGGAACGTTATTGTCCCTTAAAAGATACAGTTCTGCGGTAAAGCTAAAATCAGATTCCACTTCGTTGGTTGCATTTTTAAATTTTTATATATTAGCCCGTATATTATATTATATATTATTATATTAACTATTTTGGTATTATTTTTTATTTTATAATTATTTATGTATTGTTGAACCTGAAAGTATATACTTTGTTCACTACGGACAAATAAAAATAAAATGAGATAATTTTTAAGAGGCACGTTGAGGAAAATGATTTCAGCAATTATTTACAACTT
This sequence comes from Vandiemenella viatica, assembly GCA_031002005.1. Classification (NCBI taxonomy): domain Eukaryota; kingdom Metazoa; phylum Arthropoda; class Insecta; order Orthoptera; family Morabidae; genus Vandiemenella; species Vandiemenella viatica. The sequence goes on along the minus strand of CM061921.1, from coordinate 338,979,149 downwards.
TTTCTTAAACTCGTAATCCAAATACAATACGAATGGCCGTATAATATAGTATTTGAAACAATGCTAGCATCAACAGATTACAATAATATGATCACAGAAATTAAGACTGACGGAATAAAAAAGTTGC
>CM061921.1:338728582-338978022 GCA_031002005.1 Vandiemenella viatica | reverse complement strand
TGGGCTGGGGGGCCGTCAACTCGCAGGATGACAATTGTGGGACTGAGTCAGCCTCCGACAATACATCAAACCGGTTTGACAGACGAACAAGTTCAGCGTCTTGGCGTTTAAGCCTGTTCGACTGCCCCCGTGTGCGGCTTCGAAGTCTAGAAACCATACGCCAGTCACCAACAGGCGACTGTGGCACAGCATCCAACTCTTCAGCCTGGATTGCAGGTACGACGTTCGATATGGGAGAATCTGTGATAGGCTTGGCTATATCAGTTTCCCCAACATCACATCTGCTACAACCTTTTACGGCGGCTTCCAGCTGTGTAACTTTCGCTAACACAGCTGCAAGCTGAGCGTGCAGATCAGCCACCTCAGCTCGCGTCTGCACACAGCAATCACAGTCCCCAGACATACTGCTTTTGAAAAACGCAAAAAGAAAGGAAACAAAAAAAAATACAGAAAAAAGGAACAGAAACTCGAAATAACCTGTACTTCCTACAAAATATATACACTCGGAGATTGCACTAATCAAATCCCCACACCACTACAGATAAAATATAACAACAAAATACGCTACTGCACTCGACGACTGTTCAAACGCTACTAACGACCACTGTTTACAAAATGTAAACACTCAGAGATTACACTAATCAAATACCCACACCACTACAGATAAAATACAACAACAAAATACGCTACTGCACTCGGCAACAGTTCAAACGCTACTAACTAGTACTGTCTACAAAATGTAAACACTCAGAGATTACACTATTCAAATACCCACACCACTACACATAAAATACAACAACAATATACGCTACTGCACTCGGCGACTGTTCAAACGCTACTAACGACCACTGTTTACAAAATGTAAACACTCAGAGATTACACTAATCAAATACCCACACCACTACAGATAAAATACAACAACAAAATACGCTACTGCACTCGGCAACAGTTCAAACGCTACTAACTAGTACTGTCTACAAAATGTAAACACTCAGAGATTACACTAATCAAATACCCACACCACTACAGATAAAATACAAAAACAAAATACGCTACTGCACTCGCTGACAGTTCAAACGCTACTAACGACCACTGTTTACAAAATGTAAACACTCAGAGATTACACTAATCAAATACCCACACCACTACAGATAAACTACAACAACAAAATACGCTACTGCACTCGGCGACTGTTCAAACGCTACTTAATGTTGTAGTGTAGTGTACCGGAGGAGAGTAGTAGGGAGGGGGTTGGGAGCCGTCAGCTGTCGCTGCAGTTCGTCCAGTAAGGGGCGGAATGCAGGCCGGCCCGCTGCCCGTAGCATGTAACGGCGGCCAAGGTACGCGGCATACTCGAACAGCGGAGCGATCTCGCCTAAGCGATAGGTTGCGTCATGACTGAGGGACCTGGGAGTTTGTCTGTAAGCTGTCCGTATTGCACGGCGTTCAAGAATGATAAGTGTTTTTTGTCTCGTTTTGGGTGGGTGGAGTAGGAGGGGGTGGCCATATGTTATGTATGGACGTATTAATGATTTATAGAGTGTCATTATAGTGTTGTAATTGCAGCCTGTCCTGAGTCCACGGAGCAGGCGCAGTGTTGAGAGTCGCCTTTTGGTTTCATTAATTATTTTGTCATAGTGGGCTATGTATGTCAGTTTGCGATCCAGTGTAATGCTGAGGTAGTTGGCTGTTTTTTTTTTTAATGTAACTGTCTGCCGCAGACGTAAACATGCTGTTCACGTAGTTTACGCTCCGGCAGCCGCTGCTTTTTAAATACTATGAGTTGTGTTTTGTCTGCGTTTAGTGTAATACGCCATTTACAGCACCACTGTTCAAACATTGCGATTGATCTCTGCAGTGCTGCAATGGTTATATAATATCGTGTGTGTGTTGCCCAATTTGAGGTGTCATCCGCGAACAATCCAAGCACGGCATTGGGTCCTACCGGTCGGGGAGTATCGCGCGCATAAATTATGTATAGTAACGGGGAGAGCGACGAGCCCTGTGGGACCCCTGCATTTATTTCGAAGAGAGCAGAAAGCTGTCGTTTAAGCCGGTTTTGCACCTGCGGTCGGTGAAGAAGTTATTAGCTATCTACATGCTTGGGGTGGGAGGTTTAGCTCTATTAGCTTGCGACGCAGTCCATCCAGCCAGACCGAATCGAAAGCCTTTTGTACGTCCATAAAAACCATGGCCACAGATCTGCCGGTGGCTACAGCCATTTCCGCCGCTGCCGTCACCCGCAGCAGCTGATCAGTAATGGCGTGGCCGGGGCGGAAGCCGAATTGTTCCGGCGGCAGCTGGTTGCGAGTGTTGAGATGCTCGTGGAGGCGGCGGACGACAATACGCTCCATAAGCTTGGAGAAGCTAGAGGTCAGGCTGATTGGACGGTAGTTGTTCGCGTCGGACTGGTCTTTCCCGGGTTTCGGGAAGAGGAGGAGATGTGCTAGCTTCCACGATTTGGCTAAATAACCCATTGCGTAGCTAGCATTATATAGCCTAGCCAGATGTTCATAGAATAGAGGTGGTGCATTTTTTAGTGCAAAATTAGGAATTTGGTTGGGTCCAGGTGCTGTGTTTTTCAGGTACTTGGATTGGCGTGCTATTTCTTGTGAGGTTATTTCCATGGTTAGCGGGTAGTTGTCGTTAGATGCAGTAGTTGTGGGTAGTGGATTGGTGGGATGGTGGTTTTGCTGAAGAAGGTTTTCAGTCTCTGTTTTGAATTCTGCATCAAAGTGGGGTGCATTTGGTGGTTGGTGGATTTGTGCCAGATGCTGGCTAAACAACTCACATTTGTCAGCAGTGGTGGTAATAATGGTTCCATCTTTGATGAGTGGATAGGTTGCCTGTGAGGATTTACCGGTCAGCCTGCCTACAGCCCTCCAGAAGCTTTTAGGGTCCCGTTGTCGCTGTGTATCAAGTTTCTCACAGTACCCGGACCATTTGTCTTCCCTATGTTCGGTGATCAGTTGTTTAACTCTTCTGCTCAGCCTATTATAGGCATTACGATTGGCTGCGTCGTTAGTTCTCGCCCATGTGCGGTGTGCAATTCTCTTCTCGCTTATTATTTTCATGATGTTCGCTTGTAGCTGATCTGGAGCTCGGCGTGGTAAAGGTACAGATGGCACAGCTGCCTCGATAGCCGCTTGTATAGCGCTCTCCAGCACATCGCTACATACGTCAATATCGGCGGCCGTTTCGAGCGGTATTGCTCTCAGAACAGGCAGCTCTGCCAGAACAACGTGGTGATATTCCTCCCACTTTATATCTCGCCACTTGCGTACGGTGGGGCGCGCGGCCGCTGCGGCTTGCGCCACAGCTGGCAATAGTGCCCAGCGAGATATGACCGGTAGATGATCCGAACCCAGGTCGTGGCCGGTCATGCATTGCGTCACACAGCGTGCTAGTGGCGGAGTCGTGATGATCTTGTCAGGGCTGGTTGCGTGTACGGCGTCGCGCCTCGGTGCAATACGGGTATGACCCTGCATCGGCACGTTACGCAGCCCAGTCGTTGTTAGTGTGGCTACGAGTTGTCGTCCTCGACGTGTCGTAGAGCTGTCCCCGAAGGCAACGTGGCGCGCATTAAGGTCGGAAAGAATTATTGGGTGTTCATAGGTCTGGCTTATGTGTTGAAGGAGCTCTTCTGGGAAGGGGGAGGTGGGGGAGAAGTATATGCTGCATATGGTGAGCCGCCGGCGTCCGGCCTGAACCTGGACTGAAGCGACCTGGTACTGTTCGAACGCCGGGTCGACCACCTCAACAGCCGGGAGAGTGCTTTTATATAGGATTGCGACGCCACCCAACCCCTGATTGCCGTCACTACGCAGAGTCTTGTAGCCTAATGCGCTCAGTCTGAGGCTGGGTGTTAGCCGAGTCTCGTTTTGACTAATTATATCCGCATCCTCTTCTGCTGCCAGCGTCTCGAGCTCCACGCGCTTGTCCCGAACTGACCGATTATTGATGTGTATGATAGCGAGTGGTGCTGCCCCAAGGGGATTAGCCATTACTGGTTTCTGATGCCCCGATACTGACGGTCTCGCTAAATTCTGTGATGTAGCTGCTGTCGTCCGTCGCATTGTTGGAGGCGGCGCTGTCGGAGAATGCATCTTCGGTAGTTTCAGCGTTAGTCTGCGGGTGTCCTGTGCTTTCGCCTTGTGGTGTCAGTTCAGCAGATACTATCTCTGCTTGTGATTGGTCGGGGGTTTGTACGGGCACGGAGTTGTCCGGCGTAATGGCTTTGATTTGCCGTGTAAGTCGGTCGATTATGCTTGTTAGTTTGTCGTCCTTTTCCTCGAGTCGCGCTATGCGCTGCTCGAGTTCAAGTTTAGCTTTGTCTTTGTCTTCGGTTTGTCTGGCTGTGCGGTGAATTATTATTGGGGTTAGTGGTGCAGTCTGCATTGTTGATTTAGTTGCTTTCAAAAAGCCTTTCAGTTGCCTTATTGGTGCGATCTGAGGGATCGCACTTGGTGTGGGTAGGTGTGGAAAATTTCCATCATCTATGGATAGTCGCTCAACCGGCCGTTGGCCGAGTGGGGGTGGCAAATGATGTTGGGGTGGGGGATCTATTGTTTCTTTACGGTAAAGAGGACAACGAATTTGTCCTGTAAAGTGATCGCGGCTATCACATGTGGCACAGTATGGTACCGTAGTTCAATGTTGTGGTTAGTATGTGGGCAGCCATGGGACAAGTTACCTTTCCCGCATCTAAAGCATTTTGCCTTGTTTTTACAGTTACTTGCGGAATGGTTATATTTCTGGCATTTTCTTCACAGGATGTATCGCTTCCTTTCCGTTGAGGCTTCGACGTCATATTCCCTTCCCCTGACCTATAGTGGATTCATATGCCTTTTCGTCGTGCTAGACGAGTCGGACCATATTACATTTTACTTCCCCGTTCATTATTCTGTAGACCTGCTTTACACCATTATTTTGGAGAGCCAGGAGAATGTCCTCATCTGCCATGTTTGGGTGAATACGTTTCACAATGCAGGTCTTATCATTGACCTGGTGTCACACAGGGTGTTTTTTGTTGACTTTGTAGTCTGTCACTGTTAGATGGGTGAATGTGGTGTCTGCTCCGAAATCGGTGGGGACTATAAGTTCAAGGAACTTTGCTCTGTGTTCAGGTTTGTGAAATCTCAGGCATAGAGCATTCTCTTCAGTCAAGTAATTACACCTAGGCATGGGGATATCGGCATTGTTTTTCTGTAACAATACTTGCTCTCGAACATGGTTTACAGAAGTTTCGTCTCCTTTGCTGATCAACAGTGCTTCGTTGGTTTCAGCTAGATATTTTTCTATGGTGGCGGAATTTGGTGTACTTGATCCCTGTGGTACACCAAGTGAGGTGGGTGAGAAGGTTTCTGTTTCACAATTACCGCCCTGCCGCCGGGGTGGGGGGGTGGTGCTGGTAGCGCCTAGCGTGTGCTCAGTTGAGTCGGGCGCGTGGCGTCGTGTGGCCCTCGGTAGCGCCGCTGGCGCACCGCTTCCATGACCGGCGTCCAAGCATCACTCAGTTGCTACCTGCCGTCTCGGTTGACGAGGTTTGAGGCAAGACGAATTTCAACAGCTTCCTTGAGAATGCTGTCCCAGAAACTTCTAGTGTGCGCCAGTACTCTGGTGCTTTCAAAATCGAAGCCTTGGCCCTGTTCGAGGCTGTGTTCTGCCACCGCTGATTTTTCTTTTTGCCCTAGACGAACGTGCCGAGCATGTTATAAACATCTCTGGTTGATACACCGTATTGTATGCCCGATGTACCTTTTCCCGCATTCGCTCGGCACGTTCGTCTAGGGCAAATAGAAAAGTCAGCGGTGGCCGAACACAGCCTCGAACAGTGACACAGCTTCGATTTTGAAAGCACCAGAGTACTGGCGCACACTAGAAGTTTCTGGGACAGCATTCTCACGGAAGCTGTTGAAATTCGTCTTGCCTCAAACCTCGTCAACCGAGACTGCGGGTACCAACTGAGTGATGCTTGGACGCCGGTCATCGAAGCGGTGCGTCAGCGGCGCCGCCGAGGTTCGCACGACAAGACGCGCCTGACTCAACTGGAGGAGGAGGAGGACAGACATTCTCTGCCAGAACTGTTTGGCAGTGGATACTGGAGGGTTTGTCTTTTGATATTTCCTCCACTGGTTATTAGGTTGGGTATAACTTAGCGATTGATTTGTCGTCATTGTTGGCTTAGTTTGTTGTCGTCGTTGGTCAGGTGGTTTGTCCTATGGCGTCAGGTCCAATGGTCTCCTGTGTCGGCCTGGGAGAATTTCATATCGTCCGAGCACACTGATCATCGGGTTTGGGCTGGATCCCGCTTTCCGGTAGAATGCTGTAGCCAGCACTCGGAAGCGGTCTCTTATTTGCGTGATGCCAGTGGCATCATGCAGAGCCGATGGGGGCAGATGGAGGGCGCGTTTCAGTGCCCTATTTTGTATTGTCTGAAGTCGTTGCAGGTGCTTGGGTGCGGCGTTCCCCCACACTGCGCAGGCGTATTCCAGCAGAGGCCTGATCAAGGTGAGGTAGATGCGCACTCCCATGGACGGCGCCAATACGCTGTTCCGATTAAGCAGGGGGTAGATCTCGTTAAGTCGCGCACTGATCTTCCTGCGAACATCGTTCATGTGGGCGCGCCAGGTGAGCTTAGAGTCCAACGTTACTCCGAGGTACGTCAGTGAAGTACTCCAGGGTATGTCGGAGCCATGCAGTCGCAATAACGGGACCGGGTGGTCACCGTTGCGTGGACCATACTTCTTTGTGAACATGATTGCCTGGGTCTTGGTAGGATTGACTTCGATGCGCCACCTCAAAGGCCAAGCTTCTGTCTGCTGGAGGATTCCCTGTAGTCGTGCGGTGGCCACGGCCCTACTTCTGCTGCAAGTAACATAGGCCGTGTCATCCTCATATGTGGCAGTCTGCACACGGTCTGCCGTGGGCACGTCAGCCGTGTACAGGGTGTACAGAACGGGGCCAAGCACTGACCCCTGAGGGACCCCTGCCTGACTTCATCCCGTCCACCTTGACATGGAATGTGCGACCGTGAAGGTAGGAGCGGATAAGCTTCACCAGCTTCACTCAACTGAGCACACGCTAGGCACTATCAGCACCACCCCCCACCCCGGCGGCCGGGCGGTGCCTACGTCAGCCAATCACGGACGCGCTCAACACTCACGCGCACCTGGCAGGCTATAATAACTGAGCCTTTCCGCTGCATCCGGCTCTTCACCAGAAGATGGCGACACTGAATTTAGTTGCCGAAATATCGTGTGACAACGCATTCTTGACTCGGCTAGTCACCCGAGAGCATTTCATACATATGTACTACAACTTTGGTTATATGTCTTGACACGGTTACTTTGATAGTTTTTCAGCTAGTCATGTTTCGAGCCGCCTTCATGATAAAATGTGAGTATTATTATACTTTCTTACTATAATTATGCCAAATACTACACTTTTATGCAGTGGTTAACATCTTCCAGTTGCCCATGGTGCAATAAAATATGAACGTTGGATTTTTTAAGTCCTTTTTACCTGAAAAAAACTATGACGCGGACACTCCAGATGTGAGGTCTTTTCAGAACTAGTTTCTTAGGTACAAAGGAATGTTTTTGCTATATTTCAACTCTATTTTGTTTTTATTTTACCCCTAAATCTGTCTATAATGCCTGGGCTAATGGTGGTGAAGGTTTTCCAATTGTAGGTACCCTCTGGAATATTTGATACCGTAGACATTTCTATCATGCCAATTGCTGAAGTCATTGAGGAAATATAACATCCTATTTTCAAGAAATAGAACCGAACCCTAGCCTTTTAGAATCTATTCTCTATCCCAGTGGCGTAGCTGGGGGGGGGGCGGTGGGGGCGGTCCACCCCGGGTGTCACCCGTTTGGGGGTGACACCCACATTTCGAAAATAGTAATCGAAATTAGTGTGACACAAAAAAAACTTCTTTTATCCTTTGGTGTCAAAACATGTCTACTTTTATTGTTATGAATATTTGTTTTTAGGTTGATCTAGCGCTTTTTCAAATGCGATCCAGGCGGCTGTACTCATTCGTTATAGTAGAATATAATTGTTGGCAATACCGTGCGCTTAAACAAAGAGAGCACAGCTCTGTAGCTCCAACAATCACAAGAAATCGTTCATTGTTGTGCTTGCCTTCCGTCACTGTTGTTTGGTTTGTTAGAAGCGGCGGTGGATATAATGTAAGTTTTCTTGTATAAAAAGAGAAGTTTTAAAATTAAAGTTTATATATAATTGCTAAAATCATAGTAATTAGACAGTTAAATTGTAAATCCTCGAAAATATTTAGAGAAAATTTGGAAATGAAAACCAAGCGTATGTCGGAATACGCGTAGTCTAGGTTTTAAAATTGTTTTGCTTATTTAGAATTCCATTAGCTTTCAAGCTAAGATTTACAAGTGCTTTGAAGTTTTTCTAGTAATTTTTGAATTTATTATCTGACAGATTCGTGATGTACAAACTGAGTACATTTCGCGTTATCCGATTTACACTCTGCGTACCTGCCTATTATCGACAGTGCACCTATATTCGACATGAAATCGTATCATGTTCGAATTTATGCTAGTAAAAACTGTGCATTAAACTAGCAATACTGTCAGGTTTCAAATCAATCTGAACGGGTCCAAGTGTTCGTTGATGGTATCGTCCGTCGTTGGTAATCAGTTTTTGTAAAGCTTGTGTTTAAAACAGTCGGAACCGTAACTGTTGTGTATAGAACTGTAATGTAAATTATATATATTTAAAACTGTAAAGGAAATGAAATGTAAATTGTTAAACTATGTAAATAGAACTGTAAAGTAATGAAATGTGAATTGTCATAAAACGCAAAGAACTTGGCTGTGTGGCTGATAAGGCCGAAAGCCATTTAAATAAATAAATTTTAAAAAAAGTCGGAACCGCGTATCTTGCTAGCGAAATCGTAACATTAGTAAGCACTTAAATTCTAGGTTCATGTAAGTTTGCTATGCTTTCTTCTGATCGAGAATATGCAAATATGATCGCGATGAAATAAATAAGCGTATGATTCTCTATGAATTTTCCATAATAAATTTAGAGAAGAAGAAAATTTGTATTATGGGTAACCCCTCTGTCGAATACAGGTGTATTCCTTAAATCGACAGTGATGTCGAACTTTTGTTCCTGATCAAACTGAGCGAACATTCAAGCCGTTTACAACATTTTTATTTATATGCTACATAGCGGCGCTAGAAATGTAAAATTAACACGTGAAGACGGTCTTCAGTACATACAATGTCATATTTAGAAGTCTGTAGCTACGTGTATCTTAGGCGGATAGTAAAATACTTCACTTGTGAAGTACTTCATGTAAAGACGGCAGATACCGCAAAGGCATGTTCTTATATTACCTAAGCCGTTTTTTTTTTTTTTTTTTTTTTTTAAATCGTTGTTTTTATATTGCATTTATTGTTCTATTTTTATGAAGGAACTTAATGTAGAGTTGCTTCTCTGACTATACAGTCTCTCCCAGAGGTCTCACGACTTGTGGCACCCGGATTCTGGGTTTGCACCGATGGAACCCCATCTGGGTCTGGAATTGCTTCTACTTGGATCAAGCCACTTCTGTTAACTTTCCTCTCGATATCCCTTGCGAAGTCATTTAAATACAACCTATGTTAACGTTTCAACAACAAATGATTGGGTAGTTTTCGATTTTTTTAAAAATTTATAGCGAAATATTATGGTCGCCCTATAGTTACACTGGCAAAAATTATAATCTCACCATGCATACAGGAATGGTAGAATTTTAGGAAACTTTGAAGATATATCCAGGGCCATACCCAGAAGAAATGATAGCAAATGGAAATGGATCAGGATAAGTTATTACCTTTAGATACAGTTTTCAGTAAGAAATGCGTCCAACTTGAGCACCAATGCATTCGTGGATTCTTGCCGACATTGAATCAACAAGTGTTTCGAATGTCTTCTTGGGGTATTTCTCTTTACGCCTGCATGTCTTTTGCAGTCAGTTAGTTGCGCAGTTTGTGCTACTCCTGGTATCCCAGACATGCTCTATTGGGGACACATCTGGGGACTGTGCTGTTCAAATTGTGATCGAAACTCCTTGCAAGGCTTGTGTAACGATGGCCGCAATATGAGGACGGGCATTATCTTGTTGTCAAGATGCGATTTGAATGGTGAACATGAAGGGTATCACAATAAGATGCAGTACCCTGTCCACATAGTGGTGGGCTGTCATTGTGCCATCAACAACAGCCGACTCAGTCATGCTGTCGAAACTGATTGCCGCCAAAAAATGACACCGGTGACTGCATTTGTGTGATGTTCTGAAATCACAGCAGGTAAGCCGTTTTCCAATACGCCTCCGAACATGTCGTGAATTATCACTTTGCCACAGACAGAATCGAGACTCGTCTGTAAACACGAATGTACGCCATTCACATGTCCTTTTATGTTTTGCATTACGCCAGGTTAGATGATGCTGGCAATGAAATCAGATTAATGGGACACATTGCATAGGGTTCAGAGAGCGTACTCCAGCTTCAAGCAATTGGTTTTCAATCGTCCGGGGAGGGGGGTGACTCTCTCTGTAACCACTGTTTGGATCTGGCCTGCAGTCAACCATTTGCCAGCAGCAGCCACCCACACAATTTGGCGGTCTTCACGTGCTGTTATCCATCAGTATAGACCTGGAGTATTAGAGCTTTCTTTCATCACTGTGTAACAAGTCTGTATACTGACAATGCACTACGGCCAATCCTTTGGGAGATTTCACGATATGATGCACCTTTTTAAAACACGTCAATTCTCCGACCTCTCTCACAGTTAGACATTTGAGTGTATAGAGTTGTCACTCTTCGCCTGGGCATACTTAGCCAACAAGAACTCGTGGACAACAAAGTGTCATGTTACACCACACTGTACGCCACTAGTACGTTAAAAGAATATAAAAAAATAGCAATTTACATAATAGATAGCACCGTAATTCTCATATTATTACATGTAAAACTTTCAATTTTAAATCATTTAATACTCTTCATGTGGGCATACTTGGGGCCAAATTTCATTCATTTATCACAACATCGTATGGGTGTTGGGATTTTAATTTGCGCCAGTGTGTGTATCAGTTGCTACGTGTAAAGGTCGAGCTCTATTTTGCCAATACTGGTCTGTACCGTCACCGCAACGACAGTCGGCCGAGTGGCAGCTCGCCCCCTCGCGTCCACACTTTTCCATAGCTCGCCCATGTTCCTACCCGGTCTTTAGTCTCCTTTAACGTTTTCAAGTGATTGTTACAGGGAATCAGTGTTGGGGATGACAGGTAGGTTTGATACCTTTACTTTATTTTGCACAGTTTTGGTACGAAAGTACATTAAAATACTTTTTTATCTGACTCATGTAATCACCTATCTGGTTGATCTTTTATGTACAAAAATAGTATCCCAGCGCAGCAGTACCGGATTAACCACGTAGCAGGAGGTAGCAAATGCCACGGGCCTCGGCCTTCTAGGGGGCCTCGCGCCTCCTAGGGGGGCCCCGCACCTAGGCTAGATGGGCGACCTTTTTTGTTTTTAGCTCCACAATTTTCCCCAGGACGGCAAAAATCAAGGGCCTCTTCTTCACATTTGCTACGGGCCCCGCGCTGTCTTAATCCGGCCCTGCAGCGCAGTATTAACAAATCATTACCACACTGTACCGGAATGAAAGATTCTCGCATATTTCAACGCAATCGCAATGAAATGTCAATCACTTCGCACTTGACGTGTTTGTTTTGCTTGAGGTTCTTTTCGATTCATTCAGTATTTTTTTTTTTTTTTAGCAAAGAATGAGGTTATAACATATTTTAATTTAAATTTAGGTCGTAAAGATTTTGTATAATAAATATAATAATTTCATGTTATCTCAAAGTTCTAGTCAGAGTTTCTTATTAGGAAACTCGCAGTGCACCTATATCGTAGTCACCTAACTTCGAAAGGAGACCTACAGATTAACGTGAAATTCGAACACGGAGCGTCCTAGAATCCTCGTATTAACAGATAAAAGCATTGCCAGAGGTAAATGTCAATTTTTAGGCCCGCAAAAATTACAGTCGAGTCCGGGATTTGAACCGGGACCTTCAGTATCCAAACCGCACGCAGTCATTTGAGTCACCAGTCCGAATGTAGGTGTAATGAAAAATAAGTTTGCAAACATGATACAATGAATATACTTTTTTTCTATACCATCTATTTTTGCTATCAAAAAACACGAATCAACTTTTATGTGTTTGAATACATATTTTTCAGTACTTCTAGATTAGTCTGGCGTATGGTTACGGCGTGCGATTCGGGTGTGGAAGGTCCCCGTTACAAATGCAGATCTCGGCTGCAATTTTTGTGGGTCTTAAAATTGATCTTCAACTCTGGCAATGTTTTGATTTATTAATGCGAAGATGCTAGAACAATTCCTACATGTTAAGAACATCTTATGAACATGGATGAAAAAAAAGACACTTGTTTTAAGACCAACAATAACATGAAAACAACATTTGGTCGTAAGGGAAGGGAAATTTCCGAACTCTCTCTATGCGTTCTCCACATCCAGCAGACCGACACTGGTCCACACCGTCAAAACATAAACCAATCCAATGATGGCCGCGTGTCGGACGACACATCCGTGTCCTTTGGACAAACTTCGACCGAGTGAGCGCCAATAGTAAGAAACGTGTCGGTGCGGTGACGGTGCGGAACAGTATCAGGCAAGTGAGGCCCGATCTTCAGAGGAGTTAAAATTAATCTAAAACCACTTTCGATCACCAGTGATCAACACGTGGCTAAAATCTTGCCATATTGATTATTGAACATGAAGTAAATCAAATTTTTAATTTCGAAAATGTGATTTACTGGTTTGCAGTTGTTAAAGCTAGAAAGAGGGGATTGTGAAAGCAATTGTTTTTATTTTATTTGTATATCTTTTAAATGTTGTTAATCTTACAATTTTATTAACTATTATTTTTAAATAACAATAAATTTTTATTTAATTATGTTTTATTAATATCATATTTTACACCTAAAAGATGATATAATATACTCAATTTTGGATTTAAGTTTTCAAGGGGTGACACCATCGATATCCGCCCCCGCCACTGCTCTATCCTCAAGGTAGTTATTCTTTTGCAGCAGCTCCTAACCATGGAGGAAGGAATATATGGAGACGACGCAAGGGACCTTCGCCACATACTGGAGTGAAACCGGGTGGAGACAAGTGGGGAGGGGAGGCCGCCATATTGCTTGACCAGAGAAACACGGAAATATGCACAAAAACCTCAAGGGAATCATAAGACAACTGCGGCACCGCAATTTGATGATGGATTACTATGTAACTCGACGAGACACATCAAAAATGAAGAATAATTTTTTTTTGATATCGTGCTTAGTTCTCGAGATACACTGTCTCAAAAGAGTGGAGTTTCTGGTTGAAATTCAGAAGAAAAGTGTCCCCAAAGTCAAATTTGGTGATAGATCCTTATGTAACACGACGATACAAATCGAAAATAAAGAATAAAATTTTTCGATATCTCGCTTAGTTCGCGAGATATACTGTCTCAAAAGTGAGGTTGTTAGGTTATGAGGGGATTCAACGATAACCGTGGCGCCGCAATTTGATGACGAATTCTTATGTAACTCGATGAGGGAAACTGAATGTAAAGAATAAAATTTTTTGATATCTCGCTTAGTTCTCGAGATATTGTACCTTAAAATTGACGTGGTTAGGTTGAAATGCGGCCTGGACCAGAAAAAAACTATCGCCATATCCATATGTGATGATGAATTCGGACGTAACTTAATGAGCAGGTAATTCTTTTTAACCTGAATAACAAACTGTTTATTTCTAAAATACTTAAATTTTAGTTGATGTTAAAATAGGTTATATTTTCACATTCTATTTCAGTAATTGACAAGGAAGATTTCAAAATCTAGAAATATACTTGTAGACATATTTACAAACAGAAACAAGTCATATCCGATATTTAAAAAAAAGCATAAGTCAATGTTTAGAGCTTTAAAAAAAATTAATACTTCATAAAACCTCATAGTTTCTGAGCTTACTTAGAAGATATTGTACTGGTAGTGGCCTATATAATTTTGCTAGAAAAATCAGTACATTCAAAAATCAGAAGCTAACAGCTAATAATAAATAAATTGTTTGTTCTCTTCAGATATACACCGCATTTAAACCTGCCAACATTTCCATTAATATTGCCGCTACAAAACCAAACTATGTAGACACATCTAAACACAAGAAATGCATCGCGAACTACATTTCCGTCAACAAAGTTTATTTCATCACCTTTAGTAGTTCGCACAGCACAAATTATCACGATTAATTTCATCGTGCAATTTCAGTGTAAACTTAAACGTGAGTAATGTATGCAGAATACCATATTCACTGTGTCGCGATGTAAACATGACCCGTTTAAATTAAATTTCCAACATTTGTCTACAATAAGGCTAGCTTTTCAGGTGCAAAATAGTAACATATGCTAATTGTCTACACTACACCAACAAAAATTTGAGAATTATATGATTCTATTGAGAGCAATGAATAAATTTATAGCGAATGGCACTAATGTTGCGGTTGCCTGTCAGATACTTCAAGAACGATAATTACAATGTGACTTACTTATGAAACGCTATTCCAGGTTTTTTCCTATCTCGTCTGTTTGTGCAACCATATGCATCACAACTTGGCATTATAGAAAACTTTAGAATATTAGAAAATGAAATATTCTCAGCAGCTGACACAGTTCAAACAGCCCAATGTTTTGGTACTCCTACGATGTCTGCCGCGCAGGCACAGTTTTTTCACGAGGTTTCACGGATTTCGCGTTATCTCTTCTCCATATATTCCTTCCTCCATGCTCCTAACCATGGAGGAAGGAATATATGGTGACGAAATAATGCTAAATCTGCGAAACCTCATATAAAAACTCGTCTCCTACTGCGCATGTGCGGCGGCCATAGGAATAACCCCAAAACATTGGGCTGTTTGCACTGTGTCTGCTGCTAAGAATATTTCATTTTCCAATATTCTAAAGCTTTCTATAATGCCAAATTGTGTTGTATACGGTTGCACAAACAGACAAGATAGGAAACAACCTGGAATAACGTTTCATGATTAAGTCACATTGTAATTATTGTTCTTGAAGAGTCTGAAAGGTAACTGCAACATTAGGGTCTATCGTTATAAATTTATTCAGTGCTCTCAACTGGATAACGTCGTTCACAAATACTAGTTGGTGTAATTTAGACAATCAGTATATGTTACTACTTTGAACATAAAAGGCTAGCCTTATTGTAAGCAAGTGCTGGTAGCAGTACCGGATTAACCATGTAGCAGGAGTTAGCAAATGTTACGGGCCTCGCGCCTCCTAGGGGGGCCCAGCGCCAAGGAGTCTCTGGAGCATCTCCGTCAGGCTAGATGGGCGACCTTTATTTTAACTCTACAATTCACCCAGACGACAAAAACAAAAATTAAGGGCATCTTCTGCACATTTGTTACGGGCCCCGCCCTGTTTAATCCGGCCCTGGTTGGAAGTCTAATTTAAGCGGGTCAAGTTTACATCGCGATACAATGAATTCTGCATGCTTTAGTCCAGTTCAGTTTACAGTGAAAGTGTACGATGAAATTAAATCTGATAATTTGTGCTGTGCGAATTATGAAACTTGATGAAGCAAACGTTGTTGTTACCCGAAATTTAGTTCACGATGCATTTCATGTGTTTAGGCGTGTCTACATAGTTTGATTTTGTAGCGACAATATTAATGGAAATGTGGGTAGGTTGAAATGCAACCTGTACCAGAAGGGACAAACAATTTATTATCAGTTGTAAGTAATTTCATAACCACCATGTTAGTGACACAACGTGTATCACGTATCGCAATGTGTACTACTCCCTCTGACTTTTGGAGACAGCAAATCTCGAGAACTAAACGTGATATCGAAAATTTTTATTGTTTACTTTCTATTTCTCTCGTCGTGTTACATAAGAATCTATTATCAAATTTTACTTTGAGGATAGTTTTTTTCTGAAATTCAACCTGAAACACCTCACTTTTGAGACAGTATATCTCGAGAACTAAGCGAGATTTCGAAAAATTTTATTCTTTATTTTCGATTTTTCTCGTTGTGTTACTTTAGAATCTAACACCAAATTTTACCTTGAGGAAATGTTTCTTCCGACAATTTCAACCAAAAACACCTCACTTTTGACACAGTAATCTCGATAACTAAACAGAATATCAAAATAATTTATTCTTCATTTTTGGTCTGTCTCGTCGAGTTACATAATAATCCATCATCAAATTGCGGTTCCACGGTTGTTGTATGATTCTCTTGAGGGTTTTGTACCTATTCCCTGTGTTTCTACGGCCGACCAATATGGCGATCTTTCCATCCCACTTCTCTCTACCCGGTTTCACTCCATTGCGTGGTGAAGGTCCCTTGCGTTGTCTCCATATATTCCTTCCTCCATGCTCCTAACCAGGAGAACAGACGCTACTGTGTGTGTGGTCCTTGAGAGCTATTTTATTTCGCTCAAGTCCGCTTTAGACCTGTGAGGAATCCCCTATCCGCCACCTTGGTCGCGCCACGTAGGAGTTTCAGCTCTCTCCCTGCTACGACTGCGCAGCAGGTTATTAAAATGTATTATAATTTAGATTTTTAATTTAATATTACAACAAAAACTAGCTATAATTTATATACACAACGCAGATTGATTACACCGAGTTCCAGAGATTAAGAGTTACTATAATGTCTTCTTTGACATCAGAGTTCAGTAATTCATACTTTACAATTTGTATATCACCATATCATTGTTACTTCCTACTTTTGTAGGGTGTACTGCAAGATCACGCTACTTGCCAGTTTCTGTGTGTATAATTTTGTTGGTTATGAAATCAGGTGATTATAATGAATACAATGTTTTTAAATTTGAATATTCCAAGTAGTACATGTTTCTTTATCGCCTGAATAAATACGTATTGTTTTATTCCTAGCGAGTTGTATATACCTTAATTCTGAAGGTTGCGTGTGGTGTTTATGAACCCAATTTCAGGTTGTATGAGATATGTTAGTTTTTTAAAGAAAGTCAGTAGTTCCTTATGCCAGCGTTCTTAAGAAAGGAGGCCACTGATTAAACGATTGGTAAGCAACATCTACGCTTTGTTTTTCAAGACCTGTAAAACTATAACAAATTGTTGATTCTTTCAGTGTTAAGCTTGAAAAGAGTCTGTCAAACATTGGTGCGCTATAATGGCCATAATTGTGTTTGTGAATCCATAGTAGTGCTTGTTTATCCTATTAAACTTCATTATGTTGCAGCGATTTACTTTTACTGCTCGTGCTGTTTGTAAGCAAGAAATATGTTAATTGATGCAGTTTTCTTTTCTATCAGGTACACTTTAAAATGTTCTGAACATGGCCAAATAAATGTTAGTGTGTTATTAAAACCACCTCAATTGAGGTGACTTCTATGACCAGCATTATAGTTGTAGGGATAGTTCGTTTAGGATCTCAGTTTACAAACATATATTCTTTGTTACCACTACAAAAACTGTTGAACTAATTGCATGCTCTAAATTCCTTTTATTTTGGAAATGCTTTAGTGCAAAGGCAGTAATTCTGTCCTAGTACATATAGGTATAGGTATGAAAAGTAGTGCATGGAAGGGAAAAGATGACCATGACCACAAGCTGGCACTCGATTTCAGGCACAAGGGTGTGGGAAGATTCTCTTTTTTTAGGTAAGGGTGTCAGGGATTGGAATGAGTTGCCAAAAGAAATGATGAATAATTTACCAAAAACTTTGAAAGAATTTAAAAATAAAATTTGTAGAGGGCAAATGTAGGTAGGTGCAGGATAGGGGGAAGATGGGTGTGTAGGGAAATTGCCACCAGAGCCTGTGCTCCATTGCAATTAAATTAAATTATTTGACCGACTCTTGGGGACGATATGAGTTGAAATTTCAACGCAGCTCCTGAGATTTCAGTTTCACATGGTTTTTCCAATAACGGTGTGGCCAAATAACTAGATGGTTCCATTTGTAACAATCTTTGTTCCTTTTGTATCAGTCTACTGAAGTCTTTGTGTTTTTTTTTCTGGGGTAGCACTATCATAACCATCGCACTGCTATTTGATGATAAATTCTTATGTAACTCCACGAGACAAATAGTAAGTAAAGAATAAAAAATTTTGCTATGTCTCATAGTTCTCAAGTATTGATTCAATGTCAAAAATCAGTTATAAGTATAGTTCCTTGTGTAATTGGTGACTTTTTTTCTGGTACAGGACATATTTCAATCTAACCACAACTGCTAGAAAGAAATAAGGAGGGTGGGGGGGGTGAAACCTATTATGCATGTCCAGTGTATGATTCCTTACCACTTGGATTTAATCTCGTGAACTGAGCTAGATATCAAAAAAATTTATTCTTTATACTTTCAGTTTGTTTCGTCACATTACATACTAATCCATTGGTCTACTGTAGTCTGCGATTCCACTACAGCAACATTCACTAATACTGCTGTAGTCATTTACAAGGTGTGTTATTTTTAAACAGAAATTAGGTTGTAATAGACCCTGGACCAGCATGACACTGTTAAATGTACTTCAGAAAGTGTTTCTAGTGGTGTTGCGTTTGGCTACTGCAGTATTATGATGCCAATTCCTTGCAGAGTCGTGATCTCCAGTAATCACAAATCTATCATCGAATTTGGCTTTAACAATATTTTATTTATGGTCCAGACTGTATTTCAATGTAAACACCTCAATCTTGAGATGCAGTATATCTTGAACTAAGTGGGATATCAAAAAATTTCATTCTTTACTTTTAATTTTGTTTCATCTAGTTACATAAGAACCCATCATCAAATTGTGGTGCCATGGTTATCATACAAAACCCCTTTTCTTGCACTAATCAGCTTGATAAGATCATAAAAGTTCAAAACTTCTGTCATTTCTCTTATGTTGACTCTGTTGCTCCTGTACTAGTGCCATACAGCTAACCAGCTAGTCTGACTGGTAAATTTTGACTTTTCTGACTTCTCACTTCTGATGATTTAGCTCTGAACGAGAAACAGAACAGTTAAAAACAAATCTGATATAAGTAAACTGTATCTTTTGGTTTAGTTTTACCAGGCATTTCAGCAGAGCCATTTATTCCTTAAAGGTAACTACTATTTTTAAGATATGAGTAATTTGACATGAGACAAACAAGTATATTAGTTCCATATTATTATTATTATGGATCTGTAACCACAAAGTTCACAATTAAAAAGGTTGTATTTATAAATTATCAGCTTAGTTTCATTTTCTTGTACTTACTAATATTTTACTGACATGTTAAGTAGGCCTGTTCAGACAATTAGAATTTCAGTTAATTTAGTTTCCTTTTTTTAATTCGATATTTTATTATAAAAAAGTAATAAATAAGTAAATCATCTTTAATGTAATGATAACTTGATTATTCTTCATGTTATATATGCTTTTGCATATTTTGTATATATTTATGCTCTCTCTCTCTCTCTTAAATATCAAAATGTAGCCTAATTGAATCGATACTGAGAAGAAGCTGATAAATATCTAAATTCTAAAGCTTATTTACACAGTTTTGCTATATATAAAATACAGAAGACCGTATATATAAAATCTTATGTTAGAGATAAAAATACGAGTTCCCGCCCAATAGTGGTGTACTCGCAAGGAATTGTCCATCTGGGCTAAAATTTTGTACGCATGAACCTTGGGCAGCAGTATTCAAGCAAAAACAAATACACATTTGACATGTCACACAAAAGTTACCATAAGCAACAATGAGTTGATCACTACTGGCAGTTTGTAAACTCATCCTACCGGAGAGGTGCTGAGCAGCAGTTGCAACTCGTGCTAAGTAGGCTGAATGGATGGACTGGTTTTTGTTTCTCTGTCAAGAAAACCCACTGTGTTCTTTTTACTTGATATTGTAGTCTTTTTAACTAAACCTCACCTTAAGTTTTAGTGAATCTATTCAGTTTCTGGGCCACAATTTTGACAGTAACCTGGTTTGGCTACCACATCTTGTAGATGTGAAAGCCAGGGCCCTTAAGGCTCAGAATATTTTAAAATGTCATTGTGGTAGGTCACAAGGCACCGACGCTCCTGTCTGCTATAATTTTATAGCTGCACCGCGTATGGTTCCGCACTGGACAGCTATCTCTGGATGTTGGATAGTGTCCACCATGCAGGAATTTGGCATGCCACAGGTATATATCACACCACCCCATTCCCAGCATTTGTGCTGATGCTGGTGAACTGCCACTTGTCATCTGGTGGCATCTCCTCATGGTGAGACACTTTTTGCACCTGGCAGTTCCATTTACGACACAGTCACTAGCCCAAATTAAGAACGCTTTATACCAACCACTATAGAGTGACTAAACCCTTCAGCTATTGTACAAGGGCTATTTTATAAGTTATTGAGTGTCCTCTTTTTATCACCAGGGGTGGAGTAAATCCCCTCCCTAGCTTTTAAAGAGGCGCAGTACAACTTTAGATCTGTCATGGTACAGTAAACTGTTTACCACTGACAACATTTTTATCAATTTCTTTTAACAAAGTTTTAAACCAGCATCACGATTTTGTCCTGTATATACGGATGGCCCTAAGCAGGCTAAAGGAGTAGGCTGCTCCATAGTGTTCCTTTGTGTGAGTTATAGATACAAGCTGGTCAGCAGTTGCTGCATTACTGTTTTTAGATTTAAGGGCAGACACCGGCAATGTGGACAATGTTTTAAAATTTTGTGTATTGGCCAGTCTTGTTCGTAAAATTTTTGGCTGATCGGCCTAGTTTTAAGGTGGATATGTGGCCCCTTTACAGCCACCTGTCCTTGTACACTGTTAGTCAATGTTTTATTTTTTTATAATTCTTGTCTGGTTGGGCATAGTACAACTAACCAGATGTTATGCTGTTTTGATTTCCTTTAAACCTGGTTGACCCCTTTATAACCATGATTTTAGTGATTTATTTTATTTTGCTGTCTGTATGGCCGTCCTCTTTACAATCGGCCATGCAGACAGTAATGTAGTTCTTTATTTGACTGCGTTGTCAGTCTGGTCTTTGGTCAGGGTGACAATGTCCTCATTGTTGATACGCCCTAAAACGACATTTGTAAACATGTTTGACATCAACGGTAGCTTCTTAAAATAACTGTTTTTGGCTGAAATAAACTAAAGGAGGCTGGTGTTAGGTTGGAATGTAGCCGGGACCAGAATGAAAACTCGCACATTTTGTCAAAGTAGATATATACATATCACATTTATATAAACTTGTCTGCTACATTACATTCACTGTTGCAACACAGGAATATATTCATATTGCATCAAGAAAACTTGTCAGCCATCTTACATTCGTTGCTGCTACTATTGGAATCAAAGACATGTTTAGAGAACAGCCAATGTTTTCACATTTGGGAAATTTTTCTGTGACAGTGTATAAGATGTTTCGTGTTCCTTTAATGCACACTTTTTCTTGAATATTACTGTGTGTACCAAATTTCAGATCAAATGGAGAATTCATTCTCAATACTCTGCTGTTGCTCACTGACCCATATGCCAAACTGCAACAACAAGACCATGTAGTCACTCAGCTAAATACAATTTTTTTAATGTTATTCGGATTATCTGTTAAAGTATAACGTTTATAAAAATTTTCACCATTCCACACACACACACACACACACACACACACACACACACACTGGCATTGTACTAAAAATACTAGAAATGGCTTATGGCTCCACATAAATTTCAAAATTAAAATTTTCATTGATCAAAGCATTTTCTCAGTATTTTGTATGTGGAGAAGAAGAGGGAGAAAAGTGACCTTGCCAACTTAAAAAATTTGCCATTCTTCTGAGCTCGAATTTAATGAAAAATTAATCATTATCGTTTATCAGGCAAATGGCTGAAGGTGGAGAAGAATGCGAACTGCAGCAGCTTGTTCCTGCAGATGATGACAGTCGATTACAGAGCAAGTCTGGAGAAGTGACTCCACCTGTAACACCGGGAATAAGCAAAGTTACTCAGACATCACCTACATCACCTGTCAGCAATAAGGTTACTGCTTCTTAGTAATAAGTTGACACTTAATTTAATGCCATATTCAGATATTCATATTTCACATCTTTTATCCAGCACATTATATCCAAAGATTGAGCTGTTATTGTTTCTCAAAATAAAACAATATTTATGTCTGTTTGAAATTTTAATTTCCAAAATTTAAGTGTAGCTATATTGTTCAGCTTGGTTTGGGGGATTTTCCCCTTGTTGGATTCAGATAAACCTACAGTGTTATACAGTAAGTATGACTCTTGTCCTGTATATTTGTCACACTGCTCAAACATTTATCTGTTAAAAAATATGTTACTGTAGCTGTCATAGTGAATTTTCTTATGATGAGTGATCAGAAACTAAGAATACAAGGCCGATATTCTTGGCGTGTCGTCGTTTATATAGAAATTAGTGGTGTGCAGTAATCCTAAGACATACATTTGCCAACTGTGCAGAGTGTGTCACCCGCTACTTAAAGCATGAGTCGTGGGTAAACACAAATGGCATCTTTGTTTGGAAAACAGGTATCGCGAAGATATCCACTCAGTTATTCGATTTCTGTGGGCGAAACATTTAACCGCAGCTGAAATTCACCGGCAGCTGTTACAGATTTATGGAGAGACTGTAATGTCTTGTCAGCATGTCAGAGAATGGTGTCAAAAGTTTGCAGCTGGTAGAGATAAAGTCGCTGACGAGCATTGCAGTGGCCGACCCAGCGGCGGCATTGACAGATTTGAACACAGCTCGTATCAAGGAGCTGATTCAGGACAACAGGAAGATCACATTATGGGATAAGATGGTAAAGTTGGGAATGTCATTCAGACACCTTTGTCACATTGTTCACAATATTCTGCGGTACCAGAAAGTTTGTTCCCCATGGGTTCCACAAAATCTGTCCAACCAACACAAGAAGCACATTGGGGCAAGTCTGCAATGGTTCTCCATGAAGAGAAGTTTTCTGCACCACGAATGATAAAATGTGGATCCACCACTACATCCCCAGCAGTAAACGGTTGTTAATGGAGCAAAACACTCCTCCTCTCCAAAGACAAAGGAATTTGATCCAGATTCTGAAAAGTATAGGGCAGACACTTTGCCACCTATATGACATGGCCACTTCAAAATACTGTGCAATTATTGTGGTATATGAGTGACATTGGGATTTTTTTATGTGTGCAAATATCTCAAAAATTAGGTCTAAAGATGAATAAATGTTTATAATTACATTCTTTCAATTGCCCGAAGATATTTCAAAGCTTAACATCACTGCTCTGTTTCCCTATATAATCACACTGTTCTCAGTATATCAATACAGCTGACCACTGTCATGTTCCACACCCTGCATAATTTGACTAATGTGGTAGTAGTTAGCAAAACTGCCCCACATGACCTTTTCCTTTGAATACATCTCAGAAACTGTACATTTGGTTGTAGACGACTGGTTTCATAGAGCCCTTGTTTATCCTGACTCAATAGCC
Source organism: Vandiemenella viatica (assembly GCA_031002005.1). Taxonomy (NCBI): domain Eukaryota; kingdom Metazoa; phylum Arthropoda; class Insecta; order Orthoptera; family Morabidae; genus Vandiemenella; species Vandiemenella viatica. Next base: position 338,954,423 of record CM061921.1, on the reverse strand, counting down.
GAAATTCTTAATGCCATAACTAATTACAACCCATAATTCAAATTCAGATATTCTGCAACCACTCCTGGCAATATGTCCATACTACTATTTAAATCAATTATTTTAATTTAATTTAAATTGCAATGGAGTACATGCTTTGGTGACAATTTCACTAAACACTCATCTTCCCCATTTTCTGCATCCATCTACATTTACCCTTTACAAATTTTAACTTTAAATTCTTTCAACGTTTTTGGCAAATTATTCATCATTTCTCTTGGTAACTTATTCCAATCCCTGACACCCTTACCTAAAAACGAGAATCTTCCTATACCCTTGTGCCTGAAATCGAGTGCCAGCTTGTGGTCATGTCATCTTTTTCCCTTCCATGCATTACTTTCAGTTCTTACACCAATATCTTTCCATGCCTCATCACCAATATACAACCACTTAAAATTGTATAAAACTTTACACCAATATGTTCCACCTAGATAATATATACTCTCCCTTTGCCTGGCATTATAACTTTTCCCACTAAGATTCTGTTTCCACAAACTTTATTTCCATTGGTTTCCTATTTTCTCTTCCTAGCAACCCCATCTTAAAACATCTTTCAACTTTAATGTTATATTCCAAATTGCCAAACCAGTATCAAATTTACTTCCCTGATGACTTCTAATTCGATAATCTTACTCTCATTTTCCCTTTATAGTCTCTGAAGTTACTGAACTGATGTTTTATTCCCCCTGTTCCATCATGTCGATTACAATAAATCTCTCTTATTTTTCTATACTTTATTCTCACACATCCTAAATCTGTACATTACTAATTTTGTGCAGTTTCAACTTTTTAATACCATAAAATTGCATTACAAATTGCGAGGTACAATTCCTATTGTTTAGTAATACAGTGTATTACTTTTGTTTTGAGAAAAATTTACATAAAAATAATCTCTCTCGTGTTATATTTAAGATTATCAGTTTCATGTATTTTGTTGCAAAATTAGTCAAAAGTAAAAAGCAAAAAACAACTATCACATAAGCAGAAGTTTGTTTACTAATAAAAAATGTGTGTTTTTTTTTTAATACCATTTACATTTTTTGTACTTATTAACAAGGCCATCCTCACTTATCAATATAGAAAATAAATTCCATTAGGCTCTTATATAGAAATTTTGAGGCAATGTCTAATGTTTAACCATCTGTGTGGAAATTTATAGGGGTAATATCTAGATAGCGTACTGCTACCACCACCGCAATGTAAACACTTCTGGATGGAGAGAGTATGACATCACTACTTTACTGAATGACATATTAACGCTAAGAAAATATTTTCCTCGGCTTAGTGATGGTTAAGTATCGCCATGTTGAATTGACAGAGTTCGGGTGCTTATGCTGTATACAAATACCGCATTTCAATGGATTTTACGTAATTTTTCTCCTGGTCCAGGCCACATTTCAACCTAACCATAACCGCCAGAAAGAAAACAAAACAGTTTGTGTTGTTTTAATCCCTGAACCGACACTATTATTACACTATCGCAATCTATACACTAGAAAACCTTTCGTTTTATTCTAGATAATGACACTATTAATATTCAAAATGATTATTATTAACCGTAAATTATGGATATGTTACATCTGATTAGTTCTTGCTCAAGAAAATCCGTACATGCAAGAAACATCATTTGTAACTGCCCAAGTATTGAATATGTCATAAGTAACAGCAGTAATTTGTGTTTTCATCGTTGTCTGCGAGGCGGAAAATAGTGGTAGCGATATCATGATCCAAGTATTACCCATTTACAGCTGCATCATTATTCAAGTATGCATTTCATTTTTGAGGCTATTATTGTGAAAATGCTTGCCAGTGAGATACTTATGCAAGTATTTTAAGGGGTGGTATTTACCCTGTTCTTATGAATGCTGATTTTGTTTTGAATTATTTTGTAGTAGCTAAAGTTAACTTAGTCTTCTACAGGCAGTGTTATTATGGTAATACTAAATTGTTTTATTAAAATCTGATGCTTGGGACTTCAATATGGGTGATTCGTTATAGTAATTTTAGATTTAAGTAAATAGCAAATACTCATTTCAAACATGTCATTGAAGAAGGTGTTGGTGACAGAGCCAAACATGAAATACTGTGCATGGCTCAGCTTGTCGTTACTCATAATGGAGATGATGATGATTTAAGTTATGCAGTTTAGGAAATGTGTTGTGACCTCCAGTTTGGTAATTAAAATAGTGATTTAATAACAGGTGTCATCAGGTGGTGGAAGTATACATGGATCAGGAGGTTCTCGTACTATGAATAGAACAACTACTGCTCCTTCAAGAGGAGATACACCAGTTCTAGGTAAAATATCGACATTAGCATCTTTTTGTTTAGTATGTGGCCTTCTCTGGCTAAGCTTTGACTTATTATATTACCATTAAAATGAATATATCACTAATCACTATGCAAATTGGAAGTAAAGATTGTGTCTAAAATGCTTCATTTGTTTCATGCTTCCATTATGTGAAACATTTCTGTTATTAAGTAGAAATTATTATCAAATAGATAAAACTTGTAGCTTAAGCACATTTATTCCATATGTTTGTTTGTACAAGAGTTAATTTTATACCCATCTGATGCTACAAGTACATATTTGTATCAGGTGTCACTGGTTCAGGGCAACCCTTAAGATTGCTTTTCGTCAATGAGAAGTATCGTAGTCCCTCAACACTGGACAGTGGGACTGGTATCACAAGTACAGGAAGGGCTCCCAGAGAAACACGCCTAAATCCTGCTGCTGCTCGCTTGCACAATACTAAGAGAGGTATAATGAGTTGTGTTAAATATTGGATTCTCATTTCCAGTTTAAAAATGTATTTCTGTACATTCCTATTAGTATTATAAAAATGTGATTCTGTTGTCATATTAGGCATTTGACTGATCTCATGTATAGTCTACTGAAATTGCTTCTATTTCCATTGTATTATTAGATAAATTATCATTTAACTATTCATGACACACTTACAAAAATTGAATGGTAAAGATAGTTAATTTTTTAACATTAATTGTAGATTTTTCTATGGAGAAAAAATTGAATTTAATGGCTTCATATTACTGGATTATGAAGTTATAAAACCACTGTGTACCAGTGGTTAGATAAAGATTGTGATAAATTCAGTAGTTGGGAAAATAAAGTTTAAGTAATGTCTATACAAAAACTGTTTTATGCAGTGTAATTAAACAATTTGGAAGGGGAGCAGCAGTTGATTCAATTCACTATTGGGTTCTCATTCTGTAATGAGGGGAATCGTTCTATTTGTAGGTTCCAATCCTATTAGTGGTGCACCAGCTATCCTAATTATGATTTGTAGTTGGTTTACTGTGTTCATAAAATCAAATGTTGGGATATTCCTTTGTTTGACAAGAAATTTAAATTTCATAAACAGAATGATAAGTCAGAGTTTGATGAGCAAGTGGTAAAATTCAGGCCTGGTATTCCAAAGGTTATGGGTTTGATATGTCGCTCACCGTTATTTCCTGAAATCAATTTGGGAGAATAATATGATGGTTGCTTCATAAAGACCATGGCAAGTCTCCCTGCCTCTTTCTAGACAAGTGTTGCTAATTATCATACTGTCATCAAACCATAAACACACATAGAAAAAATGAAATTATGTGCAAGTACAAAATTATGTAGCTAATAGACTAGTAGTGATAGTGACTTCCCTCTTTGGATCATTTTTAATTACATTTATTGCTGGCAAGATGTTAGTTACCACAAAAACTAAAAATAAAACAATGAACTTCATTTTTATTTCAAAGTAATATCTTAAGCCTAAATAAATGTCAAAAGCTGAGATCGTACCAGTAGTGCTATAATATTTTTTTTTTAAGTCTGATTTTTGTATTTAGTGAGGTCACTGTAATCTCAACAATGATACCTTATGTTTATCATTTATATCATATGTGCATATATCAGTAGAGTCCTGTCTAATAGTTAAAGTACGTCTCATAATGGGAGGTTGCGTGCAGGGCCAGTGCTAGGATTCTCGTGCCGGGGTAAGCATTCTTACTTTAAATTTTGGTTCCAGAAAATTTTAATGCAAAAATGTTCAAAACCATAGGTGTAGATTTTAAAAAATTTGCCTGATTTCTACTTAGATAGGTACCCAAATGACTGGTCCTGTTCAGGGGCTTGGGCCCTGGGTACTTTTGTCCCACTTAATGCCCCCTTCCCCTGGTTGCATGAAGTGAAATATTGATATGAAATTTTTTATGAGTGGTTCATGGGTCCATTACTTTGTCAGTAACAGTTGCTGCATTTGTGAGAAAAATAAAAAAAATTACATTGTTTGGTAACTTAAATAAGATTTTAATGCTTTTGTTGAGAAAGAAGTGCTGTGGCTCTTTTTCACCATCATTCAAGTGCACAATGTTTTCAAAGATGATTGAATATAGTTACTTTGCTTCGAAATAAATCAGAAAATTAGTGAAATCAGGGGGGTCATTTTCTGGAATATTTTTTAAAAAAATTGTTCTCGTAAAGAAGTTTTGTTCATAAAATGTGCATTGTTCATACCTAAATTCTGCTTCAATGCTTTTTTATGATATGGAGGGAAAACGTAATAGGCCACTGAAAGATGATGGCAGTTTTATGATTAATACAGTTAAAAGTTACAGGTATGGATAAAAAAGATATGCTAGGTACTTGTTATGAATTGATAATAAAAATATAAGTTTCAAATTATTTTTTGGAAAATGAACTCACATCAAAATAAACAGTTCTATAGTTTTGTTGTAACAGAAGACCCACTTGTATGAGGTTCCCCCCCCCCCCCCTCAGGTCACGTTTTATTATTTTTTAATTCTATGTATGTTTGTTTGGGCCAACTAGGACCATGTGAAGCCTTTCTTTGGCTTGAATTTGCAGTGGATGTATACACATCAGTGCTACAACTAGGGACCTACTGTTTAACGTTCAATCTGATCACAGAAGCATTCTGGTGTTCTCCACATTACACAGCAAGCTGTGCCAGAGTTGAAGATCAAGTTAAGGGCTTATCAAAATCCCCGCCGACACAGGGTTTCGATCTCGGGGCCTTTCAATTTCCAATCAGAAGCCTTAAACACTGAGCTACCAAGCCTCATTATTTTTTAAAATTATTTATAAAGAAATGTGATTTTCAATTAACAGAAAGAAACAACTCCAACCATTTTAACCTCAAAAAATGTAAAGTGCCAATTTCCTAAAATTGCCAGACTCTTGAAAGAAATTTTTGGAAATGTGGAGATTCCCACGTCGAACAAAGCAATGCCACTTTAACATTTGGGTCACCAAAATGATATCTAATATGCTAACCCACACTCCATTTGGAACAAACTGCTTTCAGTATAAAGTAAGTGGTCCCTTAGCTAGTAATAAAAAATTCTCACTTTGTATTCCAGTCCCCACAACCTACCGTCATCAGTATTATATTTTGTATTAGATGATAATAAAAGAGTTCTGCCCAAATATAGGTCATGACATGGCATGTATTCTAAATCGTCACTACTGGTTTTGTTTTCCACCATTCTCTTCATTCTAGTGTAGCTGTTCTGTTCTTTAATAACATCTTCCATATTGAATCTTTGTTTTTTCTTTTTCCGTTTACAAAAACTTCTAAAGCATCCACCAAGATGACCTAATTAAGTTCTCTTCCTGTTTCTGATAATCTTCATAATATTTCTCCACTTACCAACCTTCACCAGTTTTATTTGTTGTTAAAAATACTGAACGACTATAAATAAATCAAACCAGCATAAGAAACATGAAAGAGAGAGAGCAGACTGAACACATGAGCAGTAACACATCACTGATTTCTTGTTCTTGATCACAGTAATTATTCTTTGCTGTAGTAGTAAATGTAATTAAGAACATATTTTTCTTCATATCTTTTCTGTCATCAGTCTCTTGGCTGTTTGTTTTCATATCCTGAAGTAGTGTCTTTATCTCTACATGCCATTTGTATTTGTTTTTAGATTTTAACCACCACATTTTTTGAATAATTTCTTGTTTTTTGTGTTAGTTTGATGATAGTACTTGCATCTATAGTCAAGGATGTGTTTACCATCACCAACCTTTTGGTACTTTCTAGCAACAAATTTTTGAGAGTTGTGTCTGTTCATATGAGCTACGCCAAGTCGTTCCGTAATTTGGATTCCACATTAAATTGTAGGTCGCAGAGGAAAGGAACTGGCCGTCCTACCTGTGACACAATGGGTTAATCTGCCTCCTTCGGGAGGATCCAACCAACCTTTGGGTTATGAACTAAATAGTAGTAGTGACAACAAATAAAACTGTTGTTTGGTGAAATATTTAAAAATAAACAGATTCTGATTTTTTTTGTCATTTTGCATTCTTTTCACAAAGTGGCCAACTCCTACAATCCAGTTTGAATATTATTTTATACATACTATTTACTGAAAGTCTAGATGTGAACTACCCATTATTTCCAACAAATAAAAAATCATGAATGTCAGCAAGATACTTGTGGTATCACTAAAACCACTCAAGATTGCTCCCAAATTGAGAAGAAATGGCAAGATTGGTAAATTAGAAACAATTTTCTTTAAAGAGACCAGAGCAATATTCAGAGGATGGTTGTTATTTAACAATGTAGAATTACAAACAGACCTGTCTCACTTTTTTCTCAAACAACATTGCAGAATTAATAGCAGTTAATGGATTTTTACTCAATTTTGTATAGCCACTCTAAATTAAGAAAGTTTGTTCTTAGTTTTTTTTTTTTATATTGACTAATATTTCATTTACTAATGATGTTCTCTAGCAACTAACAATAGTATTAATATATTTTGTGTAGTTAGAGTAAAAATAAATATTGTGACATTATGTAAACTTTTTTTATTCTATTGTGTAGGAAGAAAAATCTGCTCGTTAGCAAAATCTAGGATTGATAAGGAAAATCGCCAAATTTGATGACATGATGGGGGAGGTGGGTGGAAAATTGTACAAATGAAAAACTCACTTTGAATGTGATTATTTGTTTTATTTTGGCTATATGTGCATAAACTAAAAGAAATATTGTTTATTTAGTAGAGGAAACTATTTTTACTTTTTTTTTGTTGTTGTTAATTCTCAATTTATACTTTAACCCTGTGTATAATTTTTATTATTATTCTTATATTATTTTTTAACTTTTTTAGTTTCACATTTTTATTTTGTTAATTTTGCTTTTGGTTTTTTCCCCTTTCATTTTTTTCGTTCTGAATGGGCTTTAAGTGAGGAATTTGCGTCGCACATATCAACACCACTCTTTTCTCTCAGATGTCACAGATGTGAGATGTATGGAAACTGCACTGCTGCACCTTCTTGAAGATTTTCATTCAGGAAAACTACGTGCATTTGGTAAGCCTTGTTTGAGTTAAATTGTATCCATAAAAGTGATGTAGCAAAAATTTCATTTCTTATTACTTTCCTTTAACCATTTTTGCAATATTACAAAAAAAATTATTCAATTGAAATTAAAAAAAAAATAATGATATGAATGAATTGACAGTTATAACTTCTTATACTTCATTATTACATATATACTGACAAGTATGAAGTCTGCATGTAATGTTTTCTCTACAAATTTTATTTTATTGTTATAATAAGGGCAGTGAAACTGCTGTTAGGCAATGAAAACAAGGAAGTATAGGGAAAATAACCTATCTTGTAATGCTGATGAACATAAAAACAATAATGCGTTTTACAATATTTTGGAAAATACTGTTATCTTGTAAAAAATGAGAAATATAGCAAGAAGCAAAATGTGATCCAAAGCTACCACATGACTAGCCTAAGGTGAACAAAGAGGGAAGGGTGGGAAGAGAGTACGTAGTTGACCAATGATAATTGAGGGAAAGCATAATTTCTTACACACTGAGAATGGTGGGAGAGCAGCCTCACATTTTGGAGGATGCAAGTTTGAATCCTTGTCTCTCCATCCAATATTCAGTTTTCCATGGTTTCCAAAAATCGCACAACGTGACTGCCAGGAAGGTTCCTTCAAAGCGCTATGGGGCAAATTCCTTACCCCCAGTCCTTTCCTGCCTGTAATGATGTAGACGAGACATAAAGTCACTAAATAAAAGTAAGTGAAATTGATGTGTACAATTTTCCCCAACCATGTGTCTCACTTCTTACACGATTAGGTTTTTTACCAAAATATTGAAAAGTGTGTTCATGTTTTGGGTTCATCCTGTTCCTCCTGCCTTCATGTGGTAATTGTCATTTTGCTTCGTATTAGATATGTTTACATGATTCCAAGTGAAAACAGTCACAATGATTTGGAACAATACATGTCATTCTACTGAGCCTGGTGTGTGTGTGTGTGAAGTTAATGTTTAGATTTGGCAATCGATCAGATATGGGTTTGATCCCCAGTCTAATCTTCCAGATTTTGGTTTCTGTGGTATCTCAAAATCGTTTCAGGGAAACGTTGGATTGGTTTCTTCAAAAAGCCTTGATTCTAAAAGCCAGTAATATTATTAGTTAATGGTTAAAGTTTAGTTCATTAGAATTCCAAAGCTAGTTATTGTTTCTAATTTTATCTACATGCAGATAACTTCCCATTTGGCTGAAAAATTGAACGAGATTTCAAATAACTTATTATTTGCTATATTTGTACTCAACTTTGAGGAATATCATACATCACATTAATGAATGTCAATAACAATTTTACCTTCCCTTTTTTATCTCAATTCGATTTTAATTTCTAAATTCCAAAAAGAAAACTCTTTCTTGTGCACAAACACTTTTGCTGGTAACAAATTGTTTCTTGCAGGTTTTTGTGTAGAGTATAACTTAATGTACTAGAATTTAATCTAATAGAGTTTTTGCAACAAACAATGGTTGTCTGTGAAGTTTTTGGCCTCGGCCTTAGATTATTATAAATAGTATAAACTTGCTTCAAGAGAGTAGTGCTCTCCCAATAGCTCTCTCTCTATCCGGTGGGTGTTTTTTGTTTGTGCCAACATGACTCAAAAATTATTGAACAGATTTTGATGAGGTTTTTACAGTTTAAAATCTTAAGCTTCGGCTTAAAATGTATAGTATATCTTATGACCCTACGTGACTTGATGGCAAAGCAGAAGATGAAGATTTGGTCTTAAACCCAGTGTTTTTAGCTCTAAAATTTTGTTTCTTTCTGAAAATTTGCAAGGAGAGATAATTCAGTTACACCTTGAGAATTGTGTGACACCTCAGGAATCTCAGGCTAATTATCCTGTCTTTGTCTTATGAAAATTCAAAGGTTAAATTTTTTTTAAGTGTATACCAGTTGAAATGCTGGTAAAATGAGATTGTCTGATCAGCTACACATGGTATGATGTTACATTCCCGTTCTAAGGGGCATAGCTTTGATTTCCTCTGGGTACTATATATATGGTTCTTTTTTGCTACTATTGACCATTTGTAAGGAGATATTAGCCTCCTCCATGCAAATGTCAACCTATCCTTCACATGGTGCACCCTGTTTGCACAGATTAGACTGAATGATTCCCAGTGTAAGGAATCGCCCCCTGCTTGTCAATGACCTCCTGGAAAGAGGGCAGAAAAGTGGGATGAAATACAGGGCACCCTCTTCATCTTGGGGTTGGCTACACCTCCTAAAGGCAGATTAATGAGAAATGATCAATGGCATGTGGAATGCAACAGGAAGCCACTGCATTAGAGACTCAAAGGGTATTCCGAGACATATAATCCTCACAAATTACATGTAGAATGAGGTCTTCTTACTGGGTAAAATATTCTGAAGGTAAAACAGCCCGCCAGTCAGATCTCAAGGAGGAATCATCTGAATGGATAGGCACATAGGCATGTTTACACACACTCCAGGCACACACATCAATCCCTTCATTGTAAATCCTCAGTGTTCAGAGAGACTTGGCGCTTGCTCCAAATGCACACATCGGGCACGCAGGTCTAACAGTGCCTAGTGTTTATTCGTGTATTGTATGTCTGATGCATCAGTACTCATTCTTTTTTGGTTCAAAGTTCTCGACGAGTTCATCGAAATGGTATTTAATCATGCAAATATAAAACTTGAAAATGTGATCACAAGGTAATGTAGTAGAATTTATAGAACCCTACAAAAGTTTTAAGTTTGTGGAAAGTTAAGTAGGGTACTTTGGTATAAGCTGCATGAGGCCTAAACTGTTTTAAAACCTATTCTAGTTGTTAGGTTAAATGGTGGCCAGCACCAGACGAAAAAATGTTAGAAAGAGTTCCGGCTAATATTGCCCATATGACAAATTAGTAGAATTCTGTAGGCTGAATAAATGCTTATGAAAGTGAAATAAAGATTTTGTCACTAAAAAATTCTAGGAATACAGGAAGCCTTCGGAAAAGAACTGAGAAAGATATGTACAAGCAACAGAATGGTTCTGCAGAAGAAGAAAGAATTAGCCTGTTCTGCGATACTTTGATCTTTAAACATTTACCAGATATCAGGAAAAACAAGTAGAAGTTCTAATTTAATCAAATACAGAATAAAATGAATATGTTGGTGTATGAAGTTTTGGGTGAATCTTGTGGTCTAATAACGGAAGCAGTATAAATCGCCAGGCATATTTCATGTATAATTTTACAGAGATGGTGTAGGAACACTGGGTGAAAATTTCAGATCTTGTGGGAATCGTGTTTCTTTTTTTGCTGTGTTTGGAGCTACAGGTTATAAAATATAATCAATTATCAAACTATCCAATTGAAAATAATTTTTGAAATTTGGTCACTTTCCCAAAGCTCTCTCAAAAGGAGCATTTGTCCATACTGATCCCTACATTGTAGCAATATTTTGTTTTTACAGTTCCTCCTGCACAGAAGAAAATGTATAAATCAGTGCATGCTATTGCTCTGTTTCTCTGATTTCATTTAGAAACATGTTATTGCACTTAAAAATATAACTGTCTCCAAAAACAAACCGAGCGGGGCTGTGTAACGGTTAGCGTTCTCGCCTCGCATTCGGGAGGATGGCGGTTCGAATCCCCGTCCGGGCATCCAGATTTGGGTTTTCCATGGTTTCCCAAATCACTCCAGGCAAATGCCGGGATGCTTCCTTCAAAAGGCCATGGCCGAATTCCTTCCCATTCCTTGCCCCCATCCTTGCCCCCCATCCTTTCCCATCTCTAAAGACCTCGATGTTAAAAAGAGACGTAAAGCATTTAAAAAAAAATCCAAAAACAATTATGTGAAAACTGGATGACGCTAGCTTGGACTGCCTACAAAACTTTTCAACCTAGCGGAAAGTCCACGCGCCATGCCAAAACCCTTGGAAATTGGATTTACAGAGACATTTTTGGCGCATACACTCCAGCCCGAAGTCCTGGTGAGCACAACTGGAGTGCTGATGATTTTTCTTCACATGCTCCAGGAGCGTTTGCTACAACCTCACACTCTGCTGTGGCAATCCAGAGCACAGTTCCAAACCAGCAGTATGGCGCATACGTGTAAACGGGCCTATTTTATTACTCATAGCATGTAATGTTAGAAGTCTGAATAGGGTAGGTAGATTAGAAAACTTAAAAAGGGAGATGGAATGACTTAAGTTAGATGTAGTTGTGATTAGTGAGATTAAGTGGAAGGATGCATATGATTTCTGGTCTGGGAAGCACAAAATAATTGACACAAAAGCCGTTGGTGGAGTTACTGGTGAAGGGTTTATAATAAACAAGAGAGTAGGAAAACAGGTGAGTAATTATGAACAGTTCAGCAGGATTATTTTGATGAGGGTAGAAACCAAGCCTGCGCTAACAATGTTAGTACAATTGTATATGCCAACTTCACAGGCAGATGATGAAGAATTAGAGAAAATATACAATGAAATTGGAGAATTAATCCAATGTGTGAAGGGGGAGGAAAATCTAATAATGATGGGTGACTGGAATGTAGTAACGGGAGAAGGAAAAGAGGAAAATACTGTTGGAAGTATTGGTATTGGAGAAAGAAATAATTGAGAAAGCAGGTTATTAGAATCTGATGAAAACTATAATCGTGGCGAATACACTGTTTGAGTACCGTGCACGCATGATATACACCTAGAAACATCCAGGGGATACGGGTAGACACCGCGTGTGGTGGGTGAGCGGTTAACACTCTGGCCTCGCATTCGGGAGGATGCCGGTTCAAATCCCCGTCCTGGCATCCAGATTTGTGTTTTCCATGGTTTCCCCAAATCACTCCAGGCGAATGCCGGGATGCTTCCTTCAAAAAGGCCATGGCCGAATTCCCTCCCGTTCCTTGTACCCAGTCCCATCCTGTCTCTAATGACGTCGACGAGGTGTAACGCCGTAAGTAAAAAGAAACAAAAAAACGGCTAGATATCAACTAGATTTTATCATGAACAAACAGAGATTCAGGAATAAAGTTCTAGATTGAAAAGCATATCGAGGAGTGGATGTGGACTCTGACCATAATCTGACAGGTATGCAGTGCAGGCTAAAATTCAAGAGACTAAAGAAGCAGCACTGGCAGAACAGACTGGAAGTGAACAAATTGAAACAATCTAACACAAGAGAAAAATTTACACTGTGCATGGTGGATGAGTGGTTAACGCTCTGGCCTCACATTCGGGAGGACGGCGGTTCAAATCCCTATTTCGGCATCCAGATTTGAGTTTTCCATGGTTTCCCCAAATCACTCCAGGCGAATGCTGGGATGCATCCTTTAAAAATCCATGGCCGAATTTGTTCCTATTTCTTGTCCTCCTCAGTCCTTTCACACCTCTCGACGTTGATGAGGCGTAAAGGCATAAGTAAAAAAAAAAAAAAATGCAGAGGTGGTAGGCATGGATCTAATAAATAAATCTGAAAAGAGTTCTAAGAACGAATGGAGATGAAGGAATCCAAAGGTTGCTCAAACTGATATCAAACAGTTATGAAACAGGATAAATTCCTACATATTTTAATAAGAGTAATATCTTCACACTTCTGCAGGAAGCACAAGCCAACAAATGTGAGAATTATATTACCACAGGTCTGATATCACATGCTTCAAAATTACTGATGAGGATAATATACAGAAGAGTAGAGAGCAGAGCCACATTTAAGTTTAGGCTACATAGTCCGTATCGGAGGGGCCCACACCACAAAAGGGGGGGGGGAACCCCAATGACCAGTTGGAGAGGCCCCTGCCTGGGCCAGCAGTAGAGCTAAAAAAAAAGTCGCCCATAAATTGTTACGCCACTGCCAACAGGGGCCCGCACCACATGTATAGCATAGGGGCCCCTCAAAGCTTAAATGCGACCCTGGTGGACTAGATAGTAGATGCAGATCAGTTTGGGTTTAGTAAAAACGACGGGATAAGAGGAGCAATTCTGGCATTAAGATTAATACTTGAAGGGCGGTTAAAAAATGAGTGATATTATTATGGCGTTTGTTGATTTCGAAAAAGCATTAGGTGGGACAGGATTTTCAAAATTTCAGATAAATTAGGTCTAAAATATCAAGATAGGAGAATAATTTATAATCTGTATAAAAATCAAGTGGCTACAATAAAAGTAGAGAATCATGACTGATGTGCAACAGTTATTAAGGTTGTGAGCCAAGGTTGCAGTCTATCCCTATTAATATAAAACTTGTGTGTGAAGAAAGCAATAAAGGAAATAACAGAGAAATTAAATGTGGCATAAGTGTTCAAAGGGAAAAAATCAGCATGCTACGAGTTGCTGATGACATTTTTCTGTTTGCAAAACAGACTGAGGATAATGAGAAGGTACTGAATGGCATGAACAGAATGCTGAAGGAAGATTTTGGACCGAATAAAAATAAAAGCAAGGCAAAAGTGATGACATGCAGCAGGAATGTTAGCAATCATAGCAGGTTAAATACAAAAATAGTATCAGATGCAATAGGAGAATTGAATTCTATTACTTAGGAAGTAAAATTACAACTGATAGTCAAAGCAGGAATGATGTTAAAAGTAGAATAGCACTACAAAAAGAGACTTCCTGAAAAAGGGAAATCTTTTAGTTTCAAATATTGACCCAAGACTAAGAAAAAACTTTTTAAAAGCACTTTGTGGTAGCGAAGCATGGCCTTAAGGAATACCAGAAAGAGGGAAAATTGGAGCATTTGAAATGTGGTGCTATAGAAGGACACTGAAAATTAAGTGGACAGATAAATTATGAAATGATACGTGAGGAAAGAAGTTTGTGGAGTAGAGAAGAGACGGGGTTCATATTTTAAGACATGCAGGCTTGGTTAATTTGTTAGTTGAGGAAACAGTGTAAGTAAGACTAGAAGTGAGATTAGAATATATGAAGCAGGTAATTGAGGGCGGATGTTATAAGGGGTATGTTGAATTGAAGATGTTAGCCCAAGATATGAAAAGATGGAGGATTGCAAGCCAGTCGAGAGATGACAGGTAAGAAAGGTATTTCAAATTAATTGTTGACACTTATTTTCCAAAGGATTGGCAAATTTTTTAATGACATAAGTTGCTTCCACACAAGGAACATTTCATGAAAGCATTTTTCATTTAAATTTATAAATTCTAGTTTTTCTCCATTAATATTTTAAATTTGTTCACACACCTAAGTCCATGGGGGTGAAGCTGCTTTTCATTAAATTTTATGTTTCATATTTTGCCAGTAACATTGCTGTCTGTGGTTGAGAGCCATATTATTTCAGACTGGCCTACTTTGTCATGTCAGCATGTGTACATAAGGAAGTATCTTACTATAATTCAGTGAAAATTATTCAAGATAACTTATAGTTCAGTAAGCATATTTTTACCCAAAAAAGTTTCGGAAATCCAGAGTAATTTGTGCCACTGATTTGCTGATGAGAATTACTACCATTTTAAAGACACCTAAGAAGTTGAGCATGATTTGAACCAATTTTTTTGTTTTTACTTGATTTAACTATTAATTCTAACCTGATCATATTGATGTTCAATAAAAGTTTCTCGGGAGTCCAGCCGGATGGTGTCATAAAACGACGACGTTTCGACAACCTGCTCGGTTGTCTTCATCAGGTCTATTTTAGATATTTCTTCTCGAAATCACAAACAGACTGGCTTCGCTGCCTCCGAAATTCGAATGTCGTGTATAGAGGGTTGCCAGGACGCCCAATCAGCGCGCCATGGACATAGTTTGCCAGCACTTACGTCTACAGGTTAAGCAACGTTAAACGTGGCGAGTGCTTGGATGGGTGACCGCGTATGGCTCAATACGCAGTCCGCAACACTGATACCCTCGGCTTGCGGTAGACTAGTTAAGCAACGGTGAGCATGGTCAGCGCTTGGATGGGTGAACATTTTGGCTCCATACGCAGTCCGCAACACTGATACCCTCAGTTCCTGCGCGCTGATTGGGCGTCCTGGCAACCCTCTATACACGACATTCGAATTTCGGAGGCAGCGAAGCCAGTCTGTTTGTGATTTCGAGAAGAAATATCTAAAATAGGTTGTCGAAACGTCGTCGTTTTATGACACCATCCGGCTGGACTCCCGAGAAACTTTTATTGAATCAATACGCCGGGAAAGTCTCCATTTACATATTGATGTTTACCAGCAGTATAATTTATTGGTTTTAAATTAGAACTTTCTTCTGTTTGTTGCAAAAATTGATAAATGGTTCAAACTTAGTAATTCAAATATGTCATCTTCTTGGTTTTGACAGATGATATGTCGCAATTGGATCCTGGCAATGTAATATAAGCATGTATTAATTGTTTTACGCAGTTGTATTTAAGTAATTTTCAACAGTTGTTTGATTTTTTAAATTAAGGTAAAGGCTGTAGCATGGAGCAGATGACAGGAATCCGAGAGCAGCAAGAACAGTTAGCACGATTGCACTTTGATCTTGGTGCCCAGCAAGAACTTTTTCAGCCTTTGAGTGATGAAGGACTGCGAGCTGCTCAGGAAAATATGCAACGCCTCATGGACAGACTTGAGCAACTGAGCATCTCCATTGAGCGTCTACATTCATTTTCAAGTGACAGTCATGATGGCTGTTTACTGCAAGACTGATGAACACATAATTCAGGTGGGACGTTATTTCTTGCTGAGAAATATATATGGTTGGCTATTTCATGGAATTAACAATAATCAGATTTTTTAGTTTCTTTCTTTCTAATTTAAATTTCATTCCCTAATACCGCTGACCCTGATGTAAACAAGTCATAAAGCACTAAAACCAAAGCCATATTTTATTTTTAATGTCTTCCATAGATTTATCAATTTGTGTAGGTGACTTCATAATGAAAGTGTCAAAATTAATAACATGGACAAGGTACCTAGCTTAACTTAAGTTGTAGACAGATCCATATAGAATAATTACAACATAATGGGCTAGTATTCAGGACTGGGACACATCCGCTCTTTGCATTCTTTCAAATGATCAAGATACCTGAAAATATCTTCTCTTGGACATCTCAATATTACATAGAGGCGCTAGATCCAGTTCAACAGGACCTGGTTCAAGTAATTGGCTGAATGTCCAAATGTTGTTTTACTGCTATTTTAAATAATTCCTACAAATAAATGGCAACATGCTTTCTTAATTCTTGGCCCTGACAGTTTATTTCAGTCCATTTACAGCAGCCAAAAAAGATCCCAGCACCTTGTGCAGCAATTTTCTCACCTTACAGTGTGTGTTTAGTCACAAAATTATCATTTAAATGCTGATTAAATCATAGCTGGTGTTGTAGTGGAAAGAGAAGGTGCTTGGTAATGATACTGCTTAAGGGATGGAAATAAAAACCATCATTTATAAGAGTAAAGTACAAGTCAGTATAAGAAATTTATTAAGTTTAGTAAGCTCTTCATGGACCTGATGGGATTGGGGCTTGAATAGATTAGCCTTAAATGTCTCTTTCTTCATCAGGTGGCTCACTCCATTTCCAAAGACAAAGTTTTCACAACTGAACAGCTTGTGATATAAGTTGTCACTCATTGCTTGCCAATGGGTACCTGATAAGAGATTAGTGCAGTGGTTAAAGAAACCATCTCTGTTGTGGTTACTTCAATTGGAAATGACTAGTAGCATAGGTATGCATGAGATAACTGATAACCACTGCAGTAAAGGTCCTAAGAGTATTGCTTGGAAATGTGTATCTGAAGATACATTATATCTGTTTCAGGATGAAGTATTCCAGATGTAAAATAGTCTTGCAGATGGAACTCTTTATGGGAATTGCTTAGGAAAATACTTTTAAAAGGAAAATAAAGAAAAAATCAATAAGTAAGAGCGTGGGATGTTAAAAGTTTGAATAAGATTAATAATTTAAAGAATTTAAAAGGAGGGGATGGACACACTTCGTCTGGATACTATCTATAGTGATTGGTAAGATTTAATGGTATGATCTAGATTTCCAGTCTTAGTTACTCAGAGTAATTAGCCCATAACCGGCCAGCACAGTTACAAGAGTGGGGTTTATAAAGAATATGAAACAATAAAATATGTCATTTGTGCTGGACATTCTAGTGAAAGAATTATGTTCATGAGGTTTGAAACCAAGCTGACACCAACCATGGTGTTTAATGTATACCTGCAAATTTTGCAAACAAATGATGTCATAACCAAAATCCCAATTATGTATGTAAACTGTGAGGAAAATATAATAATGATCTGCCATTGAAATATTACAAGATAGGGAAATAGTACATATTGTAGATAGTATTGGTCTTGAAGAAATAACTAAATGAGGACCAAGCATGGTGGGTGAGCGGTAACATTCTGGCCTCTCATTCGGGAGGATGTGGGTTTGAATCCCCATTTGAGCAAACAGATTTGGATTTTCTTTGGTTTCCCTTTATCACTCCAGGCAAATGCCAGGATGCTTCCTTTAAAAGGCCATGGCTGAATTCCTTCCTGTTCCTTGTCCCCAGTCCTTTCCAATGACCTCGACGTCGATGAGGCATACAGCCATAAGCAAAAAACTAAATGAGGCTCTGGCATAAAATTTCTTGAAATATGTTTCATAACTGTATCAAACATATTATTGAAGACTTTCTTAAGGAGAATATACACAACGAAATTTCCAGGTGTTAGAGGAATTGGATATCACCTTGTTGTCCCCCCCCCCCCTTTCCATAATGTAGTAGAAAATAGAGGAGAGAGTGAGAATAAAAATGGAACATCATTTTAGAGGGCAACATGGGTTTAGAAGCAACAGAGGAAAACTATATCAGAGTTTCCACTTTGACAGATCTTGTAAAAGTGCTGAGGAAAAGGATAGGGGCATGATTGAATTCATGTTGAAATTATGACTGTGCTGAGATTTAAAATACAGGCGTACTTAAAATATTGTGATTACCATAATCACTATTTAGGAAGGTTCAAAAGTTGTATGTAGTATATGAGAGTAGTTTACAATTACATTGAGAATAAAGATAAGTATGCAAAAAGATAGCCACTGTTCTTCATTACATTCATCAATGTGTTAATGAAGTTGGAAAATTGAGAGTATAGTATAGGAAGACATCAGGATGTATATTTTCTTCTATGAGTACCCTACCCATGTCCGTGTGTAGAATGTTACCATGGGGGATGTTTATTCCTCCATAGGAATATCTGGGAAGATGAAGTGGTGTGGTTTCCCATTGCTTTCCTCAGTGTGGCTGTGTTTGTAGTATTATTGTAAGTGTGGATGACTGTGATAGTGTGTGTGTTCCATGTATAGTGGTGTTTGTGTTGTGGATGAGAGATGAAAGAAGGAGAGGGTTTACTCTTCCAAAAGATTTTCATAATTCATTACCTTAACTCATTCAAAGTAGGAAGTAGAAATTGCTTGTAGCATCATTTCTCTGAATATTGATTAGAAATTCATTGTGAATGAGTGGAACAGGAAACTGTGTTGTCTACCTCTGTAGAGTTAGTCTTGTTGACTGTTGATAGGCTTATACTTTTAAAAGTTGCATTATTTTGTGTTCAGAAAAGTGTGTTAATTTTCTCCATTTTGGCCGGACTGTCCATACTGATATTAATGAATGGTGTATTTGTTGAAAATTTTATACTTGGAAAATTGTGCAACTAATGGTTCAACATTTTGAAGGATTTTGTATGCAGCTGAGTTGAGCAGCTTTGGACACTTAAATAGCATCAAAAGTCAAGAAGCAAAAGATTTACTTATGGGGTACCATGTATCTCTTCCAAAAGTACATTTTATACCATCTATGTAATACTTTTTTGTTTCAAGAGTCACATAGGAAAATGTATAATATATTATTACGGGTATCTGAAATTTGATCTTTTTCGACACCTTAAACATTTGGCTACCATTGAAAGCATTTTTGTATTGTCCTTTTTTTTAATCTTTTTGCAAAACAAATGTTAATCTTTTAAAACCATTATTATTATAATTATGGGAGACTTAAATGCCCATGTAGGCACAGAAAGGCAGGGGTATGAAGAAGTAATAGGAACAGAAGGATGGGGTGGCAGAAATGAAGAAGGGGAAATGCTGTTGGATCTCTGCAAAAGAAATGGATTGAAAATAGGAAATTCTTGGTACAAAAAACAAGAGAGCCACAAGGTAACATGGTACAGTAGCGATTGGCAGAGGAAGTCAGTTGTGGACTACTTTATATTTAATGGTGAATTAAAGCAGAGTGTGTCAGATGTGAAGGTAATACCATCAGAGGCACTGGATAGTGATTACCGGCTATTAGTAATGGAGCTGAGGATTGCGACACAGAGGAGAAAATCAGAAAGACAGGATAGGAGATTAAGAATATGGAAGTTGAAAGAGAAGAGCAATGAAGAGGAATACCAGAGAATAATAAGGAGTAAGATACCAATAGCGGAAATGGGGACAGTGGAAGAGGAGTGGGAATATTTAAAACAACGTTAGTCCAAGCAGCAGAAACAGTGTGTGGAAGGACTGGTAACACAAAAAGGTGGAAAGAAACAGCATGGTGGAATGATAGAGTTAAACAAGCAGTGGAACTCAAGAACAGGGCCTTTAGGGAATGGTTCAAGCAGAGGACACAGGAGACTAGGGATGACTACGTGAAGAAAAAGGAGAAGGCCAAAAAAATAGTAACCGAGGAAAGTAGGAAGTGGCTGGAGAAGTGGACCAACATCATGGAAGAAGATAGCAAAGGAAATAAGAAAGTATTATATGGAATGGTAAAAAGGAAGAGGAAGGAGAGGATAGAAAATGTCAACATGCTGGACGAAGATGGAAACGAAATAAACAACTCAGAAAAACTAAAAAGGATGTGGAAGGAGTATTTTGAAGCCTTACTGAACCCAAATTGGTCACAGGATGATAAAGTTGTTCAGGAGAAGAAGGAAAATAGCAACCGTGTAGGAGAGAAAGAGAAGGATCTAACTTGGGAAGAAGTGGAAACAGCTCTGGGTAAGATGAAGGGTGGAAAGGCACCAGGCATCGATGAAGTGAGCGTGGAAATGATAAGGGCAGCAGGAGTAGTAGGAAAGCAGTGGCTATACCGTGTGATGAGAAAGGTATGGAATCAGGGCACAACTCCTGAAGACTGGAAAAAGGAATAATTGTACCTATATTCAAAAAAGGGAGCAGGAAGGAGTTTAAAAACTATAGAGGTATTACACTGATGTGCCACTGTGCCAAAGTGTATGAGAAGATAATTGAAAAAAGAATACGTGACAGGGTGGAAAAAGGGCAAAGGGAAGAGCAGTATGGCTTCAGATCAGGGAGATCGACGGTAGATTCAATATTTACCATGAGACAACTGCAGGAAAAACATTATGAGTATGGAAAGGATCTACTGTTGGTATTCCTCGATATCAAGAAAGCATATGATTGTGTACACAGGAGTAAGGTATGGAAGGCCTTGGAGAAGAGAGGAGTTCCCAAAGAAACCATCAAGAGAGTGACGGAACTGTACCAAGGAAGTGTGAGCTATGTGAAAATAGGGGAAGGAAGATCAGATTGGCTGGAACAAAGGAATGGACTAAAACAAGGAAGTGCCCTATCACCACTACTCTTCATTGTAATCATGGATGAAATAATGCAGAAGGTGGCAGCGAGGATGGGAGAGGAAAACATGAAGGTGATGGCTTTTGCGGATGATCTGATGATCTGGGGAGGTGAAGAAGAGGAAGTGCAGCGGCAGTTGGATGTATGGACAGACAGTGTGGAGGAATATGGCCTGAAATTTAATCTAAAGAAATGTGAGTACATGGTAACAACCAGGAAAAAGAATAGAGTAGCCCAAGGAATTGTGATGGTAGGGGAACAACTAAAGAAGGTAAACAGGTTCAAATACTTGGGGAGTGTATTAGAGGAATGTGGAGGAAATGATGACGAGATAAGTGAAAGAGGAAGACAAGCAGAGGCGTTCCTAAGGAGCATTAGAAGCCTGATATGGAATAAAGAGGTGCCACAGAGAAGCAAGAGAGTAATCTATCATACGTACTATGTGCCTATCTTAACTTATGCTGCTGAAACGTGGACAATGAAAAAGCGGGACATCAGCAGAGTACAAGCAAGTGAAATGAAGTTTTTAAGAGGTAGAATGGGAGTCACTAATATGGACAGAATAAAGAATGAAGTGATTAGACGCACCATGAAAGAGGAACCCCTACAGGAAAGGGTAGAGAGGGCCAGACTGAGATGGTATGGACATGTCAAGAGAATGGGGGCTCAGAGAATCCTGAGAAAGATCCATGAAATTAAGATGCAAGGTAAACGACCCAGAGGAAGACCAAGAGATGGATGGCTGAAAGGAGTGGAGGAGGGTGTACGGAAGAGAGGAGAGGAATGGAACAAAGTGGTGACAGAAAGGTGGTGGGAAGAAAGAAGGAAATGGAGAGGCTTGTGCATAATGCAGACCCGGCCAGAGGCTGGAAACTGTTGAGGATGATGATGATGATTATTTACGTGTTCCCTATTTCCAAAAAGAAAAGAAAAAAGATAGTTGAACACTTGACTGTGTGTAGCGTTGAGGCATATAGTACCAAGCTTGGTTGGTTAGCTGTCACATTCAGGCCTGATGTTTTGGAGGATCTCAAATTGATTTCTGGTTCAGTTACTTGAATTTCAGGTTTCTGTGTTTTCCTTAAACCACTTCAGCAAGTTCCCTCAAAGTCAATGGCAGATTTCTTTCTCCTTATTTGTCAGCAGTTCCATCCCCAGCTGTAGTGGCCTTGCTGTAGATGAGCCCTAAATCCCTAATTAATAATAAATGTGGCTTATGGTCTTAGGTTCACACTTAGCTCCTTTTTTTACTGTAACAAGTATTTCTGTCTCATGTGTGATATTTGGTGTAATTTTCTTGTCTTAAATTACATTAACATATAATTAGACTTCTCAGCTATTAACAAATTAACACTTTTATTGGAGAAGTGGAGGCCAGTTAGCCATTTAAACTCAGATTGGACAAGAAAAAACAAACTGAACTGCAGGCATGACAGAACGAAATATGACAGTACTTTTAACAATTGAAGAAGGGGGTGGGGGAGGGTGTGGGAACCAGGCAAGTCACTTTTTTAGTTGTTATTACAACTTGATTCAGACTGGTCATATGCATTAGTTGAGAGGTTACAACTGAATAAAAACCATGCAGATCAAGAGAGATAAGCATTAATTTTGCTATAAAGGGAAAGTCATAGGCAAGTGAAATCTTAAAGTTGCCTTTTCTCAAGTTTTATAATCGCCTCCACACTTGCTCCCCGTGTTTCTTCCGATTCAGTTTGACTCTGTGTGATGTGCAAAGTGACACACATTTTACTGTATTTTCTATTTGGTATTAATATCATCTTGGTCCAAACAAAATTTTCTTAATATATTTGTTGTATATTTATATTCACCTATACTGTGCAATATTCTATGGTAAAGAATGATGTCTCTTCCTGTTTTAGTCCCAGTTGTGTTCTTAATGTCAAATGATTAATGATGTACTTTACTGATATTTTTGCAGGTCACCTGTGATGACTTGAAGATTAAAACAAAGCTACACTATCATTTTCTTGCTTTGTTTCAACGTCATGCTGTATTATATGTATTATATTGGAGACAAACCTTGTATTAGTTTTTTTAAGTGAATAAAGGTGCTGAACTTTTCTAAAGACATTAAGAGTTTTTGATAAACATATTAAACTTCGGTGTGTGCACACCTCCCGAACCACATCACTCCTTTCCTACAGCATGAATAAAGTGTGAAACCGAAATATTGTGTATTCTTTTGTTCGTCATATATGTTCTTCACCCGTCGCAGCCTTCAACTTTGGTGAGTGATGAGTTATTTTCCCTTTCCTTGTAATTTATATATATATTTTTTTTGTAATTATCACATTAAAAAAATATCTGTTTGGTGAGTAATGTTGGCAGGAAACAGCTAGGTCATTCCTTTAAGCCTTATATTCCAAATGAATAAGGGATTAAACCAAAAGAGTGTTACTTTTTTGTTTGATTTTTTGCCATCTTGCCTTCATCTGTGGTAAGTATATTTTTTTATCTTTAAATAACCATCAAAAATTATAAATTGCTGCTAGTATTTCCATATTTGAGATTCTTAACCTCACTGCTTTTAAAACTTGAACCTTATGTCATTGATTTTTGAACTTATTCTGTTCGCTGTGAATCACTCTTAACCATACTTTTGGCTTCTACAATAACTAAATAGTCTTCCTAGTTACAACGTAATATGTCATTCAGTTTCCTGTAAACATCTTGAACGTGACAATTTTTTTAGCTCCACTTTTCTGTGAATCTACCACTTGGTTCAATAATAAATAGCTTGTTAACAGACCACATTCTTTGTTGTAGATTGATTCACTTTACTAATAACACCAACACTCGGCAACAAAGTTGACCGTGTCATATATATTCACATGTGACTACCTTAACTACAGTTCTGGTTTGGCTCCCAACCTTCTCTTAACAGACAAACATGTGATGCATAATTAAACATTAGCTTGAAATGTTCTCTGCCCCACTCCTATTTCTATATCCTTGTATACCTTTAGAAAGCAATATTGTCATCGTTGTGCAACGTCCAAAGAATAAGTGTCTGTTTTTAGATTCCGACTGAAGCGGGCAGTGATATCGTGGTCCAAAAATAGCATTTACACGAATTATTCAGTTTCTGTATGACATGTCTATCAAGGCATTGTGCAAGACTTGCAGCATCCCCACGTCGCTTCTAAAGTTGCACAACAAACTACAATTCCTGACAACACTTCTTTATGGATACAAAAATTGGAAATGGATGTAAAACTGATGTGGCATACAGTTATTTAGAAATTAATTAGTATATACAGAGATTGACAAAGGTTTATCGGTTAACTGTGTTTACTACTAACCTGAAAAATAACTAACTTTCAGTCAATGGCTATTAATGTTATTAGTGACTGTATTGTTCAGAAGGTGTGACTACAAGATGGACAACAGAAATTTAAATATTGATAAAGCTGTTGACATTTCCTGAATACCAAATTTCCAAAATGTATTCCTTGTCCACTTTTAGATGAGTGCTGGGTGTAGAGATATTTTCTTCTGGGAGTGCATAGATTTTGAACTGGATAGTTGGTATATTTTACATACTTTTAGTCTACGCTGTGCTATTGCAATTGTTGTTGATGAAACTCTTCACAAGCACCAAAGGTTTTTTTCAAGAACATATAATTTAAGAATTACATGTGAGACATGTTAGTCAATCAATGTGCTAAAATATATTTAAAATTTTGCATGTTGTAACAAAGCCTCTTTATTGTATTTTGTAGCTGATAGTACAAAACTTGTAAAGATAAGTAAACTGTAGTTATAACCATTGAATAATTTAGATAATGATTGGCTGAATTGGCAGTAACCTCCAGGCTTTAACTTTAGCTTTGACTTTTTTAAATACGGAACATATGTAAGAGGAATTCATTCTAAAATTCTTATACCAAATTGTACCTGTTGGTGATCAGTGCCCGGGGAGGATCTATCAAAAAGAAAATTTCCAGAAATGTTCAACTATCTGAATATGGAGTATTTGATGTTTTAGCAACACAGGCTGGTTAGAGAATTTAAATATTGGGGTGTACTAACTTCTCTCTAATATTATTTGATTAGTAAAGTTAAATAGAAGCATGCTTGATATTTCAAGTTTGGGTAGTATAGAATAACTGAAACACGCAGCATTTTTAATTGTTAAGAAAATACAAAAGCATGTAAGTTAATATGAACACTATAGCAGTAAAGATAGTAATAAATCCTCGACCATCTGTACTAGTCCAAAAATACTTATCAGAACTGCAAAATACAAAATGTTTAAAAAAATTAAGAAACCAGAAAAGTTTGAAGTGATTATTAAACATATAATATGTGAATGATATGTAATCTTAATTGTTGATTGGAATTGTTTGGTCAGGAAAAACAAAAAAGTAAATGTTGCAGGAAATTTTTATTTTTGTGGAAGAAATAAGTCAGGATCTTGGGTATTAGAATTTGGTGAAATACATGAGGTAAAATTCAAGCACATTATTTAAAAAGCACGCTAGAGGAAATACTTGTGTAATCTCTCAGGTGACAGACATCAGTTAGCTTGTTTAGAAATCAAATTTTGGATTGTAGAAAATGCCTGGAACAGAAGTTAATTTTTACTGTAATAAGATTCAAAAGTATTGGAAGTGAATAAACTAAGAGAGCATTGCTGAAAACAGAACATTGGAGAAATTGTAAGTTTTAGGAAATGGGTAAGGGTAGTTCAAGTAACAAAGACTGAAATGCTTTTGAGAGAGAGAATTAAAGAAGCTGGCAGAATACACTGTGGAAGTATTAGAATTTATGAAACAAGTGAGAAGGTGCAAAATGCTCAAGTTCAAGAAAAAATCATTACATATTTTTTATGAATAATTTTATAGAAAATGCAGGAACCCAAAAAAGAAAAATGGCTGCAAAACGCGTTTCTAGAAGCAGGGAAAGATGCTGTAGTACATAAGAGCATTTGGTGCATACAGGAAGTTCAAACATAGTTTAAGGGAAATAAATAATATTTGTTGAAATAAAAGTATTTAATAATATTTAAAAAAAAAAAAAGCAATTTTGGGGGAGACTACAACGTGGAAAGTTATGAGCTGAAAGGAGGTGCGGAGGCATTCAGTTTCAAATGAAACTGTTGGTTATATATGTCTTCCTTATTGACTAATTTCCCAAAACATAATAAATATGCAATAAATTTCTAGCAGAAAAGCCCACACCAAAAAACTGTTTTGTTAAGTTTTTACTGTGTTAAGTCATGTTTATCTTGGCATTTCTAAACTAAAGGGAACCGATAAAGTTATTCACTTATAAAGCGGGGAGATGTAAAATCATTTATAATTATCTTTGAAAATTTGTGCAGACTGTATTAACACTATTATTTTATATAACAATAATATTGAGCAACAAAATTTCTTTAAGGCAATGAAACTAAGGGATAGTAGGGACATTCGAGCCAACACTTACAGTAGTGGCAGCAGCTGGAGATGGCAAACAAAGAAAAGGTTTTCATCATTTCTGGTTGAATTTTCCTGTCCTTCCTTATTGTTTTATTTATGTATATATCAGTTATAACACAACAGGCAACTCCTGCATGTGAATTAAAACAAGAATAGATGACGTAAATGAATCACCTATCAAAGTTGGAGGTAGAATGGCTATAGTGTTACAAATCACAATATGAATAAAAATAACAACAAAATTACTAAGTTATTTGAGAGAACTATAGAAACACGGTCAGGACCATCTCGTGAACAAACATGTAATGATTGATAGAGTACACAAAGTTTGAAAATTGTATTAATTAAGAATGAAATAAATCGAACATTACAGTGGGCATCAAATTGTAGGAGAAGACAGTAAAAAGTAAAACTGATAATACTAATATGATAAAAAGAGAGTCATTATTAGCTAAATGAAGGAAGAAGAAATAAAAAAATTATTACAAAATCCATTTTTCAGCCTGCTCAGAGCTCCTCACACTTTCACCCACACCAACTTTGCTGCTCTGGTTGCCACTGGTGCTATCACTGAGATGAATGACAATAGTTATGATGAAATTTAATGCAGGTTCCAATTGTTCTGTCATCGATTCCAAAACCATTTCACCCCCCTTCCAATTCCAGTTTACACTTTAACTGCCTTACATTTATAAAGCAATGAATGGGACAGCTCTGAAAAAAAAAAAAATCTGGTGATCATTCTACCAACTGATAATGTCTCAACCATTTTGGTTCTCGCCTGGGGCCTTAAGACAAGCTCTTGGATTTAACCACCTCCTGTCAACCACAGTACTCAGTCTCCACTTCATAAAATGTAATACCTACTCCCTTCTATGGCTTCCTACAAAGCTTGTTATCAAATTGAATTTCCCTCCTCATTCCCCCCTTGCATGATTCTGCAAGATCTATAGGTTGGAAAGCCTGTCCAGTCCATAGTTGCAGCCTATGGTTCACAAATGGAACATAGTTTTACAGTAGACCAAAATCTCCAACTGTATGTTGACAAACTTCCATCCGTCTTCAGAGATTCTCCAAATTTTGTAGTATGTCTACTTATAGTCTTCATCCAACAGCCTCCAGATTTTACTTCTCATTATTATACTTTCCTCTGCCTAGTGCACATGCTTGAGTAGATTGTTCAACCTCAACACCATGGTCCATAAATACCTATTACCAATTCTGATGAATTATACCATAGACACTTTACTTGCAAAAGACAATACCCCTGTACATAAAATATGCACACAGAAACATGTCACTTATTGAAATGGCACAGTTGGGAGTAACCTCTCGCATTATTGGTCATGCCACCTGTATCACTATGAGCATTATATTCTAACTTACTTGCTCCACTGTCCTAGTTCCTATGTATGCCTCACACATAAAAGGTTGCCCATTAGAATGAACAGTCATTGGCAGCCAGTTTACACCTAAGACTGGTGCTATCCACAGGTTGAACATAGCAGCTCCAACAATTTCAATCATTACTTCATGGTTAGAGCCATCAGCTTCCAGAAATGACCAATCTATTTTCAGTACATAGATTGGAACTTGCTTGTCAGTGTAACATATACAATAAACAACTCCTTGGCTACATCCTCATCCTAACCCTATTACTGGTAATAAACACAGTATTTTTTAATTACTAGATACCCCCTCCACTTTTGCCTCTATTTATTAAAGATGGCTCTCTTTCTACCTTGTTATTATTTTGGGAATTTACTTTTTACTAGGACTTCTACCACTGCCTAATCCCTCCTCTTAGAGATAGCTTGCTTTCTTCCTTAAGGGTTTACTGCTTTCATATTTTGTGGTCCACCACTACTCTGTCTCATTGCCCCTTTCAACAACCCACCACTAAGGTTCACCTATGCGGCAGTCCTGGCATCAGGAAACTGCTTGTGGTGTGCAGCATGTATCAGTTACCCTTTTACATGACTAAAGGGGTTATCAAAAACTGTATTTGTCAATTTGAATAATGCACACCATCCAGCTGTGTATTTGTGTTTTTCTTATGTTTTCTCTTGTTATTAGCCTCCCGTTTCCTAATTTTCTAACTAATGGTTTTACTTTCCTCGTCTTTATTTCTTTATGTTTATTGAACTTGTTTATGATTGAGTTTCATAGTTACAAACTTTCTAAAAAAAAAACTATTATTAATGCTATTAGCTGTAATAACATAATGGTATCCTTCTTCACATCTGCATGAGATTGTTATAAAATGGGATCAGTATGAACATTTCTACTCATTTCTGTTTTATCATATTGTTTGTTAATATTTAAATACTAGTACATGTGGAATATAACAATTGATATAATTAGTTTTTAAACCAATGTTGTCTTTAATTTTTGCCAACTACACAGATCGCCTTTCTTTGTGAATACTTAATGTTAACAATATTCTCCAAATTATCCTTTCTTAAACTTTTATAAACAAATGACTTCATTTTCCAGTAATATTTGTTCAAACATTTCTACACTGTTCTTTCATTGACTGTGGAAACTAACCTCTTGTGTCATTGTAATAATCAAATTATTTGATTTACAGGATATGACTGTATTGTGTAGTGAGATAAATGCATGTTTTATCATTATAACAGTTACTCCTGCTGTAATAATTTGCATCACTGTTTCTGTTGATTTAGTGTAATTAGTATAGGAATTTAGGAAATTGAAATAATTTCAATTATTTAGTTATGATACTGATATCACTAAAAACAGATATCTCCATATTAGAAAACATGTTTTTATTGTGTAAAAAACATTAAATTGTTGCAAGAAATTAA
The DNA here is from genome assembly GCA_031002005.1 of Vandiemenella viatica. Lineage (NCBI taxonomy): Eukaryota > Metazoa > Arthropoda > Insecta > Orthoptera > Morabidae > Vandiemenella > Vandiemenella viatica. The sequence goes on along the minus strand of CM061921.1, from coordinate 338,925,229 downwards.
ATAGAAATATTTTGCAATATCCAAGAATAGTCACAGACAAATATTTTCGCCTTTTAGTTTTATTTTTAGCTTAAAAATTAGTTAAGATATCTAAATGCTAGAAGAGCTTGTCCAAATATTTTAATTTCAGCCATTCATTTGAAAACATACATTTGTCATAATCAATGTATTATCTCCAACAGGTTACTTCTAAATTAAGGAATGAACTTCTCATAAGAAACTTGTAACTTAAATTCCGTCACCCTGTAATATAAACATGTTATTTTATAGACCGTTAAACAACTCACACTTGAAACATGGCATTAGGTAATGTAGCATCAGTATAACAAACTCAATGTTGTGTCATGTATTACAAGAAATTTGGTAGCTGCTGATTCTCCAGTTCAACTCTGAATATTTTACATCATTTAGAATGTTAGACTAATATGAGTGGAAAATGAAAAATCAGCAGCACAGTGAAAACATTATACTGAGGTATAAAGGATTCATTTTAAATATTTCCTTGTAAAACTATTCATATACATCAGCAGCGAGCCCCATTCTGTTAGTCAGTATGATCAAATATTGATTTAACACACAAAAATTCAAATGAATACAAACTTGACACTTTTTTTCACATGACCACAGTTTGTTTGGTATGAGTATAAGTAAAATGATTTCTTCAGTTTCTTATTCGAAAAATGTGATTGTACATAATGGAAGTTATAGTAACATTATAAAAGGCAATTACTTTTAATACTGACATACACATTAATATGTATTTTTTTTTCCCCAGGAAAGTTGAGTTTAATTTATTCCAAAATCTCACAACTATGTGCAAAGTATGCTGAAAGCTTTTATGTTTTCATATTAATTTATGATACGCTAATTGAAATTGTTTTGAGGCATTAATATAATTTAGGAGAATATACACCAATCATGTAACACATTTTGTAACATCATTCATATAAAGGAAAAGGTTATTGAGATTATTGTATCACAAGTTACACACTTAAGTAAGGCTTATTTTATAAAATTGCAAATACAACCATATCTTTATATCATTGTAGAATAATATAACTGTGTTGAAAAGAAAAGTTTTACGCAATTTAATATCTGTTTAAAATATTCTTTTGTTTGGCACATAAATTAGTAGCACATTTGTCAGTACAAAAACACATACCATCTTTATTATTTTGTGAAGTGAGATCACAGTATATATATTTTTTTTTTCAGTTTTATTTTATGAGGCAGCTAAGTTATATCCATTTTGCTAAATAGTTTTACTGCACCAGCTGTTACCAGAAATCTTTGAATGATGAAAAAACATTATTCAATTTCTGTGTAGTTTTTTTTTTTAATAAAAAAAATAAGATAACTACTTGCCATAAGCCAGTAAAATTTTATCAAGGAAAAGCATTTTAGCACATTTCCAGGAGCACCTTATTTTAGTTTAATCCCCATTTCTAAGTATGTCAATACAAATTAGTAAGTATCCATATTATAAAAAAGTTCTTCCAACTGGTTTTAAAATCAGAGATTAACCTTAAGAATTAGTTCTGTTCAGAAATATATTTGTCTACGCTCAAGGTATTCATCTGTCAGAAAATTTGTATCATTTCTGATTTTCGATGAATAGTTACTGTTATTGGAGTTTTCCACATACATTGTGCTGCCTCCAAGAGTGTCAATTTTGAGGGCATTTTGTGTTCACTTGAAGCTAGCTTCACTGTCAGCATCTCCATACCAACCTTCAGTGTACGTCTTGGTGACAGTTGTCCTCGAGGAGAAAACCATCTCTCGGGCTGCAATCGGCTCAATCTGCTTGGTACTGCGGGCAGAGCGTGGTGACTGCTCTGGACTGCTAAGGTCTGCAGCCCAAGCCCTACGTCCCGGGCCCGACGGTGCTACCCACTGCTCAGTAAACTCTGATGCGGAACGAGCCAGAGATGGCTGACTGGCAGAGCGCACTAAGCTACCATGGCCACCATATTCCTCATCATCCGAGTGACGAGATCCTGGGCGGTAGTAAGAACTGGCGTCACTCAGTGTGTCTGCAATATCGGGACGGGCGAAGTCGACCATGACTTCAGTCATAGACCGCACATCCATGTCTGACCGTACGCTCGACCTGGAGGTTCGGCGAGAGCGCAATGACGGTCCTGAAGGGTGAGCTACCACGTCGGGAACCAGAGTACGAACCGACGATCCACCATCAGAATCGTACTCGTATAGAGTTGGAAGGGAGCTGCGACGGCTCCGTGTATCCCAGTCGGCCTTTCTTCTGTAACGTTGGTTTGATGAACCACCACCGCGCTGGTCATATGAAGGCTTTTCTGGTGGAGCCAAGACTCTTATGATTACATCCCACTTCTTCGGCTCGAACAGTTTTTCATACCTCTGATCTTTTCTGATTCGTTCATAGTCCTCACGAACTGTCGCTTCCGTCAGAAGAGTTCGTAGCGTGGACTCCGTCGTAATGATCTGCCTCCATTTCTCTCTGTCTTCTATTGTGAGTACTGCTTCACTCATTTGAGGGGGTCCTTCTGTACTGAGTGGCTGCAAGTCCTCAGTTATTGGAGGCGGGTTGAGGACGCGGATAAGCACGTCCCAGTTTGGAACTGGAGGATCCTGTGGGGGTACTTCCAGCGTGCTAAGATACTGTCGCTCCATCTGCATTTGCGCTTGGTGGCGCTCAGCGACAGGTGTCATCGGAGCTCCGGACACAGAAGAAGCCTCAGAGAAACTCTCCCAGTCTGGAGCAGATTCATCTCCTCGAGTCGCTGTCTGTGTGTTCGGAGCTGGATAGTTTCGGATCACAACATCCCACTTTGGGTTGATGGGAGGTTGTGGCCTCGCGTGATATTCTGTTACTTGCCGCCGGTGGCGTTCAATGTCTTCAATGGTGCGCTTCTCCGTGATTGTGCGCAAGAATACGTCGTCCACAACATGGGAAGTGATCTGTGGCCGTGGTTCAGCAACCACGGGAGGTTCGATAAGTTCACTTGTTGTTTGCGTAATGTCCAACTCGCTTGTGTAGTGCTTCGATGGTACAATTGGTGGAGGCGGTGGTGGAGGTGGTGCTACATTAATTTCAGTATTAAAACGTTTATGTGAGTTATCAACAATTTCGCTCATTGATCTCGTGTCAGTCATTTCTGTATTTAATGTGTTGAGACTTGCAAATGATTTACCAGATGATACAGACATGCGTCTCTGGGGTGAATCGACGAAATCTTCTCCTTGAGACCAATTATCGTTATCGGGAATAGACCTCTGTGACAAAGTGTCAGTTGTAACCTCTCGTGTCTGCTGCATATCTTGCTGACGACGAAGTATGCGAGAATATACGGGCGGGGTTTGAGCGTATTTGGCAGACGGTGGTGGTGGGTGAAGCTCTGGGACGTATGAGAATGTGGTCATAGTGGGTACCTGTGTCGTCTTTATATCAGTGAACGAACGTGCTGTATCTTCGCGTTGTTCTAGTATTGTTGTTAAATTTCTCGCCTGAATGCTCATGTTGCTCTCAGCATCTGATAAAGGCGGCGGAGATGGAGCAGCCCTCTTCACTCGTACTGATACGTCGAATTTTGGTTCTGGAGGAGGAGGAGGCGGTGCTACATTTATATGCGACTCGGAAAAGAACGTACTTGCTCCTTCACTGTGTTGTATGTAAGCTTTGTTCTCGTAGCCGGAACCAGCAGAACTTACTGTACTGGGACGGCGCAGGGAACGCGTGTCTACGTCCTCAGCCTCAGAGTGAGCAGAGCTTGGCGACTCCGAAGGGTAATCGCTGGGTAGCGTGTCAGAATGCTCCAGTATGAGAGCAGCGTCGGAACCAGATGTGCTTCCCGCTGTAGCGTGAGCGCGAGGAATCTTGAGACCCTCAAACATGGAAATGTTTCCAAGGCTCGATCCGGACAGTTTGGTGATCTCGGAACCTGTTCCAGAAGCCGAAAGCGGGTGGCGCCGTACTACAGCTAGATTCCTTCTCTTGAGACACACGTATGAGCAGCCCAGTCCCAGTAGCAGCAGCGACAGAAACAGGATTGCGCAGATGATAAGTAGGATCTGGAAACCGCTCAGTGGTGGCTCCGCTGCAGCAGGTGGGGGCAGCTGCTGACTGCATAGAAATAATAACAACATAATTTTAGCAGCAAAACTTACTTTTCTTATTTTGCAAGCACATGGTTGTTATTGAACAATTATAATATCAGTTTTCATTAATTCTGAGTAAACACTTTTGAATAAATATTAGAGGAACTACTAAGATGTATCACAGAAAGGATATTAAATCACACAACGAAACGAGAAAATACATGTTACTGTTATTAATAGCACCGTGATGTTTGAATATACGTTTGAAACTGAGTCTGACGAACTAAGGGATAAGAGGAGAAGAAAATATTTTGATGATTGAGAAAATCTATATCTATGTAGTCTATATGACAGTCTAACTATTATAAAGTTGAATAAAATTTTCTCGGGTAACTAGCCGAGTTAGTCCATCGTTTGACCACGACGTTTCGGCGGTCACAACTCTGCCGCCATTGTCAAGTGACAGTCACTTGACAATGGCGGCAGAGATTGTGACCGCCGAAACGTCGTGGTCAAACGATGGACTAACTCGGCTAGTTACCCGAGAAAATTTTATTCATTTACAACGCCGAGAAAATCTCCAGTCTTACATATTATAAAGTTACCAATCTTCGAACTGGATTCAGTAATTGTAATAGAGATATATAGCTGGATAAGTTTAAGTTTAAAACAGAGAAACAGATCAAGCATATCACTATCCGTCGTAGTTTTAAGAACTATTCAGAAAATGCAAAGAAGGTAACTTACAAGCATTACTGCATGAAAGGTAATGTTCCCATAACTCTCTCATTTCCCACATAGGCTCCAAAAAAGCAACAACATATAGGTGCATAAAAATGTTTCTTGCTGTAATTTCTTGTTAGATTAAATGAAATGCTTGTCAGTTTGTATCAGAGGCTCTTTTTCTGCTTTCGATATCGAGCATTTTCTAACTTAACTCATTCAATTCACCCATATTTCGTCCTTAATCTATTTTTACTGAATTCTATAGAGCGTCTTGGTCGCTCAGTGGTTAACGCGTCTAACTGAGACTTTCAATATCCACTAAAACCTCCTTTCCCTGGCATAGCTTCCTTTTGTATTAGCAATACGTCAGAACGCTTTGGATTCCACTATAAACATTATGCCCCCCACCAGTGGTCAACAAGGGCCCCCGGTGCAAAAAATTTAATTTGGGCCCTCAGGCCAGATGGGCGACCTTTTTCTTGCTTTGTGTTGCTGGTAAGGGCTCCCTGAGCTGAGGATGGGGCCCTTGAGTTGTGCTTAGGGGCCCCCTGAGCAGTGAGAGGGCCCTTTGTGATGGGCTTCCTGTGTCTCAGGGGCCCCCTTAGACGACTGTAGAGATAAAAAAAAGAGGTCACCAGTTTGCCACGAAGGCTCGTGGGCCTCTGAACTGCGCTTGGGGCCCCCACAGGTATGCTCGGGGGCCCCCTGAGCGTAGGGGCCCCGGTGCACTGCACCGCCTAGCCCCATAGTAGCTACGCCCCTGCCCCCCACATTCGGTACGTTTGCTGGGCTATGATAGAGGCGGATTGCGCAGCTGTTAAGAAACACTGTCATCAGGTCATAAAGACACCACGAAATTGCGTAACATTACTGAATTTCGTTGTTCAAGACCTTCATGTCAGTCTGTCTACTAAAGGAAATGTCATTATTTATTCTCCAAAAAACACGCCGCAGGCACATACATTTAGACCAGGGGTCCCCAAAGTGGTCGCTATCGACCCCTGGGGGTCGATAAGAGTTCTCCAGGGGTCGATTAATACACGGGGTTCGAAAGGGGGTCGATTGATAATAAAGAGGATCAATTAAATTGTCTAGGAAAAAAATGGGAATATTCCAATAAAAATCCAAAATAACTGACAACCCCCGTTGTAACATGGGTTTTACCGAAGCCTGCGTCGCGTTAGGTATGTGTTAAGGAGAAAACATACTGGAGCGGAGAGTATAGCAACGACGAAAGCGAAGAACAAAGCGAAAACAAATAAACCAATTGGATTATTGCGGTGACTCATACTGGAGCGCAAAGCGGTGAGGTAATAAGGGCCCATCCACAAATTACGTCACACGAATTTCATGATTTTTTGACCCCTCCCTCCCCCCTTGTCACAGGTTGTCACATTTGTGGGCCCCCCCCCCCTCCCCTGGTGTGACGTCACATATTTTGCAATTTTAAATTTATAAATTAAAACATAACTTCCAAAATTATTTATGTATTTCTAGTTAAAAATCATATCAACAATAAATCAAACATTTAAGAAAATATTTAAAAAACATAAAAAATTGAATTAATAATAAAAAAAATGAGTCATTATGTGTCCATTCCTTGATACTGTTTATTATTGGCATAATAGTCACTTCATTCTTGATTCCGATAGTGTTGGGAACATTCGATGTGTCAACATCATCTTCAACTTCCGCCACGAGACAAAAAGTGATACAAATTATGCATGTGATGTCACAAAGTTTATGACACGTCCCCACCCCCCTCAAGGTGTGACGCAATTTGTGGATGGCCCCTAATGGAGCAAAGCTTAGCGTTCAAACTGTTTGATTTCGCCGCTTTACTCTTCACTCGCATTGCTGGTTTGCTAGTGGTTACTCCTGTGAGAAACGAATGTAGACCAATTTTTGAATTGTGTCTCTTCTAAGGTCCGTCTTTGGGATAAGAAAGAAGTTCAGCATCACAATTATTTTATTTTACCTAAGCTACGTGATGAACTCAACAAGTATTAAAACTTTATTTTTTTTATTTACTTCGGGTATTTAAGCATTTTATATTCGGAAGGACGCCGGTTCGAATCCCCGCCTGGGCATCCGGATTTGGGTTTTCCATGGTTTCCCCATTCACTCAAGGCTAATGCCGGGGTGTTTCCTCCAAAAAGCCATGGCCGAATTCCTTCCAGTTCCTTGCCCGCAGTTCCATCCCGCCTCTAATGACCAGCTTGTCGACGAGCCGTAAAGTAACAGAGGTGGGGGGGAAGGGGGGGGGGGAATTGAACGCTGCTGGTTCATTATACAAAAGTTGCACTGTTAAACTCTAGTATGGTTTCCACTCTATGTATTGTATATCAAAATGCAGATTTTGTCCTTTACATAGAATATATCGTAATATGCCGAAAACCATTAAACTTAGATACTTCTTTTTTTTATCTCTTTCTTATCTAATTCTATTGAATAGGTAACTTTTAGATGTAATTATTATTCTTTCCAAGTCTAGATATCTATTGTTAGCAAAAAGTAGCAACAATGCTCTCTGAGAAAGAACAGGCAGTTCTTTATAGCTCGTGCCGGAATAAGTTGCGTCTCTTACTGTCGCTATTTTGTTGTGCTGCAATCGTATCGTGTTGTTCATATTATAAATCTGAGTTTAATACATACAATGTCGTCTACCAGTGCTAAGAAGAAATGCAGACAATATTCACACGAGTATTTGAAATATGGTTTTGTGCCATATTTTGCTAATGAAACTATTCCTATGTGCTTGTTATGTGAAAAACCTTTCAGCAATGATGCTATGAAGCCGGCGAAAATGAAAGACCACTTGGAAAGGATCCATTCTGATAAGAAAAACAAAGATTTTCAGTATTTCAAAATGCTAAAAGAGAAATCGAGAGGTCGGCCAAATTTAAGTACATATTTGAAGTCATCTGTTAGCGCTGATAGTGAAGGAGGACTGAGGACATCCTACAGTATCTCTCTTAACATAGCAAAGAAGGCAAACCGTACACTATTGGTGAAGAGATTATATTACCAGCTATAAAAGATGTAATTGAAACTGTTATGAAGAAAGACTCTCAACTAGTTTTAAAGTGCATACCATTGAGTGCAAATACTGTGCAGCGACGTATAGAGGAAATGGCAGATGATGTGGAAAGAACTTTGACCTCTGATCTCCAGCATTGTAAGTTTGCTATTCAACTTTCCAAACCTTCTCATGGCTTATGTTAGGTTCCATAGTCCATCACTGAATGACACTGTTGATGAATTTCTGTTTGCTGAATATCTTCAAAGTAATTCAAAAGGTGAGACAAGTTTTTTATGTTTGCAAGATTATTTGAACAATCACAACATTCCTTTTGGGAATATTACTGCAGTAGCTACTGACGGTGCACCTGCTATGGTAGGCCGTTATAGAGGATTTTTCGTCTTTTTGAAGGAAAAGGTTCCTGAAGTACGTTCCGTTCACTGTGTCCTACACAGGCAGCATTTTGTAGCCAAAAAATCGAGTGGCGAGCTGCATGATACTCTAAAAGTGTGCATTAGGTCAACTAATAAAATTAAAGCTCATCCTCTCAATTCCCGACTGTTTGCGAAGTTATGTGAAGAAAATGATGAACCTTTCAATCGATTACTTTTGCACACTGAGGCAAGGGCGTATCCAGGATTAGAACTAGAGGGGGGCAGGATTTGAACTAGAGGGGGGCAACTCATTTTGGTTTCGAGGAAGTGGGGTGGGGGACTGAAACATGATATTACAAAATCAAACTCAAACCTATTCAGGAAACTATTTTTATCATTGATTAATATAGTAACCCAACTACTTAATCTAAGGACCTACTATGTAGTTAATTAAGATCGTAAGTCTTAGTTTTTTATGTAAACATTAATTGTCTCGGATTTTCAATTTCAATAATTTTGTTTGTCAATATCTCATGGTGTTCTTTCACGAAATTTCGATGCACACTCATCAGACAAAATCCAGTCAATCTTTCTCTCCCAAAGTGGTCCTGAACTAGTTCTTCACTCGTCGAAGCGTATTGAAGGCAACTTAATTTTTCTTCTAGGGGGGGCAGCAGCCCCCCTCTGCCCCTCGCTGGATACGCCCATGCACTGAGGTAAGGTGGTTGTCAAGAGGTGATAGATTGCAGAGGCATGTTGACTTGTATGACTCGTCTGCAGAGTTTCTTAAGAATGTGGATACATTACTATGTGATGAGTTAAAATAGTGCAAGAACCATCTGTTCTATTTGGCAGATCTTTATTCGAAATTTAACGAAGTACAGAAGCGTTTGCAAGGAAAAAATGTTACAATTGCTCAAGCTCGAGCAATTATAATGGCCTTTCAACTAAAAATGGACCTGTTAAAATCTTCACTGGCACGTAAAGATTTTAAATATTTTTCAAACTTTCGACTACTAAAAGAAAATGAAGAGATACTCGACCGTGATTTGGAGATATATGTTAAACATCTCGATAAATTAAGAGAAGACTTCAAAGCACGTTTCGATGACTTTGAGATCAAGCATGTTCCTGAATGGTTTGCTTCTCCATTCGATGATAAAATTGATATTGAACCTGACTTAGAAGATGAACTGATTGAAATATGCGTAGATCTGGAAGCTAAAGCGTTGTTTAAAAATGAAAACCGCAGTGAATTTTGGAGCAATAACAATATTGCTACAAAATACCCCAAGCTCAGAGCAGAAGCCGAACCTTTCTTACTTGCATTCCCAACTTCATACATGGTTGAAGCTGGCTTTAGCCACGCGAATGCTATTTTGACAAAACAGAGAAACAGACTGAACTTGGAAAACCGTGGTGATTTGCGACTAAAACTTACCAATTTTCAACAGAACATCAATAATCTTGCTGCTGCCCTTCAGACCCATCCATCTCACGAATATCAACTACTTTAATAGAAAGGTATGTGAACATATTTTTAATGTATTCAATAGTAGTCGTAAAATGGCAGATGTTTTTTCATCGAATATAATTGATTTAAATTTTCGATGATTATTTTGTGTTTTACATTTTATGACACTTACGGCTATAGGCCAGTTTCCATCCATTTATAATTTTGTTATTATTTTTTACGATTATAATAACAGTGTAAAATATTTCCTTTTTCTGTTAGTGTTGTTGGGTGGATTTTTTGAAGGTGTGGGAACTATAAATACTTTCTTTGGGTTGTTATGCAAGTCTCCTTATTGCTTAGCATCAGAAATGCTAAAAATGATTTAAAAATTTTATCAGTGGTGGATCCAGGAGTTTTTCGAGCCGGGGCAAAAACTGTGGGAATGCCGCCCCTTGCAACATTATTTGGAGCCCCCATTTTTGCCGTCTGAGCCCAAGTGTCGCCGCCCCGACTGTCGGCCAAACACATTATTGTCGCCGCCCCGATTGTTGGCCAAACTCATTGACTCATTGTTGTCTGGCACCCCGGTTTACACCCCCCCCCCCAGATACGGCACTGGTTTTTCTTAAACGTTTTAATCTGGTGGTCGATAAGAAGACAAATGTTCTGAGAGGGGGTCGACGTGAAAAAAAGTTTGGGGACCCCTGATTTAGACAATGTAACACTTACATATTTGCACTCATATATAAAGACTCCACATTAATCTACAACGTTAATTGATTGTATCAACTGTGACTGACTGACTGTCTGGTGATCAGTGAATTACGTTTATTTTCTGAGTGAAGGGCTCTTGATTCTTAAGCCGATTGACCAGAGATGATAGTGATATCTGAACTATTAGTAAGTTAATAGACGCAATGTTGAAGTCTTATTATGCACCTGGAAGTAATTCATATGGTGCGACAGTTGAAAACTCGCCTGCTTAAGCAACGTTTCAGTAACACAGGTTTGACAAATCTCAAGCCCCCATAAAATATAAGAAAATCCAAGGAATTTGGTAGTCAAAGTTATTAGCTACTCCTAGTTTTTCAAATTTAGCGGCTAACTCGAAATACCCCATTCCTGACGAGGCAACAATTGTACAATGGTAATCAATATACGATTCGCTGTTCAGTGCCACAAGAGTGCGTACCGAATATTGGTTGCCTAGGCTGTTAGGATGCACACGTCTCTGCAATAGGCTACACATCAATTAAGCGCGGACGATAGTAATGATATGAATCAAATGTGTTGTAAAAAATTCGTCAAATCGTCAATATGTTTTGGAAAATGCGAGACACGTTTCCCGAAAGATACTGGAAGAAAACTCCTGTGAATGTGGCCAACGGCAGTCTGATTTTGACCAAGGAAACACTCCCAAAAATAAAGCAGGCAGTCATAAATATCGCTAGCTTGGGGGGGGGGGGGAAACAGAATTAAATTCGAGTTTAGCTGTGGCAAGTGGAAACATAGTATCTCAAAGCTAAAAAAAAAAAAACAGTGAATTAGATTCTGAGTTTAAAGCGATAGCAGCCCTCCACTTCATAGAAGTTGTGGTGAATGGTTAGAGTCAGGTTTTCTGGATAGTATTTGCAAGAATATATCTACGTACACTGCACAACCGGTTCTGTTTTCAGGAACTTAGACACGGACAGAAGTTAGCATGTATGAAATGTCACATTTCGTGAATTTCATGGTATTAACTGTGAACTTTAGCCCGCCCGTGGTATTAAAACATTATACATTATTTAAATGCGTCCAGTGTCACATCAACAATGAGGTAGTCATCTGAGTTAAAATATTTCGCCGCATACAGGCAAGTCATACGACAGAATCAAATATAGGCTTACCATTTCCTCCACACACATATGCAAAGACGTGGAATTTAACGCGCACAGTATGGCGCTAAGCATTACATGTGTTTGCATTCTGGTTTTACGGAAAAATCTTTACTGCATCGTGAAACTAAAATTCCCGCTGCATTGAATTGTGCTTTCCTCTCGCAATGGTGTAGATAAAATCACACCATAGGATTTTTCCTGTTCCTCAGTCTCCGCAAGTTTTTTACGTCTTGCTGTATTCAGTATTTTATTTGTGGTGTTCACAATAAAGTAATGTTACATGATACTAACGTTAAGTGCCATATTATCCTCACTTCAGTCTCTCAGTACTCTATCAATGTCAAGTCTATTTTGAACTAAACGGTGTCAGCTATAATAAACGAAAGGCATCATATACTGTAATTACCTACAAAAATCCTGTTATGCTATACAAATCATAAAAAATTGGCACTTGATGAACCAGTGTTTTGTAAGTCTGTCAGCTCTGTATACGAGGTTAGTATTTGTTTTTGTACTTACATTGGAGCCGGCGGAGCAGCAGGAGGAGGTGCGACTGGGGGAGGGTACCGACACACGATGGTGATGATCTCGTCGCCGTCCATCTCCAGTCCGGGGTGGAAGCGTACAACAATGTTGTTCGTGAACACTCTCTGTGGTTCCTGTACACCAAAGTTCAAAACTATTAAACACAAGCGATGCTGCTTCCTAGAGCTCTGTTACTCGCATTTCAATTAATCAGATGTGACAAAGCCACTTTATTCGGTGGCACACCCGCAAAGGCTTTAAACAACTAATTACGAGGAAAAATCAAGTTATTGCAGAATTTTGATCGACTTAACAGAATAAATTAGCTAAAATGAAGGCGCTTTTTTATTTATTATTATTATTTGGTACAAGTACGGGACTACGACTTACCGAATATACCGTACAAGATATAGTGATAAATTCACATTGAGGGATGAACTTTCTTTACCTAATCTACAGACGGACCTCGATTAATAATTTTTTTATGCACTAACAGAAACCTCGCTATGGATATTAGAGCTCATGAGAGAGCTGTACAAAACAACCGAACAGGAAATTAATAAGATTTTAGGTTGATCATATTTCATGTTGACTAACAAGATCCCTAACAGAACTGAAACTTTTCCCGTGTGATTTCCAACAGTGTTAACCGAATATCTTTAATACATCGCCGCCTTAACCACTTCACCGCCTCTGTATAAACCATTACTACGAACATCTATAACAAGATCTATTAAAAAATGTAATAGAAAATCCTGAAATGGAACTAACTAATCGTATATCTATACAAATTTGAGATTAATTACAAATGGTGCAGGGAAAATTTGAGTTAAAGGAGCTTAAAATTTCGTCTTAGGGGGCATCCATAAATTACGTGAGGTGAAATAGGGAGGGGGAGAGTCCGGCGAAATCACACCAAGGGGGGGGGGGGGGCGGTCTACGGAAATACAAATTGCGTGAAAGTCGATTTTAGGGGGGTATTTCGTCGAAAAATGGGAGTGTGACCGGATTTTGAAGGGTGAACCTAAAAAAAAGGTAACAAAAAGTTTCGAGGGCGATTTCTAGGTGGCGGGGGGATCTCACGGACCAGATTTCACCAGAGGGGGAGGGGGGGGGGGGTCCGGCCAGATCTCACAAGAAAGGGGGGGGGTCCGGAAATCCGGAAAAACACCTCACGTAATTTATGGATGCTCCCTTACTGTAGCTCTAGAAGGCAGCTATGGTTCAATACCGGCTTATACAGGACCAAACGTCCAGTAAAAACGTAGCCACCTCATGTAAAGGATGCGAACTACTATGGTTACTTCAAATGTTGTATTGATTTAGTCCAAAGCTAACCCGTTGGGCAAAAGTAACACAAAGTTATGGGAAGTGACTAAGGAATTTACGTTTCTTGCGTCAATAAGCAGAAACAATATTCTCTCGTCAATGTTACTGTGCAGTCAATGTTGGTAATTAAGATGTTTGCGAAATTATATAACATATATATTGAAATGAACCTGACAACAGATTTTCAAATTAATGAAATTAGTACATTAAGCTCTTTCTGTGTTACCTGTTGCGTGCCGCATCCTTTGAGTGGAAGTTCGAGGCTGTAGGTGAGGCCTCCCTTGCCAGCCACCTGACAGGCGCTGTTCCTGTCGAAGTCTGCATAAGCGATGCCAAAAAAGGGCTCCTTGAACTTCAGCTCAATGTCCATAGAACCGGCGCCACAGTTGAGAGACGCCTTGGTTCTATTCAGCGTGATAAGCGGAGACAAGTCGTCCAGCTTGGTAACCTGAAATTTTTCATTTTATTCCTTAGTCAACACGTTACCTCAGGTGTCTTCATCAAATTACAATATTAATAACCTTCTCCTTTTTGATTTTAGAAAAGAAAGTAGTGGTTGAAACCGCTAGGTGATCTGAGACTCGAGTCGAGCGTTGTGCAAGGCTTGAATCAAGTAGTGTACTCGAACAAACATATATAGTGGAATCATTAAAAACAGAACTCTGCATGCTGCGACATGAGAGTCTCTGAAGTAAAGTAGCTGAAATTCGAGCACACTAAACTGGTGCTCGGCTAATTTATCATTCCTACGGAGTTTCGAGCATGGATGATTTAAATAACTAGTTTTTCTTTTCTCGCTATCTTCCCATAAACACGCTAACTATACTGCAAAAATCCGTAGAAATAAACATCTGTTATGAAATAGAAATTGGAAAAATTATTTAAAATAACAAAAACGGCGAAATGCCGATCTGGCAAAAACATTACACAGAGAAATTTTTGGATTCTCACGCGAGAGAATTCACGATTGATATTATTCATTATTATTATTATCATCATTACTCCGCGATTCACTAAAAGTGTGAGGCGGAAGGTGCATTACACCTATCCGAAAGGGTATTGGTTTGGAAGCGGTATACGAGATATGTCAGAGGCGCCCATGAGCTATTGTGAGGAACCATCCCAGCATTCGGCTGGATTGATCCGGGAAAACCATGGAAAACCCAGATCAGGATGGCCGCTGTGCTTTGTCGAAAGCTACTCCTGTCCTCGCCCGCTAGATCCTTTCTATTCCATTCCCTAATCGCTCGTGGAAAAAAATGAGTACGGAAATGAATCGGTTCTGACCCTGATTTCTCATATCTTATTTTCGCGGTCATTCCGAGATATGAATGTTGCTGGTAGCAATGTTTGTTTCCTGTCATTCCGAAATACGTTAGTCAAGAATTTTTCAATTAGCTTCTGTCGAGAGCAACGCCTTCGGTGTTCCCGGTCTTCCCAACCTAACTCCTTCAACATCGCATTTATGCTTTCCCTCCAACTATATATACTTGTCACCAATCGGGCGGCTCTTCTTTGGACCGAGCGTGGTGGTGTAACGGCTAGCGTTCTAGCCTCGCATTCGGGAGGACGGCGGTTCAAATCCCCGTCCGGGCATCCAGATTTGGGTTTTCCATGGTTTCCCAAATCACTCCAGGCAAATGCCGGGATGCTTCCTTCAAAAGGCCATGGCCGAATTCCTTCCCATTCCTTGCCCCCCATCCTAAAGACGTTAAGCAGACAAAAAAAAGCTCTTCTTTGGACCTTCTCTAATGCCTCAATTAACCCAGTTTGATGGGGACCCCATACAGAACAACAATATTCTAAGTGAGGAAGCACTAGTGACTTGTATGCAATCAATTTAACTTCCGGAGTGCATTGTTTTAAATTACGGCCTAGAAATCGGAGCATACGATTTACTTTCCCGATTACATTCTCGATTTGCTCATTCCACGACAAATTATTACGAATTGTTACACCTAGATATTTAGCGGAACCTACCGTTCCAAGGACAGTACAATTAATTGTACTGTATATACAGAGCTAAATGGTGTCACCTTCTTACTTACACGCATGACTTGGCACTTTTTAGCGTTTAACTCCAACTGCCAGTGTTTACACCACGCAATTATTTTCAGAATATCGTCTTGTAATAAAGCGCAGTTGTCCTGGGATATGATTTCACGATAAATAATAGCATCATCGGCAAATAATCTTTTCATCCCCCTTATTATGTCGCACAAATCATTAATGTATATGAGAAACAATAGAGGCCCTATCACGCTTCCCTGGGGAACCCCGGACCTCACTTCGGTAAGTGATGAACGCTCACCATCAAGAACTACACACTGTGTTCTGCCCTTCAGAAAGCCTGCAACCCAGTCGCATATTTGTCTAGATATGCCGTAACCACGAAGTTTCCTGAGTAACCTAGTGTGAGGCACAGTGTCGAAAGCTTTTTTAAAATCTAATAGAACTAAATCAATCTAGGATTGTTCATTTATTATACGGCACAATGTTCCGCATGTCTCCCTCACCGTCATTGTCGTAACTACAGTAACAATAGACCTTAGTGTGGAAGCAAATACTGTTTAAGTGCTTTCAGTTTTTATTCATTATACTAGCTCGTACCCGCGACTTCGTACTCGTGGATTAAGAATTTTTTTGCCAGAACTGAATATAGAAAGTTGTTGATAACAAAGGATTGGCCCCAAACAACACCGAGTCGGCATAATATGACAGTAAAGCTATCACTATATCATTCTACCGTCGAACCTGTCTCTTGAAGAGAATCAATTTCCAACATTTTTCTGTCACAATTCGATAAGGTCTCAAAATTTCGTGACTACAACTGTTAAATGTCCTGTACCCTTCATACTGATTTCCTTGTCAAATTCCATCAATATAGATATAGCCATTTAGTCGCCAAAACGTAATAAAAAGACAGAGACTTACTTCCGTATTTATAGTATTATTACTGCGGTTTACACACACACACACACTGACTACGAACAACCCCTGAGGGATCATTATAACGTAAAAAAGTGTACACCTACAGCATTGCAAGACTACCTACGATTTGCCTCGCATTGCACCCCTAACTTTGTAATATCTACAGTTTAACATTCAATCCGAATAACCGACGGCCCAGGCGTGACTCTTACGATCAAAAACATTTTTTAAAAATCTGATTCTCCACGGAGATCTGAACCGGAGACCACTACCCAAACATTAATAAGCAAGAGCTTTAGCCACTGAGCTACATGACCGCTACACGGAAAAACAGTAGAGAGACCTCCATATCCAACGCGTCTGTCTATCGCCGTTCAGTAATATTTCGAAATTATAAGGCAATATATATTATTTATACAGATAATTTTTCAACCAAATGTAGACAGTATTTTTCTCCTTGTTTCAAAGGATAAGTATGCAACGTTTCATCGAGATCAGATGAAAAACTGTGGATTTGTATGAAGAACAAACAAACCAACAAACAAACAAACAAACAAACAAACATACATACATACATTCATCTTTATATATATAGATTACTGCATGTCACAAGCACAATGACAGCGAATCACCCCTGAGGGATCAATATAACGTAAAAAAGTGTACACTTACAGCATTGCAAGACTACCTACGATTTGCCTCGCATTGCATCCGTAACTTTGTGATATCTACAGTTTAACATTCAATCCGAATAATCTACGGCCCAGGAGTGACTCTTACGATCAAAAACAATTTTTAAAACTCCTAGCTTCCATGGAGATTAGAACCAGAGACCACGACCCAAACATTTGTAAGCAAACGCTTTAACCACTGAGCTGCCTGACCACTACACGGAAAAACAGTACAGAGACGTTCATATCCAACGCGTCTGTCTATCGCCGTTCAATAGTATTTCGAAATTATGAGACAACATGTATTATTTATACAGATACTTTTTCAACCAAATGTACACAGTATTTTTCTGCTTGTTTAAAAGGATAAGTGTGCAAAGTTTCATCGAGATCGGATGAAAACTGTGGATTTTTATGAAGAACAAACAAACCAACAAACATAAAAACAAACAAACATACATACATACATTCGTCTTTATATATATAGATTACATTGATCATCATTTTGTGGCCAGATCGATCGCTACTCGGCTTACTAATATCCAGAAATTATCAATTTTCTAGCTTGTCGTTGTGTAGCATATACGTTCTCTTTACATAACTGTCACCTCTCATATTAAGAGTTGTTCTCAGCACAGCTTACAACGTGCGAATTTTATCGTGGAAGATAAGTAGTTTATTTACTGTCCTACAGCTATTGCTATTAGCTCTCAGAAAACTTATACAGGTTTGAATTCATTTTATGTTCGCTCACCTTACTGTCTTTTAAACAACTTGTATGAATTTACAAATACGTGTTTCCATATACTAATCGTAAACTTCCAAACTGAATCTGAAAATACGATTTCGTGTAAGTACCCTTATACTTGGAAGCATTCTGAATTCGATAGGTTCCAAACAGGTTATTTGCCTTTCCAAATCGGCCTCACTATGGTTGGGATATATGAGGGAAATTTAATTAACTTTTTTCTTTAATCAACTGAATCTACCGGGAAATACTTCTATCAGTGCAGGTTTTTTTTTTTTTAAGTTAATAGTGACATGACAGTAACCTCAGTACAGACAATAAACTACGCGCCGTATTAACAGGAGTATTTTTACTACTCGCGCATACAACGAAACGTTTAAAATTAAAGAGAAACAAATAAGAAAGTTTGTGACGCAGGACGAACCGCGAACACACCAACAGGACATGGAAGCCATTCTAGCGGCGATAACGAGAAGCCATAGCAAGAAACATAGCATTTGCTTGTGGCCCTCTATCTACAAATGAACACCTACTGCATACAAAGATGTTTTAATTATGGATTAATTGTTAATTTTGTGAGAGCAGATTAGTTTTGTGTAAAACTTTCTCGGGCTTCCCACCGGCGGAAAGTGCAAAGTGGATGTTACGCTTCGAAGCCGCCCTTCGACTTCATCCGCCGGCAAAAATGAAGTCAGAAACAGGCTTCGAAATGTCGGATGCGTTAGACTCTCCAAATGGGAGGACCGGAAACGTTTTATACAAAAATAATCAACTCTCACAAAATTAACCATTAATGTGAAACTAAAACAACACCTATCTTTTGGTTCCCTAATAAGTCTTCTGAAAACTACAGTTCTTCTACTCTCCAATTATCTTCAGATGAAATTTCCATGTCAACCAATCAACCACTCGCTCTCTTGGCAAGCTATAAAATTCAGGTCTTCCAGCGTGGTAAGCTCTTCACCTGAAGATGGTGACGGAGTGTTTGATCGCCGAAATACTGAATGAAAACACTGTGTTTTCTTGGTTAGTTTCCCGGAAGCAATATATTCGTAAGATTAATTCCCATCATTCAAGAAATTTGCTTTTTGTTCTTTCAAGTACGCCGTTACATTTTGTGCCATCTCTACAAAAAACAGCAGTAAATTTTTATTTACGAAATATCTTAGCTAATTACACATATTTTAATGTTTTTGTATAACTCTCTTAAGGGTACCAACTTTCTAAATTTGGATTTAACAAAATTAACAACTTCGATAGTTTAACTGGCAGTAACATTTTGCTGGCTAGCAAGTACTTCCATCCAATTAGTTGCTTGTGTGTCCAACATATATTGTTGTCGATAGAATATATTAGGAAGAAATCACCGTTGTGTGGGGATATGTTTAATCATTGACTAATGAAAGCATTTTAAAAGAGTAAGCAACAGTGTAAATCAACAAGTGCGACAACTCATTCGTTTGCCACATCAGATTTCTCGTTTCCGTGAAAATCTAAGCACTGCACAGCTGACTCATAATGCAGTGAAGTCTTCATAAGTGAAACCTCGTTCGAGCATCGAAGCAATAGAGACGTGTTTCCTGGAGCGCGTAGTCTGTCTTCTTTGTTTGCCGCATTAACACCGGCGTATATATTGCGTTTAGTCAATATTAGACTAATTTCTGGATAACTGAAATAATTCATTATTGTAACACCGGGTATGTAAGCCAATACTCAACCGGCGGCGGTGGCATCGGTTGCCATCATGTTCCTATGGTTCCTATGGTTCCTATGTGTGTGGAATAGGTTAAAACAATGAAATGACCTTTCCGGGAGCAAGACGACCAGCAGCCTGCCGGGAAAATGGAGAAGATTCCACGCGTCTCCAAGCAGCAATCAACTATTGCAGCCATGTTAGAGGAGAGCATAAAGACGACACTTCAACAGACTGCGCCGCAGGATGAAGTAAGTAAGTAACGCAGCACCAACATCAGCATATAATAGCTATGAGATATATAAAACAGTCCGTTTGTGATTATTGTTCAAAGTATAGATAAGAATATCGGTAGACTACATCTGATGGCGTTAGGGAAAATACTCAGGTCGGAAAATGGTAACTATTTTAGCAGCGTCATTAATATCTACCCTTCAGGACGGAACAGAGTAAAAGCAGAGATATCCTCAGCGACGGTGTGCTTGTGAAAAGTAGTGTTTTCCCCAGATACAAACTGGAAGCATATATACCAAAGTAACTGGTTACTAGACAAGGGATAGTTAGGAATGTAGAGATTTCATTAACAGAGGAAGAGAGCAGTTATTTACAGCCCTGTTCTGGTGCTTGAAGTAAGAAGGTTCTACGAGGGTGGCCCAGAAACAAATGCACCACATTTTTTCTCAGCCCCCAACAATGGTACGAGTGCGAATCATGATGACGCACGCCCTCACTCAAGTTTGAGGACGTTAGAACACATCACCAAACAGGGTTGGACAGTGTTACCCCATCCACCCTATAGACCTGACCTAACTCCCTCAGACTTTCACTTGTTTGGGCCATTGAAGAACGCCATTCGTGGGAGACATTTTGAGGATGACGAAGAGGAGATTCGCACAGTGAAGAAATGGCTTCGTGAACAGAACAAGGAGTGGTACCGCCAGGGCATACACGCTCTTGTGTCTCGCTGGAGGAAGGCCATAGAATGGGAAGGAGATTACGTGGAAAAATAGCGCGTGTAGAAGAAACATCATTTTTTTCTTGTATATATGTTTCATTGTGTTCAATAAATAATTTTTGAAGGAAAAAAAAAGTGATGCATTAGTTTCTGGGCCACCCTCGAATAAGAAAAAGGTGAAAAATGCGTGACCATAAAGAAAGCCTTGCCGGTATGTGCTATCTCATTTAAGATTGTAAAAATCCATGGATTGTGATGCCACGTAGAACCATTTGTACCATCTGTTATCCACTGCTTCAACTGTTTGCGATATGGACACACAGTAAACAATGTCGCAGCCAACCACGCTGCAGACTTTGCGGTGGTATCATGATAGCAGTAGTTGGGCTAATGCCTCCCAACTTGTATGTTTATATTGCGTAGGTCCCCATAACGCTACTGATAAACCGTGCCCGGTGTTTACAGAACAGAAATAATTAAAATTCAGGGTGGTCTGTTAAAAAAATCAGCTATCGTGAGGAACTAGCCTCATTCGATAAGAAGCCATATGCAAGGGTGTCTGCAGCCCCAACACCGAATATCAGAGATACTTCCAAGTTTCCGGCAATGCCTAGTAATGAGAACATGTTGTCGTTCCCACAATGCACACCTCCGCAATTTGATCAGGCCAAGAACGAACCCAGGCTTGATTAGACGAGATAACAATGCACCACATGAAACTCACTTAAAAATCGTTCGACTTTTTTTTATTTATGGTTTTACGCCTCGTCGACGTCGAGGTCATTAGAGGCGGGAAGGGACTGGGGACAAGGTATGGGAAGGATATTGGTCATGGCCTTTTGAAGGAAGCATCCCGGCATTCGCCTGGAGTGATTTCGGAAAACCATGGAAAACCCCAATCTGGATGCCCGGACGGAGATTCGAACCGGCGTCCTCCCGAATGCGAGGCCAGAGGGTTAACTGCTCACCCACCACGCTTGGTGAAATCGTTCTACCTCAAAGGATGCCTACATCGAGGAATATATATAACTGAAAAGATTACCGGAAATATCCCATCCCAAACAAAAGACCAACGATGCCAATACAAAGTAACATACCGAGACCTGTGAATAGTATGGAGGGTCCTACAACCTCACCAGACAGTATTCATGTTCAACTTGATTATTAAACTGTTACAGTAGATATAATCTGGAGAGATGAGGGATAACATTACTAAGATTATAGAATCCACAAACAATGCGCACGGATTAGAGGAACAAAGAGTGTTAACCAGTCAGGACAATGGAGAAGATTTTGCTGTGGAATGCATGGTCTATTAGTCCAGCAAGGAAAGTCTTATGCAGTTTTTGAAAGAAAATTCTGTCCCCATCTGCACTTTGGCGAAACATGGCTAACACCGGAGGAGAGATTCTCATTTACAGGCAGCAATGTAATCCGCCACGACCGACGGGCGTATCCATCCTAGTGCAGATCAACAGACACTTCTCTAATATCCCTTTGGATCTACGAGGGATTAATATAGGAAGTTGCGCGGTTGAAATTTCTTTTAAGGCCAGCGTTGTACATTACTGTTAGTTTATAAATCGCCTGGAACGCCACTCTCTAGTGAAGACCTGCATCTCATCTCCAGACAAACTGACAATCACTGGAGATCTAAACGCCCATCACCCTACGTAGAATTTGTAACTTTGCGGTAGTTTGTTTAGGGATTTATTTGAGCGTTTTTGGACCAAATTTGGGTGATTTACTTATTTTTGCTTATGGCTTTACGCCTCGTCGACGTTTAGGTCATTAGAGGCGGGATGGGATTGATGACAAGGAACGGGAAGGAATTCGGCCAAGGAATTTTGAAGGAAGCAACCCGGCATTCGCCTGGAGTGATTAGGGGAAACCATGGAAAACCCAAATCTGGATGCCCGGACAGGAATTCGAACCCGCGTCCTCCGGAATGCGAGGGCAGAGCGTTACCGCTCACCCACCACGCTTGGTTTGGGTGATTTAGAGTGTGGTGCAATTATTTGAGAAAAGCGAGGCGGAAAGGTTGCACCACCGATGCTTAATAGAAGAAGAGCACTTTTAGGAGGCGTCAGTCTGGTTGCGCCATACTCAGAAAGTATTAGACGTCTAAGGCTACGGCCACACCTGCGTGTTTTCACGCCGAGACCTAGGGGGGGGGGGGGGGAGAGAACGCGAACTGTAAATCCTGCAGATATTGTCACACTGGCGTGTTCTTCCCGCGCTTGAAAAATACGCCTATCCTATCCCGCGCGTGCACACACCAGCAGTTTTTTCCGCTAGAAAGGTTCAGTCATCTTCTGCTTGTCAACTTGACTGGTCTGGAAATTATGAACTGGAATTCAGTAAGTCATAAGAATGCAGTAATTGCATTATGTGCCGCGCTAATAGCTGTGCGTAGCCGTCGTCGTGTAAGGATAAAGTACTGGATCCATCCCATACTGAGCGACAGGTCAACGAAGGGAAAATTTGTGCTCCTACATACACGTGCGTTCTAAAACGGGAGAAGATACTGCTATCCATGAATTCCTATTGATATCTCTGTTTTTATAATCCAAGTGTTTTAGACCGTACAAACAGTGTGTTTTTGCACTTGTAGTATTATAAGTTCACTATCTAAGCACTCCATAATATCAGTAAACAATGAAAACGCAAGAAACAAGAGCTAGTCACGCGGCGTGTTTTCCCGCCAATGTCCCGCTGACGAATGGGGCCGGTGCTCATTCTGCTGCGAGCGACCTTGAACACGCGCCTCTTACCACTTCCCACTGCGTGAAATCACGTCTGTCTGGCCGGTCCTATAGATTTTAATGTAGTTCATATTTTTGACGGGATTTCACGCACGAATTCGGCGTGATAAAACGCAAGTGTGGCCGTCGCCTAAGGGAGCATCCATAAATTACGTGGCTGTTTTCCTGATTTCCGGACCCCTGGTGTGATCTGGTCCGTGAGACCTTCCCCCTAGAAATCGCCCTCGCAACTTTTTTCCCCCTCTCCCCCTTGGTGAGATTTCGCCGGACCCCCCCCCCCCTCTATTTCACCTCACGTAATTTATGGACGCCCCCTAAGTAGGAGTGAGCTGGTGGGAGGGCGCATCGCCGCATCTGAGTGAGTGCGTATGATTCCGCCCCTAGGAGGAAGACAAACTTGTGAAACGCAATTTTTTGCTGGTGTGAAGCATTGGTTATATCGTTTGGTAAATGAAATCAGATCAACGTTTAATGGGGAGTAAGTGAAATTGGCCGAGTGGTGTATCAAGTGTCGTATTAGTCTCTGAGAAGGGCTCAGAATATTTTGTCTGCAAACCCAATAGAAGAGTGTTTTTTTAATATAATATTAAATTTGTGTTAGTTTCACGACCAGCGAAGTAGATTTGCATGTATGAGTTTTGTTTCAGTTAAGGGTGAAGTGTCAATGGACTGACATAGTTTCAAGGATACATGTAGAGGAACTGGTATGAATGTAACTAAATTTGAAGGGAACAATTTTGATTTGATAACGCTTCCGTAACGTACAGCAAATAATTTTTCCGGACCTTACTGTTGATTATATAACGTATAGAAAATTTCAAATGTGGTATTAGTTTTATGGAACTTTGTGGCGGCGGGAATCTTCTGATAATTTATCTTTAAATTTAGATATCGGTCGGTGGCTTGTTTCTAGAGAAAGTACAGTTGGAAATAAAGTCTCAGACTATTATTAACATATTTGGTTCGATTTTTTGTGTCGGCAATTGAAAAGAAACCGTTTCTATTTCTGTGTTGATAATTTGAATTGCAGGAGGCTGACGTTATTCCTGAAATTTAGGTTGCATCGCAGCCACCGATCGTATTTAAGATTAGCTGCTCCTTTCTTACACACCACTGCCTGCAAGTATTTAAATGCGTCTTGCATATTTGAGGGAGTGGACTGTTGTAATAGAAATAGACTTACACACTGCTCTACCGCAGAACGGCTGGGAAGGAATATAGTACAATGCAATGTTGTTGCAGGCCATGTTTCCACAGTTGCTTAATTAATTTCACCGCCAATGCAACTGTTTCATTTATTTATTTTGCGTCGTACGCGTTCAACTAGAAATTAATTAAGCAACTGTGGAAACATGGCCTGCCACAACATTGCATTGATTCAGTCCTGCCAGACATTTCCAACAGGCCTATTCAGCTACCTACAAGAAAACGCACCTTAAACTCCAAAAAACCATGGCGAACATCAGATTCAACAAGAAGTGCAAAATTAATCATATTCGTCGCTGATGATGCCTCGATGAGAGGTGAAACGCGTACGACGCAAAATAAATAAATGAAACAGTTGCATTGGCGTTATATTTTCAACTAGAAATTAACTAAGCAACTGTGGAGACATGGCCTGCAACAACATTGCATTGATTCAGTCCTGCCAGACATTTCCAACAGGCCTATTCAGCACCTACAAGAAAACGCACCTTAAACTCCACAAAACCATGGTGAACATCAGATTCAACAAGAAGTGCAAAATTAATAATATTCGTCGCTGATGATGCCTCGATGAGAGGTGAAACGCGTACGACGCAAAATAAATAAATGAAACAGTTGCTTTGGCGGTATATTTTCAGCTAGAAATATAGTACAATTAATGGAAGAACGTTATTTAATCTTACTTAATGTAATGACAGATCGCCAACAAAAATCGGAATACCCATCGAATCTCCTTCCGCGCAGGATATCAAGCTTGCATCGTCAAATATAGCCTTGGCTACAGATTGGTCCGTAATTCAACATCTGCTGGGCTCATATTACTTGTGTAACGATTCGCTAAGCTCCCCGTTACATATCACTTTTTATTGTATATAAAGTAAAGGATTAGAATATTTTTCCATTTCTTGGGATGTCCACTGTATGTTCGAAAGATGCGCATGAAAGGGTGAAAGGCAAGGATTTTACACTTCAGTGAAGGGAAGTCTGGCTGGCGCGACGGGCTGGTGGCTTTTTGGCAGAATGGTAAGAGGATTAGGGATTTCTGTCGGGCAGGCCGTAAACAGAATTCCTTCCTCCCGAAGGAGACATCGGCTCTCAAGGATTGCCGAAACTTAACGTGGCCAAGAGAAGCCACAGAATCACATGACGTTAGATGGTCAGCCAATCACAGGGAACATAGTACTAAGATTCGGGGAATTTTATGTTCTATGTCGACTTCGAGCCACAAGAGGCGGAGTTAGAGTTTACCTCCGTGGCGGCAGAAAAGGACGAGGGCACTTCCTTCCAGTCGGGAGGGCAGCCAAGATCACGTCCATTCCGGAGCCCAGACGAGTCACTGGCGACTTGGGGTCCATGTGTGCTGGGCTGACTTGTGTCCTGGAGATCATCTGAGGCGCACTTCTAACTTGCGACTTGCCGCGTACTGCTGGCGTGGCCAGTTACGACGATCGACCCGGTGGTCATCTCCGCTCAGCGCTACCGGCCGTGGAAGATGAACGGTAATGTGTTTCTACGAAGCCATTCAGCCTGCAACTCCCTAGAAACTGTACCCTTAAGCGCATCTGAGATAAAGATCCTTGCTCTGATCTGATAAAACCACTGAGCTAGACTGTGCAGCTGTCGAATGACAGGTTAATCATTCGTGGCGTCCCTACCCATTAAAAATTCATTACTGTTTGCTATCATCATAACTGGTAACATACTTTGCATTAGAATAATTGTGAGATTTTTAAAGTACAACTATACTTGTTTGCTTGCATTTAAAGGGCTCATTGTACGTCTGAGCGTTGCTTAGAAAATTGCACAACCTCTTGTTTATTAACGTAATGGTAAATACGCTCAGATTTGTAGATGCCATTGTAAAAATCTTTATTAAAATGTCTATTTTTGACCGTTTCAAATCCCAAAATCATCCAATTCTCATTTGAATAATTTACATTTTGATATTCAATTATAGTACCATGTATAGCGTAAAATTAATTAAGAATTAATTAATAATTCCCCCCCCCCCCCCCGGTGATACGCTACACTTGCCACTACTACTAAGCATCAGCTCTGTATGAAATATCCAAATTATACAAGCCGGCCTCGGTAGCGTAGGGGCTAGAGCGCTAGCTCCACGTGCCGAAGGTCGCCGGTTCGAGTCCGGCCGAGGGCATGGGTGTTTAAGAGTTGTGTCTGTGAATGTCGTGTCCGTCTTGTAGTGTCCATGTGTCAATACTTGATAGCAACAAGTTACTCTAGAAACTAATACACTGGAAAAAGTTGTCACATTGAGCTGGCTGTATGGCCTCATTATCCGAAAGCCATTAAAAAAAAAAAAATATTATACATGGAATATAAGAAAAGCAAACTGCCAGCGGTAGAGAAAAACCGCAGTGGACTTCGAAATGAGCAGACTACCACACCTTTACGAAAAAAAAAAAAATCAGAACGCGGCCTCTTGCGCCATACCAGTCATGCGTCCATTTACTACACGCAATCATGCAAACGCCATGTGGCGGGATGATGATTGTCAGTTCGAAGAAAGGAAGGGAGCATTCCGTCCATACCGGAGGTCGGCTACAGAGAGCAATTTTCGCTTTAAATAAGACCCAAAGGCCAAACGCGTTTTCAAGGGGAAAGAAGAGAATTGCCTGGAAAGAGTTAAGTGTAAAGATGTTGCCATACGAAGGCAATGGGTGAAAATTAGAAATTTCAAAAAATTTCAGCAAACACCTTAACCATGGTAGAACCAAAGGAAGCTTTGCTGGATGAAATATTAATGACGTTAGCACCACCTTGCGTGGAATATCCAGTTACAATAAGATATAACATTGATAATGGCACTGCCAATTTCTAATGCAATCATTCGTCGTTGAAGAACTTAATCGAGCATTACTTGGTGGTAAAGGAACAGCTACTGGCCTAGATAACATCGCCTATCCAATGCTCGCCAACCTACCTTCTACTCCCAAATGGTATCTCTTAGAGATATTAAACCAGGTTTGGACAAGGAGCATAGAAAAACAGAAATAAAGACAGCAATAGTAGTGGCCGTAAAGAAAGCAACCAAGAGTTCCAACAAATCAACATCATTCAGGCTTATCATTTTACTATCGTTCGTGTTCAAATGTCTAGAAAAAATGTTCAAATCACGACTTTAATGGTGGTTTGAAAATCACTCGTTCCTACCACGATTCCAATTAGGGTTAAGGAAAGGCGCAGTAACCATGGAAACACTTGCCCATTTGCTGGTCGACATTCAACTGTCTTTAGTAGAAATGATTATATAGACTTAAAAAAACACTAATGAAAACGTAGCATTGCCGATCCTTGTCAAGAAAATGGGAAAAATTCTTGGTTCCCAGAATGTTTATGACGTACCTGTATACATTATTGCGCAACAAGTAAAAAAGGAAGGGCATATCGCATTATTGGCCGGAGACACAGAAGGGTAGTTCGGCCGCCGGTTTGGTAGAGTATATATTTGCACGCGCCTCTGTCGTGGCCACCCTTAACCTAACCCGATAATCCTACCGAGTAAAAGGGACCTACAGTTTAAAGTGGCATCCGAACCACGGAAGCATTCTGGCGTACTTCACATTACACAGCAAGCTGTGCCGAGGGAGAAGGTTGGGTTAAGGCCTTTCAAACTCTCAGCTGAGACAGAAATTCGAACCGAGGACCTTTCGATCTCCATTCAGACACCTTAACCACTGAGATCACTCCTGTGTAATAGGTGGTTAACCATCAGAAAAAAATCGATCCTGGTCCCGTTTCTGTTCAATATCTACACGTTCTGACATGCATTTCATATCGCAAGAAGAAGCAACAATACTACAGAACGCAAGCTACCTTTGTATTTCTACCGTAGTGGAATCAATCTTTGAATGTCAAAGAAGGCTAAGCACGACGCTACAAAGACTACAGAGTTTGGCTTCTGAACCATGGTATGGAGATATCAACACACAAAACACCAGCATGCATTTTCACCAGACACAAAATACTCATAATAACGAATATGAAAATATGCTCTTATACCTGTCGGGTTAAGCCTCATGTCAAGCAAGTATCTTTGCTTAATTATCGACAATAGACCGAAATGGGTGACCCATACCAAGAACGTAATCAACAAATGGGAAGCATCATATAATGTAAAATGAACAACAACAGGTGTATGGTGGGGCACCAAACCTAGCTGCAGGACCCTAGTACGACCTCTTTTTGACTGTGGATGCATTTTCTTTGGATCGGCGCCGAATAACATACTGTCCAAACTCAGTAGGTACAATACAAAATTCTTTGCTCCTGTCTGGGGGCCATGGTTTCGACTCCCAAAAACTCCTTGTTGGTGGAAGCCAAAGACACACCACTACATCTTAGAAGGCAATATATCGCCACGAAAGCGCTACTAAAATGGTCGCAACTCCAAAAAAGTGGATTGAACGAGAAAATCTCCCAGCTGATGCTCCATTGTGTCACCAGCTGATACAGGATTAACAGGCCTATGCCTTCTATAGCTGCAGCGTTCACTGATGTATAATCATTACAAAAAGATATCATTAAGTCATGGCATATAGGATGCTACACCACAAACTACTACAATCTTATAAAAGCACTAAATATACACTTAAACTTTTGCCAACAACGAAACTTGCAGGCCATTATAAAAAATTGGTACAGATCAGTACGCAGTGGAGAGAACTTTTGATTTACTATACAGACGGTTCTAAGTTTTCAGACGTAGTAAGATGCGCATTTGTTAAAACTCAAACACACAGGTGCGGTAAATACAAGCTACTTCCCCCTTCGAGCATTCTGACAGCAGAACTAACTGCGATCTTAAAAGCTCTACGGAATGCCAGCTACTCCGATCGTAAACCAGTTATTATCCTCTGAGACTCAATTTCGGCGATGCAGCTTCTAAAGCATCCCAACCCTTCGACTCAACATCATAAGTTGTATATCTATCATAGAGAACAGAGGTCAGTCAGTTATTATGGCCTGGATTACAGCACACTGTGGAGTAGCGGGAAATGAGAAAACTAATTCACTAGTTAAGGAATGGGCATATAACGGAGAAAAGATATTCTTCGAAATACTCTATATCGACTATTTCGTCTACTTCAAAAATAAATTGATGATTTCGTTGCGAATGGAAGGCAGACTCCCAGACGAAAGGAAGGTTCTACGAAGCAGTGCTTTTGGTCTCGGCTCAATACGAGGCCATTAACCCGGCTCCTGGGGTGGTCAGAGCCTCCTCCTCTGTCCGCCACCGGAGTAAATCTTGTCTGGCGTGTCCTATCGCGGGGGTGGGCGCTCTGCTCTTCAGTAGGCCTGAGTATGGGGTGTCTAAGTCCGGCAGGGACCCAGTTCTGCGGGGTATATCGCGGTCTCCTTGCCCAGGGTTACGGGTGAAGTCCTCAACGGCAACAACGGCGGAGAAGATCTTCGGTACATCACTGCTGGCGGATGAGGCAACGGATCCTGGGTACCGTAGGCGACATTAGGGTTCTACCTGAACAACTCCTGCAACCGAAATGGCTCTGCACGTGGCTACCTGTTGCCCCTGCAGAAATAGCTGTCGAGGTCGAGAGGGAGTCACGAATGCTGGGCAAGTTCATGGCTTCTAACTACCGTCCCAGGCGATGTAGTGACGTGGAGAGGACACTTCGCACGTACCAAACAATACGGGGAGTCACAGTCACCGGTTATAAGCTCTGTGCTGATGGGCGTGCGCACGAGCGCTAGGGGTGATTTCCATTGCGGCTAACTGGTCAGTTACCGCCAGCCTCAAGCTGGGCAGCCGCCAGCCAATTAGGTACTGATCCACCTCTCATCTTGCGCTTCTGTAGGTGTGTGGAGCAGCAAGCATATCAAAGTGTTTGTAACATCGATGAGATAAGCATCAAGAGTGCAGTCGGGCCCACAATCGGGAAACGTGCTGCCCTAAAAGACTTAAATGGGGAACCTATTGTTGACAAGCAGAAGCATTTGGAAAGATGGTCAGAACACTACACCAACCTTTACTCCGGGGCAGTCAGCACAAAGCCCGAAGCACTGGACGGTTTACCTACTTATCCCATTGCATCAGAACTTGATGATTTACCTTCACAGGACGAACTTCATTTTTCACTGAAGAAACTCAAGCTGGGGAAAAGTACAGGTCGTGATAACCTACCGGCCGAAATAATTAATCGTGACTGTGTCTTTCCTGTCATATATGATCTACTAAAGTGGTGCTGGCATGAGGGCACAATACCGCAGGACATGCGAGATGCAGATATATTTACCGTATATAAGGGCAAAGGTGATAGAGGCGATTGCAACAATTATAGAGATATATTCCTCCTCAGCATTGCTGGCAAAGCTATCGCTAGAGTGGTCTTGACAAGACTGCAAACATACGCCCCACGTGTCTACCCCGAATACCAGAGCGGATTTCGTACCGGCCGGCCGTTCCACGAGTGACACGATCTTTACTGTCCGCCAACTTCAAGAAAAATGCCGTGAATATTGTGTGCCTATATGCACGGCTTTTGTCGATCTAAATAAAGCCTTTGATACTGTCAGCCGTACCGGCCTTTACGACATCCTGCACAGAATCGGCTGCCCACCTACGCTGCTGTCTTTAATCAAGGCCTTTCACGACAACATGCAGGGCTCTGAGATATTTGAGGTGAAGCTTCTGCATCCTCCAAGGTAAACCGCGGTGTACGACAGGGTTGTGTCTAAGCGCCCACACACTCTGGAATTTTCTTCTCTGCTCTGCTCTTAGAAAAAAAAAACCCTAGTAGCATTTAAAAACTGTGACGTTGGAGTACACCTGCATACAAAGAATGACGGTAGACTTTTTAATATAAGTCTATTGAGGTTTACTAAAAAGCGAATTGAACCAATTGTTCGTGAACTTCTCTACGCTGACGATGCGGCTTTTGTCGCTAATACGGAAGATGAGATTCAGGAGGTGCTCACCAGATTTGGTCGTGCATTTCATCTGTTCTCGATGAATGTTAATACCAAGAAGACGGTTGTCATGGTTCAGGGTACAGACCGTCTCCCAAAAATAACATTGGAAGGCATCCCTCTTCAAGTGGTAGAAAACTTCCACTATCTTGGCTCCACCACTACCTCCAACCAGTCCATTCAGAAGGAGATTGACGCACGAATCGGCAGAGCCGCGACGACCTTTGGCAAGCTGTTGTAACACCCTTCTCGGCGTACCGACCAATATTTTTTTTAATGCCTATTTGGCATCATGGGAGGTCAGCCCCATTTTATACAATATATTATTCAGGCCCTTCTCTTACAAAATATATTTAAAATAAAATACCAGCACTTTGCTATTTTAAATGCCTTGGTATATTTATTCAAAATTAATTTACAAGCCAACTTCACAGCTATCTCAACAATTCTAACACACACAGAGATTCTATAATCTTCTTATATCCAACGATATTATTGTATATTACTGTCTGTGGAAGGCTGTTTAGAATTTAATATTTACATATCTTTTTTTTCTTACAGATTATTTATAATGAAAAGATTAATACACACAAAAAATAATCAATTAAGAATTATAATAACAGATATGTTATAATTGCCCCCACATCGAGGCACAACTAAATGATGGCACACATTTATTTGCCGAGATGTTCTTTAGTTTTCAATCACTGTCTCTACCAGTCCACTTACTTCTTCCACTCACAACTTACATCTCGATGTCATTGAATCAATGTCTCATATCTACACAATGAAATTAACATATTTAAACAAATACACCAATCTAGCATATTGTCTTTATCAGTCCTTCCTTGTTTATAATGACAACTATTTCTCACACAACTCAAGTGACAATCAACTATTCGCAATTACTATCTGTCACAACCTTTTGATCTTCCCTTTAGGCGAGACTTATACAATTTCAGATCTACAACGTTTCTCAATCCTAATCTTTTATTTGACCTAGGATATGCCAGTTCATATGCGCTAATATTCGGTTTAGAAATTACCCTAAAGGGTCCGTGATATATTTTGAAAAATTTCTTTATTTCGGAATTTATTTCTCTGGATTTTTTTTTCATTCTCACCAAACTAAATCTCCTATCTCAAACTCGGTCGGTTTTACCCATTTGTCATACCGCCTTTTTCTATCTTCAGCTTTCTTCTTCATTATACTTTTAACTTTAGTCATAAATTCTTCCCTATCGACGTCTTTCTTCGGGGGGAATTTCATATGTTCATTTATTAGATTGGGAGGATCTTCGTTGAACATTATGCGATGCGCGGCGTATCCCGTACTTTCATGAGGAATACTGTTAATTACGTTTTCACAATCATTTATATATTCAATCCATCTAGTATGTTTTGTACTGCAATACGTCCTGAAAAATCGGCCCAACTCCCTCATTACTCGTTCTGCTGGATTTGATGCCGGATGGTAAGCAGAAATTTTGATGTGTCGAATGTTATTATTGTTCATGCATGTGGCCCATCTTTTCGACGTAAATTGACTTCCATTATCGGACAACAATGCCCTAGGTCGGCCAACTTTCTCTAAATAGTCCTTCTCTAATTTATTCACTAATGCCCTTCCTGTGGCTTTTCTGATGGCATACAATTTTATGAATTTTGAAAATACATCTAACAGCACAAAAATGTACATAAAACCGCCTCTTGATTTCGGCAATGGTCCGTACAATCGACCGCTACTAAATCTAATACTCCACCAGGTAATATATTTTGCATGAAATTCTTTGATGCTACTGTTGACACTTTGGTGCGTTGACACACATCACAGCTAACTAACCTTTTAGCTACTCGTTTGCGCATATTATCGAAAACTATTACTTCAGCCAGCTTACGATAACACTTCTCGGGTCCGTAATGCCCCATGCTGAAATGTGTATAGTCGATTATCTCATTTATATACTGGCTCGGCCAACACACCTTCCAGTCATCGGAGGTCTCCTCCCTCCGACGAAATAGTACACCTTCATATATCCGATAATACTTTCCTAATTTATCGTTAATTTTTGTTCCCAGATTTGCTTCACTAGCCTAAACATTCATCTTCGTTTTGTTTCCTACGCATATTTTTGCAGATTTCTTTAACATCCTTTTCTAATGGAACTCCTTTCATATAATATATTTTGCATATTCTCTCCGAACTTTCCATTTCTACAATTTTATCTTGTCCGACGGGCAAACGCGACAAAGCATCCGCTACATAGTTGTCGGCGCCTTTAATGTAATGTATTTCGTAATCGAATTGTTGCAAGAACAACGCCCATCTGGTCAGCCGCCCGTGCAACAGCTTGCACTCTTGTAGAAAGGTCAATGCCTTATGGTCTGTGTAAATATAGTCTTGTGCCCCCACAGGTAATACTTGAACTTTTGAAATCCCCATACTATACTTAGGGCTTCTTTTTCGGAAATTCCATATGACCTCTCATATTTACTCAACAGCCTACTGCCGAAAGCTATAGATTTCCTTTCTTCTTTCCCTTCAACATGTTCGACTTGAAATATATGTACTCCTAAGCCATAGTCCGAACTGTCCGACTCCATGCAAAAAGGCAATTTCAAATTCGGATGGTGCAATATTTTACTGTTGGCTAATTCTTGTTTTAATTTTTCAAATGCTAACTGGCATTCCGAAGACCATATCCAAGTTACATTCTTCTTCCTTAATGCATTCAAGTGCGGATTATTAAATGATTGATCCGTAACAAACTTTCGATAAAACCCACATAGGCCAAAGAAAGATTTCAACTGTTTTTTATTTCGTGGAATAGGAAAATCTGCAATAGCCTTTAATTTCTCCTGATCCGGTTCAATTCCCTCGGCCGTTACTTTATGTCCTAAAAATTTTATTTCTTTCTTCACCAACTCACATTTAGATAACTTTAGCGTCATGCCCCCTCTTTTTAAAGCCTTTAGAACTTCTTCAACGGTCTCACAATGTTCTTCCCAATTTTTTGAACTGATTAAAATGTCATCCACATAAATCGATAATTTACCTAGCAGCACGTCTCCAAGAACTAGTCCAGGGCACGTATAAATACCGAAACAGAAATGTTTAACCCAAACGGAACGACACAATATTGATAAGATTTTCCTCCATATAAAAACGCAGTATATTTTCTGGACTCTTCTGCCAATGGAACCTGCCAATAGCCAGCGGTTAAATCTAGGCTTGTCATGTACTTCACACCATGAAACCTTTGCAGCATTTCTTCTAAATTTTCCGGCCTATCGGTTTCCTTCTCCACGATTTTATTTAAGGTTCTTGCGTCTAAAACGAGTTAACAGAACCATCTTTCTTACCAACAACAATTAAGGGATTGCTGTAGAGCTATCGCTCCGTTCAATTATTCCCCAACGTAACATCTTGTTTATCTCTTGTTCAACTGCGTTCTTCTTAGCCAAAGTACGGGATACGGCTTCACAAAAAACGGTACATGCTGTTTTATTTTCAATTTACATATAAAATTTTCACGACACCCGGTCGATCGGAAAAACTATCCTTATATCTTTCCAATATTTCCCGTAGGCGTTCTTTTTGTTCCCACGAGACGCCTTCCAATTCGCTTACTTTTCTTCTTAAAGAATCTCCACACGACCAGTCAACATTTCCTTCAGCCGCCTCAGCATCATACAAATCGTCATCTTCTGTACCTATCTGGCGCATCATCTGCAGCTTCAAGTTTCCTAACACTTCGGAACCACTCACTACTTCCTTCCAAAATGTCATTACGTGTTCCTTTCCATTCTTCAAAATTTTAATTTCTCCTTTTCCACAGTCAATTTGCACCTGGTATTTTATTAAAAAATCCATACCGATTATGCAATTTAAGTTTAAGCCCGGTATTACAATACAACGGTGCTCTATCTGAACTTTATCCATTTCTAATTCCACCCAAATTTGCGTTTTTAGTCTCTTGCTCAGTTTCCCGGTTGCCCCCATGATCTGATGTGGTTTACCGGCATTTCCGTCACCTTATATCTTGCTATAATGTTTTCATACAACGTGTGTGATATCGCCGTCAGGTCGCTTCCGGAGTCTACAAGCGCTTGGCATTCTATTCCAAATATCTTCACATCAACTAATGGCTGTCTTATTTTATCCTCTAAAACGTCATGCACTTCTTCACTTAACAAATCTTTCACAATTTCTTCATGCGACCATTTATCTCTTTGCAACTCTGGCAAAAATTCCCTCTTTAAATTGTTTACATTATACCGCGTCGGCCGTCTTCTGTTGTACCCTGTACCAACAATTTCTTGCATCTTTCCCTATGGCTGAAATCAGAACAAATTGCGACTTCGTTATTTTGCTGCGCTGACGCGTTCGTACTGTTGGACTACCTTTTGTTGCATTTCAGGCGCTCTTCTATGAGACACACCTGGATTTACTTCTTCGTCGACACTCTTTAAAAAAAATATTCTTACTTTATTTCCTTCATTTTCATTGGATTCACTATTAAACCTATTTTCTTCAATTATATCTTCGCCCTCTTCATCGTCACTACTCCACGTACCATCACTGTCAATGCTTAGAGGTAGTTCATTTCTTTCACTGCATAAATTTCCTTCTACGAACACATCTTCTTCCAACTTATGTAACTCCGTCGCTCTCCTTTCCATGTTCTGCACCACCATCTTTGCCATTATCATCATGTACACTGATTCTGGCCAACTCCGATATATACTCATTTTCCCATTGCTTTCGCTGTCCACTGACATGGTCCCACAGTTGTTGTTATTCATCCTATGCAAACATTCCCACCACTTTAGATATTCTTCTTTGCTAGATTGCTTTGTCCGGTAGTCATTGTAATCGTTTACTGCTTTGTTATCACACATATTGGATGGTCCTGCAACCACTGTATCCGCCACTGATAGGACCTTTACAGTTGCGGACTTAAGTTTTCCGCTCCTTTTTCCTCGTTAGGTTGTCTGTTACCTTTCATTTTCATGTACATAGTTTGTTTGTATTGCGGTCGCTGATTTCCCTGTCCGTTCGATACATAACCACGCTCATTGTAATTGTTAGTGTTGCCTTCAAACTGTCGCATGTCGCTTCTGTCTTGCCGATTCACCTGTCCTTCTCCTCTTCCATACACATTATCTCCTCTGTATGGCCAATTATTTGATTTACCATCAAGATGTCTGTCCCCATACTTTTTATTCTCGTAGCCGTTTCTCTGTGACCTTCCACATTGTATTCGTACCTTTCGTTACACCGATCTACCCGCTCAAGTGCATCTAAGAAATCATGAATCCTATCCCACTGATTAACAACTAGTTTATCTTGCACTTGTCTCGGAAGCTTCTGCAATAATATTTCGATCTGCTCAACCTCTCCTACTGGTTGATCCAAATAACGCAATTCCTTTCGCATTGCGTCGCAAAAATCTCGCATCTTCCCATCGCGTCTGCCAAAACGACGACAATTGTAAAAATCACTTTTCACTTTCCTCTGCATTTGTGCAGACCAGAACTTTTCGCGAAATCTTCTCAAGAATTCATTGTAATCATTGCACTCTTCAGCTACTTCACAGCTCCAGGAAAAAGCTTCGTCCTTCATTTTACCTCTGACATAGCGAATCTTCTCTATATCCGACCATTCTAATGGTAAGTCTTTATCATAGATCTTTACAAAATCTGCAGGGTGAATATTCCGTTCGGTTTAAAAACTGCATCAGGTAACATCGGCGGAGTATACGTATTCACCGTTCCGGTAACAACCGCGCTAGGTCGCCGTTCAACCTTTTCCAATCTTTCTTCTACTTGATTGAATCTAGAACCAATCTGTTCAATTTCAATTTTAACTTCACCTATCTTTTGTCCTACTCCTTCATCAATCTGTTTTTTCAATTGAATGATACTGCCTGCAGTTTGTTGCTTCACCAAAATTATTTCTTCCCGACATTCTTTTTGACTTTCAAACATGATGTTTCCGATAATGGCGTTTTGTCTTTCATTATTATTTGCTATACGTTGATCCATTTTCCCGGCTACTTCTTGTCTAACCTCTTCTTGGAAATGTTCTAATTCAGTCCGCACCTCTTGCTTCCAATTTTCTTGAATTCTCTTCATCTCATCCCTCATAACCTGGAAACTTTCTTCATTCTTCTTTTGATTTGACATAATTTCTATTTTCAATTCCTGAATTGCTCTTTCCTGATTTAACATAATTTTTGTTTCCATTCTTTGACTTGTTTTTTCTTGATTTGACACAAGTTCTGTTTTCATTTCTTGCATTTCGATTTTTCTTTCTATGGCTTGATTTAATATCATTTCTTGGAGTTGCTTGAAACATGACATGAACTGTTGGGGATCTACATTCCTTTCTCGAGCATCAGATGTTCGACTTAATTTGGTGAGACTGTGTTATTTACATCATTATCTCGCCCATCGTCGCTGTCCTTATCATTTAACCCATTGCAACCATCAATACTATTAATATTACTGCTTTCAAAATACTCTGCAACCCCTTTTACCTCAGCATTAATATTTGGACTGCTAGCCAATTCCGCTTGAACAAAATTACTATTACCACTTCGGATTCTAAATGCATCTTTATTATCAAAACTAATAACTCCAGAACTACTCGTCTGCCATTCTGACTTATTATTTTGGTCCTCACCCAAATCAATTTGCGCATCCTCTCTAACCAATTTAAGGCAACCGTTTTCCATCTTTGCAACAAATTAAAATAATTTAGCAACAATAATAAATTTTATTTACGCGAAAAAAAAAAAACCGATAGTATTAACAATAACTGCTCTCAGATTTATACAGCACAACACCAATAGTACAACGATGTATTGCAACGCCGATAATACTATGCATAGACTTGAATACTGGACCACAAAAACACTTACTAAATTTCGTATTATCTGTAATGCATACAGAAATGCACGACAGAAATATCAAAAGTCCACTTGGTACAGCACTGCAAATAAGCAACCATGTACATGCAAACACAAACAAACAACAAAAAAAAAAAACAAAAAAAAATCAGTTCTTTACAGTTACGATATTCCTCGAAAAAAAAAATTTCCCCCTTATTTTTTGTTTTGTTTTAAAAACTTGTATTATTCCTTTGTCTTAGCTATAGTCTTCCACAGACGCCTATAACCTATTTTAAACATGCTACTGCAATTTTACAATCTTTTAAATTTTTTTTTTTTGACGTTCGTTAACTTAATTATTTTCTGACAATCTGTCTTTACTTAATTTGTTGCAAAACAATAGTTCTTACATCACCGTTACAATTTAATTATAAATTCTGATTGTAAAGTCTTTACTTTATTTTCTTTCTGACTCAGTTCTTGCCTCAATTACAAATTGCTTTACTTGAAACTTTAATATTAAATGATAGGCCTACTTCTTCTTTTTTGTTGAATATGAGACCGCAAGTCCAAAGAGAACTGGAATCTGTACTTGCCAATCTGCGCCGATCTGCTCCACGTCGTCCTCAGAAAATTCCTCGATAAACCGATCCTGGCAGTAGAATCGCCAAATGTAACACCCTTCTCGGCGTACCGACCAATATTTTTTTTAATGCCTATTTGGCATCATGGGAGGTCAGCCCCATTTTATACAATATATTATTCAGGCCCTTCTCTTACAAAATATATTTAAAATAAAATACCAGCACTTTGCTATTTTAAATGCCTTGGTATATTTATTCAAAATTAATTTACAAGCCAACTTCACAGCTATCTCAACAATTCTAACACACACAGAGATTCTATAATCTTCTTATATCCAACGATATTATTGTATATTACTGTCTGTGGAAGGCTGTTTAGAATTTAATATTTACATATCTTTTTTTTCTTACAGATTATTTATAATGAAAAGATTAATACACACAAAAAATAATCAATTAAGAATTATAATAACAGATATGTTATACTGTCTACATTGATATGGTCGATTCTATGAATATTTGGGAGTAACAGTACA
Source organism: Vandiemenella viatica (assembly GCA_031002005.1). Lineage (NCBI taxonomy): Eukaryota > Metazoa > Arthropoda > Insecta > Orthoptera > Morabidae > Vandiemenella > Vandiemenella viatica. The sequence goes on along the minus strand of CM061921.1, from coordinate 338,885,907 downwards.
AAGGAACATGAAATGGGACATACCCATTAATTCGTTAGTAAGGTAGAGCAAATTCTAGGCTGCGATTCATAGGTCGAATCTTGAAAATTTGTAATGAACAAACAAAGGAGATAGCGTACAAATCTCTTGTGCGTCCACATTTGGACTTATTGTTGTGCCATTTGGGTCCGTTTCGTAAGGGATTGATCGAAAGTATAGAGAAAGTACAGAGAAGAGCCGCTCGATTCGTTACCGCTTGCTACGGTCCTTATGAAAGCGTCAACAGAACTGATTAGTAGATTAGGTTGGGAGTCTCTGGTAGATAGACGACACCGTTTCGTTAAAACTTATTCGTAAAACATGCGTACTCCCACTTTCACTTTTGAGTGTAGTGAAATACTTCTTCCACCAACCTATTTGAGTCGGAAGGACAGGAAAGATAAAATTAGAGAAATAAGGTGCCGGACTGATTCTTATATGAATTCTTTTTTCCCTCGTACCATTAGGGATTGGAATGCAAAGCAAAGAGATTAGCTTTGGTGCTGTGCACCCGCTGCCACCCACAATTTTTGTGAATTGCAGAGTATATATGTAGATGTAGATGTGTCTGGAGAAACTGCAAGCTTAACACTATCCATCAAAATTCTTGTATACCAGACGTGTGTTCTGAGCATCTTATTGTACGCATCTGAGACGTGGCAAGAGAGACAGCTGAACGCTTTCCATATGCGCTGCCTGCGGACAATATTTGGAGTCACGTGGCAGGATGAAATGAGCAACGAGATTGTTCTGTCTATCACAAAGTGCCACAGTATTACTGCCAACAAACAAAGACGACTCCGCTGGCTTGGCCATGTCCATAGAATGGACCCTGATAGACTACCACGGAAAGTCATGCTCAGTCAGATTGCTAATATTAGAGACGCAGTAAGGTGCCCGATGCTAAGGTTTAAGGGACTCCTGCAAACGTGATTTGGAGAGCTCCAGCATGCGTACATTGGACTGGAGGCTTGCGCCAGCACGAGACACATATGGCGTTATCATAATCGCACGCCGACATGTCCAGACATGACAGAGCATGGGTTGGATAAAATAAAGCTGAAAAAGCTTCGTAACAGGGAAGTACATCCACCGGACCCCTATTTCGCGTGCGATAGATGTGGCAAAATTTGGTAGTGCCCGCCATCGGAACTATTCAGCCTCAAAAGAAGATGTGTTGCGCTCAACCCTGGCGACAACTGAGTTACTGCAACTATCACCTGCGAAGATGTTGTGCCAATATATACGAAGCAGTATAGCCACACATCCCAAGCAAACCGTGCTTCGACAAAAAGTACATGTTCTAAAAAACTAGTAGCAAACAAACCACAGGGTGCTGGAGACGTCACCTCCATCGCCCGAACATTGTCGAGAATCCATTCTGGGATTGCAGCATTAATGAGGAAGAAATAATAGACCACTTATTTTTTATTTGCGGTGAATACACTGAGATTCGCGACGATCTCATAAGGGCTTTGGCAAGGAAAGGTCAATCACTACCAACATCAATATCAGACCTTTCAGCATCAAAGAACCTAAAAGCATACCGGCTCGTGTATAATTTTGTCACCAGAAACAACATAACAATCTGAACGAATTCACCCTGTGGTGACGCTGATAGAAAGACTTATTACCCTGTAATACCACGAGGAACAAGGCATTTTGATTTAAAGTGTTTGAGGTGTAAATATTTTAAAGTGTATGAAATGTATATTGCACGACTGTACATAATACGTTAATGTGTATAAAAAGTATGTTGCATGGATGTATGACAACTTCCCAAATGCCATTAAAATAAAATAAAAATCTAAAATGGACGTATTCTGAAGGTCAGGAGGCACTTGTTTACAGCGCGGGATCCTTTTTATTCATTGCTTCTCAGATGTGGACGCGTCATTAAAGATTCTTCCACATTGGGGTGGGTAGGGGGCGGGGTTGAGGGAAACGGAACTCCAGAGCAATCAATAATAAGAAAATACAGTTTGCCATTGCACCTTGTGAGACTTAATAGCCAAAGTATTGATGATTATATTTCACTTCTGGGACAATTTTTTTGGGAACATTTTGAGTGGGGTGGCTACGCGATAGGTAGACGGTTTTGATGAGTCTGTTTTAGGGTGGAGAGTTTTTCGCGTTGTGCATGAGAGATGAAAAGGGGAGAGATCAAACACGGTGCCGACACATTTAGGCCTGAGATGTTTCGCAATACAATCCAGGCGCTTTGACAAAGTCTGCTGATCAGAAACTGTACAATACTACCTCTCCTACTCTGCTGATCAAGTACTGAATGACGAAAATTTGTTCCACCGCCGTGGCACGAACAAGTAAACCCCTTCTTCAACCTCAGACAACGTTGCAATGCCTTAGCTAGCTCGCTCAGTGAGGCAGGTTGCTTTCGAATTAATCACCCTGAATTCCCAAATCAACATTGTCACAACAAAATATGAGCCTGTGGCAAAATTATTATAACTATATCCAGACTCAGTTGTTGCTTTTCTCTGCAAATTTAAACAAATAAATGTAAAAACGAAACCATTTATGTGGAAACAACGAGATGAGTGTTCATTAGATGGATCACATTTACTTCATCCGTAAATAGAACAGGAGGATGAAAATGCGGCTAGTGCCCTCGCTCATTTCCCATCACTTCTTATACACTCAGACGGAGTTGTGATAAATGAATGAAATTTAACACAAAGTGTCCCCATGTGAAGAATATTAAATGGTTAAAAATTGGATGTTTTACATGTTAAGAATGAGAATCATGGGACTGTTTACAGTATTATGCAAAATTGATGGGTTTTTTTTTGCGTATAAGTGGTGAGCAGTGTGGTGTAACACGACACTTTTTTGTCCACAAGTTCTCGATGACCAAGTATGCCAAGGCGGAGAGTGACGACCCTCTACACTCAAATGTCTGTGAGATAGATCCGAGTATTGGTATGTTTGAAATGGGTGCATCATATCGTGAAATTTTCGGAAGGATTGGCTGTAGTGCAATCTCAGTATACAGACTTGTTACACAGTAGATGAAGGAAAGTTCTAGTACTCCCAGAGCAGGCACAGATCCATACAGAAGGACAAAAGCACGTGAAGACATGGAGGAAGGAATATATGGAGACGAAATAACGCTAACCCTCGTCTCCTACTGCGCATGCGCGGCGGCCATAGGGATAAACCCAAAACATTGGGCTGTTTGCACTCTGTATGCTGCTGAGAATATTTCATTTTCTAATATTCTAAAGTTTTCTATAATGCCAAGTTGTATTGCATATGGTTTCACAAACAGACAAGATAGGAAAAAAACCAGGAATAGCGTTTCATAAGTAAGTCACATTGTAATTATCGTTCTTGAAGAATCTGACAGGGGCCATTCGCTATAAATTTATTCATTGCTCTCAATAGGATCATATCGTTCTCAAATTTTTGTTGGTGTAGTGTACACAATTAGCATATGTTACTATTTTGCACCTGAAAAGCTAGCCTTATTGTAGACAAGTGTTGAAAATTTAATTTAAGCGGGTCATGTTTACATCGCGACTCAGTGAATATGGTATTCTGCAGACTTTACTAAAGTTTCAGTTTACACTGAAAGTGTACGATGAAATTAATTGTACTGAAGTTATATGTTGAAATTAGTTGTGATAATTTATGCTACGTGAACTATGAATCCTGATATTTTCAATGTTGTAGCTAGAACTGTAGCTTAAATTGAATTTTGTGTGTTGAGGTGGGCAGCACTATTATGGCCATGGTGATGCTATTTGATTATTGTTTTTCATGTAAATTGACGAAACTAATCAAAAACCAAGAGTAAATTTTTTTGATATCTCCCTTAGTTCTCTAGATATCAACAATCAAAAATTAGTTACAGGTATAGTTCCTTGTGCCTTTGGTGATATTTTTATTCTGGTCCAGGCCGCGTTTTAACCTAACCACAAGGATTAGTAATAAAATTAAACATCCAATCTGCAAGTGCAGCAAAATTATCTTTTGGTCCAGTCCGCATCATATCCTAACAAACTCAATTTGGAGACATTATATCTCGCGAACTAAGCGAGATATCGAAAAAATTTATTCTTTATTTTCGATTTGTATCGTCGTGATACTTAAGAATTTATCATCAAATTTGACTTTGGGGAAATGTTTCTTCTGAATTTCACCCCTAAACACTTAACGTTTGAGACAGTATATTTCGAGAACTAAGCACGATATCAAAAAATTGTATTCTTCATTTGTGATATGTCTCGTCGAGTTACATAATAATCCATCATCAAATTGCGGTTCCACGGTTGTATTATGATTTCCCTGAGGTTTTTTGTGCCATTTTCCGTGTTTCTCCAGCCCAGCAATATGGCGGCTTCCCCACGCCACTTCTCTCTATCCGGTTTCACTTTAGTGTGTGGTGAAGGTCCTTTCCGTCGTCTCCATATTTTCCTTCCTCCATGCCTGAAGACCACCAAATTGTGTGGGTGGCTATCGCTGACAGAGAGGTGTCTGTAGGCCAGATCCAAGCAGTGGTTACAGAGAGAGTCACTGTTTGACGCTGGGATACACTCTCTGCCCCTATGCAATGTATTCCATTGATCTGATTTCATTGCCAGCATCGTCTAACCTGGTGTACTGCAAGACGCAAATTGACACGTGGATGGCGTACATTTGTGTTAAGAGACGAGTCTCGATTCTGTCAGTGACAAAGTGATAATTGACAACATGTACGCAGGCGTAGTGGAGAAACGGCTTACCCTGCTGTGATTTCAGAACGTCACGCAGGTCTAGCTACTGGTGTTATGGTTTGGGGGAAATCAGTTTCGACAGCAGGACTGAGTTGGTTGTTTTTGTAGCCACAATGACAGCCCACCACTATGAGGACGGGGAGCTGCACGCTGTTGTGATACCCTTCATGTCCACCATCCAAATCGCATCTTCCAACAGGATAATGGGTCGCCTCATCCTGTGAACATCACAACACAAGCCTTGCAAGGTGCTACGATCACAATTTGGACCACACGGTCCCCAAATTTGTCCCTGATAGAGTATGTCTAAAATGCCAGGAGTAGACACACTAGATCACATGGTCATCCATCACAAACTGTGCAACAACTCGCTGCACAAGACATGCAGGCGCAGAGAGACATACCCCAAGAAGACATCTGAACACTTATTGATTCAATGCCGGCAAAGATCCATGAAGGTATATGTGCTCAAGGTGGGCGCACTTGTTACTAACAACTGTATCTAAAGATATTAAACTTAGCCTGCTCCATTTCAATTTGTTATCATTTCTTCAAGGTATCTATAAAGTTTCCTAAAATTCCTGTCTGGATGTTGCACTTCTAAATTCCGCCAGTGTATAATGTCTTCTGGCAACGAAGGGGAGATGGGTGTTTGGGTCTATTTATAACTACTAATATGTATATAAAAAGCAATTGATCATTTCCATCATGATTGAATTTTGACTCTGGTTTTTTTTTAATAAAAATTATTAAAAAACAGGTGTTTGCTAATGTTTTAAATTCATTCCGAATAAAAAATGTGACTGTCTTGTATTTATCTCTCAAATGTGATATGTAATTCCTATGTTAGCCCTCCTCACTGGCTGAGATCGCTGTGACACCATGTGTTGTTAGCTGGTTCGCGTTCCGGTGTTGGAAAGGATTTTCATCCTTCATTTCTAAATGCGTATTGATTGAGAACGTATGATACTGTTGATGGTGGTTGGGGTTCCCTTTGGTGTTTTCCAAAACAGTAGTCCTGAATGAACTGGCTCTGTATTTCACACTCTCTTTCTCTCCCAACACAAACATACCATCACAGTCATTCACTAATATTTACGAACACTTTCACACGATAAACCACTCGAATTATATTTACACACTTCATAGTGACCATCCACGCCCTGATACTGGATATCGCACGCACTTTGAATGGTTGTATTGTCTGCAAGTGATGTAAGATCGAATAAATATCCAATATAATCCAATATAATAACCTGTTAATTTTTTATTTAATAAATATGGTCTCTGTCATGCAGAATATGTTGAATGTTCCATTTTTAACTTTTAAAACACTAACTAGGTTTGACAGAAGAGATGCCAATTCCCTGGCCTCAGCTATTTATTTTCAGTTGATAACACACCTTGCCGTCAAGCGTTGCAGCCTCGGGTAGGCCTTCGCCGACAAAATCCACGTTGTTAGCTTGGCTCGCGTAGTTCGACTGCGCCGCCACCAGAGGCAGCACAAGCAGCAATCGTAGAAGCGCCGTCATCTGCAACAAAGTTTTAGAATTTGTAAAACTGCTCAGAAGACAAATTTTACTAAACATGAAACTGCTGAATATGACAAAGTTACAATGTGCCTCATCACATCTAGCTTGCTGGGTAGTCTGTAGCAATGATATAAGAAAACAATAAAAAAGTTGAAATCGTATGGTAGAGGGGGAGATTCTAGTTTCATAGTTCACAATACATATTGTATCATTTTTCGAAGAAGCTAAGTTTTTATATAGATACTTAGTATTCAAGAACAGAAGCAAGATTAATTATATTTGAGATATGACCTTGCAGTTAAAAGCTAAAGCTATATATAGCTGATAATTAAGGCCTGAATGACCGTTATGAAGCAAATGTAAAAAAGGAGGTATAAACTATTAAACTAACTTAGTCCACAATCCGAAGGTTGGTTGGATCCTCCCGAAGGAGGCATGCCACTTTGTCAGAGGTAGGACGCCCAGTTCCTTTCCTCTGGGACCTTTAGTTTAACGTGAAATCCGAACCACAGAACAACCTGGCATAGCTCATATGATCAAATACTTAAAAATCCCTGCGCCCACCGGGATTACCTTTCAGTTAATTCATTGCTAAATAATAAAAAAACACAAATACTCTATACACCGAGGATGTTTTCAACTTCAAACCGCAGTGCTAAAAGTCTTTTTGAAGGCTAAAATTCAGAGTGCTTTTGGAACCTATTTATTTTGAATAAATTTAGGATAGTGGTTCTAAATAAGGTATAAGTAGTCTACATATTTAAACTTCCACGGATTATGCTGGAGACGATACGTAGTTGCCGTCATTTACACAACCAAAAGAAGCGATGAAAGCTACGCGAAAAGTATTGACATATATATGAAAATACACGATAAACAGTGGAAAGAACAGGTGAAGAATTCACGAAGGGCTAGCTGATAAAACAAATGGAGGATTACGGAAGTTGGTATTGTTGCTCATTCGGGAGAACGCTGGTTCAAATCCCCGTCCGGCTATCCAGATTTCGATTTTCCATGGTTTCTCGAAATCACTTCAGGCGAATGACTGGTTTACTCTTGCAAAAGGCCAAGACCGATTTCCTTCTCGTTCCTTGTCCCTCCCCCATAATCCCCCCCCTTACTCTAATGACAACGACGTCGACGCAAAATAAAAGGTAATATTGTTTCTTTCGAGATTGATATTTACTGTAACACATCGCTGCGACCATTCTCACTTGAGATGAAAACGAGTGTGTCAGAAAAAAGAGTTTATACATTTGAGACATTTTTTTTTTTTTTTAAATGAGATGGTGATACTATTAATAAGCTGAACAGAAGGAATAAAACTTTCTTTTTTTAATTTGTGTCTGTCTAAGTTTCGATGAACGGGATTCAAGTAAAAAGTACTGGTTCGAGTTTGACGGTTTTTCGCTTAATATACAGCCCATTGTCTCGCGGATAAAATAGGGTATCTTTCATTTTGATGTGACGAAGAGAAAATAGGATTAAAAAAAAATAGCGTCAGTTTTCTGTTGAACATGATTCACTAAATAACTGCTGGTTGGTTTTTGATGAGATTTCCATTAACGTGCATAGTAACGCAAAATATGGTAAGTTTAAATTTGATGTGACTTGATAAAGTCATAAGCTTAAGATAACTCTTCATTGAACGGGATTCACGCAAAAACTACTGGTCGAATTTCTACGGGGGGTGAAATAGGGTATGTTACATATTGATGTGAAATTCACCAAATTACTATCTTTTTGGTTAAATGTGATTCTCAAAAAAATACTGGTCGGGTTTTGATAAAGTTTCGATTAATGTGCAGCCCATCATTGCGCGGTGAATCGAAGTATTTATCTTGTTGATGTGACACCGAAAAAATGAGAGATTTATCATACTTTTTCGTTGAACGTGATTCACGCCAAATTTTGATAGAGTTTCGATAAATGTACAGTCCGTAGCGACGGGGGTAAAATAGAGTTGAGAAGAATGGCCAATAACCAATTGATTCTAAGCTTTGTTATATCCTTGGGTATACGGAAGAAGTTTGCTGAATTCATCCACTTCCAAATCTCTAACTTCAACAGTCATAAATAAAAGATTCCTGCGAAAAGACGTATGTGACGCAGGACATCATTCTCTTCCGAAAATATTGCAAACCCGTGATAGAAGAAATACTGACGTACGAAGATCATCGTATCTCTGTTCAAATATTACTTTGAACAACAGATGTAAAATGCAGAACTTTGCGTTGGTTCAGTGAATAGATAAAATTCAATAAAAGATGAGTTTATTCTGTTTCCAGTAAGTACACGAGAAATGTAATTTCAGCGCAAGGAAACCTCCGTTCATTCTAAAAAACTTTTATATTCTTTTTATTGGTATTTTACGTACCGTTAACATCTTGATGGTCATTCAGAAGCTAGGGTATGTTATCTTAGATAACAGTTGAGAACAATGCTGGGGATGTAAACAGTACATTTCATTCTTAAAAGACCAATATTACCAACTACTGATTGAAAGAGACTAAGCATCCCAAACTTGCGCACAGTTTCCAAGGTTGGCTACAAACACGTAACATCCCTCGTTACACATTTCCCAAAGAGTTATTTTTTGACGTATTTTCACACAGTTTTTTTTTTTAATATTGTCTTCCACATCAGCAATTGTGAAAAACTCTGTTACCTTCCCCCTTCTCTACATCAAAGCATATGTTATTTCCTGATTCCTATCAAATTCGCGAAAAGTTCTTTCACATATTGAAAAAAACACTTTCGATTTAATCTAAAGGGAGAATTTTTAGTGTGTTGCGTATCGTGTATGTCCAGTGGGCCGCGCCCTTGTCTAGTATAGCCTGGCCGCTTAGTTGCCGCTTTTCTTCGGTTAAAAAGAGCATTTTATACATAAGGCACAACGTGAATTTGCAAGGATGTTGAGGGTTCAGCAGCTTTTCGCTCTGCCAACTTATTAATAGCTCCTACCCAGATCGTTACGTACCACAGGAAAGAGGCGGATGATCCACTTTGCTCCAGTATCGCCGATACGGGAGTTAATTGTACAACAACTCAAAACTAGAGTTAACAACTGTTAAAACAGCAAGAAACACTGTAATAGCCCAGATTCGGACACTCATCGGTGATGCCAAAATTTTTAATATTATTTATGAGAAAAGCGTTTTTACCACTGCCGTCTATAAAACTGTACTGTTTCGATTCGAATCTTTGTGGACACGACGTGCATTTCCGTTGAAAGAAGCTGGACTGTGGGTAGTGATTTTGACTAGCGCAGTGTGTGGGTGTTTCCAAGGCTGCAGAGCGTTGTGAAACGGCCTGGTTCTCCTTGGAGGCCGCTGCCTACCTGGAACCGTTATGGCTCGGAACAACTGCATAAGACAGCTGTTTATGACGGCGTTCGATGATAAACCCCGCCATCTTAGAATGAGACGACTGGCTGAATTTTTTTCAATTCGAAGCTGCTCGATGAAGACTAGACAATTTGAAATGTGAAAATACGCTGTATTTGCAGTCTATAAAATTCTGTTCAGATTGTGTAACCTTGTAACAATCTTTTAAATTATATCATTCACAATTAGACGTAAGCGTAAGACATTAACGTAGTTGATCCCAGCTTCGGTTTAACGTGAGCAAGAAATCAGTCTAAAAAAGAGAGAGACAGAGAGAACATTTATTAGCATTAAAAGGGTTGTTAGAATTTTTTTAGCCTGGATAATCTATTATGCTAGTCATTATTCAATACACCAATGATAAGTAAATTCACAGAATATACTAAGAAACTTCTTATTCTATGTGAGAGGGATGAAAATAAAATATTCTTAAAATTTCATGTTTCTTATTTTGCCGCTAGCACTGAGCATAGTTTGGTGAATGAGAATTCCTCACATCACCGTCGTATATATTATGTGAACAACAAGTCTTATCAGTTCAACTGAGATACAACAGAGCTAAGGGTTTCCAAATTATGAACTGGTGATAGTTATTTAATAGCAGAATAAATGTCTTTAAAATGAGCGAAACATACCATGTAAAGGTTGAAAGCATTTACAGACGATTGTGTAGGTTATGTACGCAATTAAGATGTTTCTCTGTAGGCAGTGCTTCTCATTGTCATTTTGCTGGAAACTAATATTGTAATGTGCATATGTTAACATGATAAATCACCATGAAATATATTGGCGCTACAAACAACACACACAGCCGAATCTTTACGATTGATTTTCGGTAAAAATGAGCAACCAATGAAATCGTACGTTCAAGTAAACCATTGAAAATTATTAAAACATATTGCGAGGTTACATATCTTTCATTTTAAACTGTTAATGGGCTTCTAGATCATGACCGTTGCCGCTTTATGGTGATATTTTCTCGTATCTGTCAGCTTTATGTTTTTCTTAGTCTCCTGAACAAATTATGGCTAGGAACTTTGCTACAATTCATATCCCAGCGTTTTCTATTTACTAGAGATCGCCCAGTGGTCGAAATTCGACCATAATTCATTAAGTTAATTAGTATTTTTTTTGTAACAGAGTAATAATTATTGCAAATAGTTTCTTGAATTTGTTCTATTGCGTTTGAAAAATTGTCCTATCGGTATCAAGTTTAGTACATACATTCCAACGTAAGCTTCGAATGCGTGGAAATGAGGAAAAATCACTTCAAATGTGAGTAGATGCACACATGTTATTAAGCAAGAAATACACTTTATTACATGTCGATATTATTTCTGTGTGTTTCTTACTCTTAATTTTTGGTCCAGGCTGCATTTCAACCTAACCACAACTGCTATTAGTTACGGTAGACGCCATGCAATATATCTTAGCACTGAAAAACAATATGTCAGCCCTCACAGAGAAATAGTAACTGTTACATGATTTTCTATTTGCACGTGGAAAGCAGTTTTTATTCAATACTGTAGACTTAAAAACACGTGGAATAAATGTCAACAGCTATGAACGTGTATTTCTTGCGTAATAACATGTATGCATCGACCCACATTTTTCCTTATTTCAACATATTCGAAGCTTACGATATACACTTTAAATCAAATATTATCGCCTAAGGAATGTGTGTACCAAATTTCAGACCGACAGGACAATATTTGTAGGTTCCGACGTAATGCTAAACTCAGTATATAAAGACTTTGCTGCCATTCATGTAATCACTTTTTTTTTAACTACCAGTTCAAATGGTGGCTCACCATCATATTACAGCTACATCAATTTGAACTGCATCATTGTAACATCGTATATCTAAATCACGATTTAATGAATTCCGAATATACTCCGTTTCGAAATGTTGCTTCTATTAAATTCAGAGATTAAGCTCGACTCTTTGGTTTCACCAAAGACCACAGAGTATCTCAATTCTCAATGCTGGAAATACACGTCACATAGTTGGCTCCGATCCGATTTCACTCACACACACGTTCCCGAATTTATTTTTCATTTAATAATGTATCTGTAACATGTTTTAACTATGCTTATTATTTATTTTTATTTTTTACTGTTGACCAAAGATCACAGTCATCGCTAAGTGTCGTTGCCCCTTAAAAACAATTGAATGTATACAACGAATGATTTATTTTATTTAATTTAATGTATTTTTGACACATATTATATGTACATTTTGGCTTTATGAACTTCTTCCCCATATAAACTTTAACTATGCCAAATCTCACATTTCTCCGTACCCGCAATATTCTGAAAAATGTTTCCAAAGTTTTCGCTTAGCGTATTAATATATAGATGTGATGAAAATACTTGTCCTCCATAGTACTAGAAGTTATTTTTCTGTATCCTATAGAAAAAAAAAAAAACTCACGTTGAAAGCAAAACATACTTTTCTTTATGTACTTCTTAGTATAATTTTTATATTGATTGCTTTCTATAAGCAGTTTTCATTTGTTTTTGCTCCCAACATTAAAGACATAATTGTGTGTTTTAGATATATATGTCTCTTCTCTAAGTGTAAATCAGTTGGTCTGAGCATAAATCTTTCAAAAAAAAAAAAAAAAAAAAAAGTTATATATAACAAATGAACCAAAGCAGGGAATGCAAAAATAAATAATGTACAGTAGAAGTCTGATTATCCGAGGTAAACGGGACCGGGACCACCTCGGATAACCGAGGTCAAGGAAAGAGGTTACAATGAATCGAAAAACGTATTGAAACTGAAATAATACAATTTATTCATAGTTTAAAACTAATTTATGAAGCAATAAAGTTGTTTTTTGTACATTAATTACGATCACTTGCAAAAAAGTCTTTAATTGTCTTCTGTGCTACAGTACCAAGCTTAATATCGTACACACTCTAGTTGGAAAAATATTCCATATCTTCATAAAACCTCACTATTATATTTCAAAGATATGCCTCGGTTAACCCGGGTGCTCGGATAATCGGAACTCGGATAACCGGACTTTTACTGTATCTTCAGAAAACATGGTCACATACATCTATATTGGCCAGCTTGTAAATAAGTTGTAACATCAAGAATTTCTTGTCGCATCAAGCTGGGATGGTATCATTTAAGAAAACATTCTGTGGTCCTTATATGAAACATGCTCACAAATCTAAAGAAAGCTGTTTACGGGTGGGGCATTCTTCCCTATCTGGTTGTGAGACCTAGAAACTGAATTTATGAAATCAGAACTTACTAGAGCTTACTAAAAAGAGCTGTGGAAAGGTCAGTGTTAGGTTTCACTAGAAAAGGCAAAAAGAGAGCAATAAAATCAGTTACAAAAGTCAGAGACATCTTGGAAAAGACAGCCTCCCTGAAGTGGCAGTGGGTCGGGCATTTTGCTAGGATAAGTGATGAAAAATTGACAAAACTTGTGTTGGAGTGGAGTCAAAGAGGAAGACCACCAGACCAATGGAACAAGGACATACGCAGGGTCGCTGGAGTTAAGGGGCATCCATAAATTACGTTAGGTGTTTTTCCGGATTTACCGAATTTTTTTTAGGTCTCACCCTACGAAAGCCGGTTATTCCCCTACTTTTCGACGATAGACCCCCTCCACAGCCGCCATTCTATTATGGAGAGTTGAATCATTCAGATGATTACTAATGGGAATATCAGTTATATTTGTCATTCTTCAAACAACTAATATTTAGGTTAATAACTGATGCAGAAAGCAATGACGTAGTTTATAATTAGCGACACTTCTACTTACTACAAATTTTTCGTCTATTATATTCACAGAATCTATATTATTATTTTTTGTGATTATTTTTGTATGAATCGATGGTTGCTATGTTGTTATTCTAATGCGGTCTACACGGGCTGAAAGACACATTACGCGATTCCGATAGCTGGTGATGCGTTAGCCCATTACATGTCGCATGACGCGGCTTAGTTACTGGACGCTAATTAATATGATACCGACGCACCCCAATGCCCTAACAACAACGACAACAGAATTGTTATCCAGCGTTTCAACTATCAATCCAAAAGAATTTTCAGCTGTACAATGTTTTAGGTAACGTACGCGGTTGCACAGGTACACAGATACCAAAAACCAGGCCGTTTGACCAAGCCACGTACGGATTCTCCTTCCTTCTTTGATATACTCGTTTCTGAATTCAATGCAATTATTTATGCTTCACAGATCCGGAAAGAATTCGAATTTGTGAAAAAGATTCTGCATGTCTGTGAGGACAGAAACTTAAAAATTTAAAATTAGGTCTGAGATAGACGCCTTCGAAACGTCCCACAAGTGTGACTTTTTTACGCGGCTGGAAACCCGAGAAGAGTTTACTTATTTACAGGAAAGAAATTTGTTTGCAAGTCGGAACCATTGCTTTAAATAAGGATATTAATGCGAATCCCAGTTAGTGGGCTATATGCAAGATATTTCGGATAAAATGGACAAGGGAGGCCAAGTTGACTGTGTATTATACTTACACCTTGACAAGGCATTTGACGGAGTGATCCAGAAAATGGGGTTAAAATAAGATAAAAGCCATTGGAGTGGATGAAAAGTGATTTGATGAGTAGTGGAATTCTTAAAAGGTAGAAAGCTATGAGTTTGGTTAGGGAATCCAGTATCAAAAGAGGTGGAAGTGAAAATATTTTTTTATTTTTTCATTTTTAACTGCTTAACGTCTCTTAACAGCGAGGTCTTTAGAGACGGGAAAGGATGAGGGGCAAGGAATAGGAAGGTATTCGGCCATGGCCTTTTGAAGGAAGCATCCCGGCATTCAGCTGGAGTGATTTGGGAAACCATGGAAAACCCAAATCTGGATGCCCGGACGAGAATTCGAACCGCCGTCCTCCCGAATGCGAGGCCAGAACGCTAACCGTTACACCACCACCCACGGTGGAAATGAAAATAGGAGTGACACAGGGTAACGTATTTGGACTATTGCCACTCATTATTCTACTGAATGATTATGTTAACAGTTTGGAGTCAGATTGTTTGCAGCTAATAATAATATATAATAGGATTAAAAACGACAGAAGACTGTTAACAGCTGCGGAACGACTCGGACAGGATATCTAGGTGGATAGGTCAAAATGAAATGACAATAAACGCCAAGAAGTGTCTTCTTATTAGGTACCAGAATAAAAAATACAATTGTTGTTTATGCTTATAGGGTGACGGAGGAATTACTAGTTGAAGACCCAGTAGTGATTTGGTATCCACTACATGTTTGTCAAGGTGGAGCCACCTTGCGTCACCGTGTGTGTGAATGGTGTGAAAGAGGCAACTGCTGCCATCCATGTGCAGGTGTTTAAGACGCCACTTTTGTTCCATGGTCCTCCATCAAATACCGGGAATTGGCCACCGGATGAAGCATCCATTGGCCCAACTGACCAGGGCCGGCGTTAGGGGGGGAGGGGGTAAGCGGGTCAAATGTACCCGGGCCCGCCGGCTGATGGGGGGCCCCGATCACCGGCTGCAGGGGCCCCCCGGCCTCGAAGCCAAGAATCCGCCCATTGTCACCCGGCTAGTTTGTAGAGCTTTTAATTTTACCCCGGGCCCAAAATTCCTAGCGCCGGCGCTGCAACTGACCTCGTAGGTGGACGAGAGACAAAGGCACTCGTCGCCAGGAGGAGACAAGGGACAAGGGGAAGACAGTTTTAGTGATCAGAAGCAGCGCCAAGTTTAAATTCCTGTGTATTGTGTAAAATATGTGAAGGAAAGTGTTATGTGTCAGAGGTCAGCCCATCTCAGGGTCAAAGAGAGTAAGGCGGAAGAGCTTCTCCAGCACGCAGACACCAACACGGTGATGTGTTTAATAACTGTATCACTGCACTGACATTTTAATGCGACTACAGCACATGAAACAACCCGGGAAGAGTTTTATCATGTGCTAGTTTGGTATTGCATTATCAGGACACTGTCATTTTTTTCGTTTCTCTTATTCAGAAATGCATTCAAGGCATCCCATGCCGGAACAAATTTTACGTACAAAATTGTAATTTGGTTTTCATTTTTTACTTTTGTGCAAATTGTGAAAAAATATTATATTGTTTTCAACCGAAATTTTATCCCAGAATCATTTAAAAAAATTAATTTTGAATAATTTAAAAAACGGTTTGTTAATGGTAAAATCCAGTTGATAATCATTTAGTAACGAAAGAATTCGTTACAACCTGAAGTGTAAATATCTTGGCGTAACATTTAATAATAATCTCAGCAGGTCAGGTGACACGAAGAAGTTTCAAAACCATTTACTATAGAGGGTGATGAGGCCACGTACCAAAGAAGTGAGGGAATCTGGTTACAAAACATGAATATGATGGTGTAGTATGGGTCTCAGGAGTTGTAGGTGGTGCAAAGCAGTATAGCTAGATTTGTTTATGGAAATTACCGCAGTACTGGGTCAGTAACTAATAAGATAAAGGTGAAGAGAGGGCTTGGAGTGTACAAGGAGTATATTGGTGATGAAAGTTTAAAGGATATCGGCAGGAGAATTAAGAGTAGTGCATGGAAGGGAAAAGATGACCGTGACCACAAGCTGACACTCGGTTTCAGGCACGGGGGATTGGGAAAATTATCTTTGTACATAAGGGAGTCAGGAATTGGAATAATTTACCAAAAAATGTGATGATTAGTTTTTTAAACTCACATTCTTTTGCTTATGGCTTTACGCCTCGTCGAAGTAGATACCATTAGAGGTGATAAAGGGCCGGGGACAAGGAACTGGAAGGATTTCGATCATGACCTTTTTGAAGGAACCATCCCAGCATTTGCCTGGAGTGTTTTGGGGAAACCATGGAAAACCCAAATCTGGATGGTGGACGGGGATTTGAACTCGCGTCCTCCCGAATGTGAGGCAGGGCTTTACCGCGCAACCACCACACTCGGACTTAAACACATTGAAAGGATTTAAAATTACATTTTTTAAAGAGATGAACTGAGTGGATGGGGAAATTATACTCAAAGAATTGAATGCAAAATTAATAAGAAAAGGGAAAACGGATGTGTAAGGAAATTGCCACCGTCTTAATTAAATTAAATAACTCGGGTTTTTTTTATCTCACTTTCCGGTTTTGAATCTTTCATTACTAGCTTTGAAACAAAAGCAGGGGAGGATAGAAAGGTATTGAGAGGAAAAAATCTGTCTGGGTGTGAGACACGCCTTGTGGCGGTGCAGCCTACGCTCTGTCTGCCTCCGCAGTCGTTGAGCAAGCCGCCTGCCTACGCAAGGACACGCCAACACTATCTCCAAGCGAACATTTCAAATCCTTTTCAAGCTTCGCGGTAAAGGCAAACAGATATGTAAATGATCTCTTTGTGTCTCCTGCAGTGATAACCCTACTGCTCACGTGTTCAGAGGTCAAAATTAGTAAGAGTTTTATTTTAATTTTATTTTTTACGTATGGCTTTATGTCTCGTCGATGTCGAGGTCATTAAGGGCAGGATGACATTGGGAACATGGAGCTGGAAGGAATTCTGCCATGGACTTTTGAAGAAAGCATCCCAGCATTCGCCTGGAGAGATTTGGGGAAACAATGGAAAACCAAAATCTGGATGCCCAGACGTGAATTCGAAACAGCGTCCTTCCAAAAGAGAGGCCAAAGCGAAAATTAGGAAGGGAACCGACTTTCACCCAGCGTGGTGGCATGATGGTTAAGCCGAGAAGTTCGCTTTTTTTAGATGATCTGCATTCACATCTAGCTCCTTTTACACCGACTGTGATTTTCCTTGGATTTAAATCCGCTAAATACTTATTCACAATGCAAGGTCGAATCCTTGTAGTACCGGAACCCGGGTTCCATAAACCACTACCAAACGTGAGCCTCTAATAGAGCAACCGACTATTTAAAAAAAAAAAAAAAAAAATCATGAAAACATCCATATGAAACTATAGTGAATAACGGTTATGTTTGAAATCTTTACTCAATTTTTGATTACAAAACAGATAAAACAGATGCGACTTGAAAATCTGTTGTTTTTATTCTCTTCTCGCTGTGCTCGATATCCTCAGCGTGTAATTAAATTGTTGGGAGGCTCGAAAATGTTTGTGGTTTCCTTGACGTCTGCCCGTCTTCAATTCGATTCGTACCTTTTTTGTTCTGATTTTACTGTAATATCTTTTCTACTGCATTTCATTATGGTACTGGACTGTGTCTTTTATGTGTAGTACTGTAGCTAACGCTTTCTATGTCCGTTTGCATATTAGGAATGAGGACTAGCGTCTTTTCCGGTTTACCCTTGTTGGGTGCATTAATCTTTATTTCTTGAAAAGGATATTACTTCGGCAGTAAACGCATCGTAAATAATACCGCGATGACTTGAATAGGCAGTAAAACTCTCGTAAGGGCCAAGACAAACGACAGACGCATTTACGAGTAACCACGCCGCACATGTCAGAGAGTAATCAGTACAACTGTATGTATGGCAGAACGTCTGTTTACGAGAATGCTAACAATAGTACATTAACACTTCCGAGCGTGTTAATGAATCATGCGTGGATATCCACAGACAACCATTTCTCGATACAAGTTGTTATAGTCTTACACGTGTATTGGTTGCAACCACTACTTATCTATCAAAATAAGTAGATCTCCAGCAGATCTCACAGTTAAGGGTGAAATAAAAGCCAGAATGATATGAGGAAAAGAAGGTCTAACAATTCTACTCCAATGAGGGTTTTCATACCAAGAAGTCGACCTGCGTTATAACACCCTATTTTCATAAAAGGAAAAAACACCGAGCGTGGTGGATGAGGGGGGGAACGCCCTGGCCTCGCATTCGGGAGGACGCCGGTTCGAATTCCCGTCCGGGCATCCAGATTTGGGTTTTCCATGGTATTCCCAAATCACTCCAGGCGAATTCCGGGATGCTTCCTTCAAAAAGGCCATGGCCGAATTCCATCCCGTTCCATGTCCACACTCCCATCCCGAAGACCTCGACGTTGACGAGGCGTAAAGCAATAAGAAGTTAAAAAAAGAAAAAATATCTACCAGTCTGGTGGCTCAGTGGTTAAAGTGTCTGACTGGAGAGCTAAAGGACCCGGTTCGAATCCCTCATAGGCACTTAACCCGACCTTCACCTCTGGCACAGCTTGCTGTGTAATGTGAAGTACGCCAGAACGCTTCCGTGGTTCGGATTCCACGTTAAACTTGAGGAATCCTGATTGCCGAGTTAAGTTAATGCGGCTATTACAGGGGCGGAATGCGCAGCCAATGGAAACCCTGTCACCAGGTCATTACGACCACACAGAATTATGATATTGTAAAAACTAACTCCGCTAAATACGAAAGCTGAACTTTTATTCTGAGTCTGACATGCTGAGTGTGTTTTGTGTTTTCGTACCTTCCAGAACGAGCGACTGTCTTTCCAGTCTAAGAATCGTAGACTGTTATCACGATTTTGGGGAAAGGAATCTGAAGAAAAATATTTATCTTTTTACTTTAATTAATGTGACACTTAGTGAAAACTTGATACAACCAATTCATATCATGAGTGGTACGCAACTCAAAGGCTGGCTGGACCCACTGGAAAAATTTTATTTTGTAGGCAGGGGAGCCAGGGACTGGAATAAACTACCAAGCGAAGTGATGAAAAGTTTACCAAACCACTGAATGGATATGACATCAATATTCGTAAATGGAAAAAGTAGATGGGTGGAGAATAGCGCCCGAAGAAGATAAAAATTAATAAGGAAATAAAAAATAGTATGTTGGGAAATTTCCACCGGAGCGTGTGCTCCGTCGCAATTAAATTATATTAAATAATAATAATAACAATTGCGATGGAGCGTATGCTCCTCTATAATCTTCCCACAGAGGGCGTACTAGAACTGGTAACAGAGTTAGGACTGCCAGTTCCTTCTCTCCGTGTATTTCTAAGTGTTTTCTTATGTTTGTAGTTTACTGTGATCATTGTTATTAAGTGCAGTGTGCTGTGTATATGAAAATGAAAGAATGTAGAGGATGAATCCCGGTGACAACGGGGCCGGCAAGTTTTAAGTTCCCATCTGAGGGACGAATTACCATTAACAATATAGTATGCCCTCACTCCATACGCAGTACGGAAAGATTTGGAATTTAACCTAGGAGTTTGGGACATAATCTAGTGATTGCACTACCACCTCTCCTACCCTCCTGGTCAAGTCCATATTGATGAACATTTTTTACCGAGCGTGGTGGGTGAGCGGTAACGCTCCTGCCTCGCATTCTGGACGACAAAGATTCGAATCCCTGTCCGTCCATTCAGATTTTGGTTTTCCATCGTTTCCCCATATCACTCCAGACGAATGCCGGAATGGTGCCTTCAAAAAGACCATGGCCTAATTCCTTCCCATTCCTTACCCTCAGTCCTTTCCTGCCTCCAATGTCGTCGACGCCGACGAGGCGTAAAGCCAAAAAAAAACAACATTTTTTCCACCTTCCGGTCTCTAATCAGCGTGTGAGCAGCATCTAGCGACGAGGTGGGTACGATCAGTGCATTAGGGTTAAACTATTGACTATTTTACCAATTACACTTAATGCCTGGTAATTATTTGAAAAAAGTTTCTGGTTTATCGATATCCCCCGATGCTTTGTTTATAACGCGAACGAGTTTCCCAGTAATTCACAGATTGATATAAGCAATCAAGACGAGACATATTACCCTTCATTTCAGTGGTTTTCCTTTAAAGGAGCGTCCATAAACTACGTAGCTCCATTTTGACTTCCTGTGAAACCCCCTCTCTGGCACGTAGCTCTTTTCCCTTTGTGCTGTTTTCTCTTGTCAGACTAACGTAAATTACATACGGAGATAATTAAATGAAGGAAATAAATATTCACATGCTGTTGTGTGTTCTGTACCTTATTTTAACTGTGACAAATAATATGAATTAAAAGCTACGTGGCTTGGCTCAGAAACCCCCCCCCACCCCCCCAGACCAAGCCACGTAGTTTATGGACGCCCCTTAATGAAATTTGACTAGCAAACGAAGATAATTAAAACTATGTGGTAATTTATAACAAGGTGGAAATAAGATACCTAAATACTATATCTAAATCGTGCGAGGGATACAGTTTCAGTTTAACAGCAAAACATTGTTAGCAATGACAATCACTTTTTAAAAAATGCACGATAACATTGTTCGAGGCACCCATTGGGAGCTTGAATTTATCTTTTTATGTTGTGTTTCAGATGTATGGCTTAAGGTTTCGGGATAGGGAAGATGCGCATCAACGTTCCTGAGGCCTTTTATGGGACAAACTCTCGAAGCCAATAAATCACATAAAAACTGCTTTCGCTGGTTCTAATTTCCAAACCAGTCCGGCAGCCTTCGGCTTCCAACTTTGGTATGTTAAATATATCAGCTCAGACAGAAATGTGGGATGTATGTTGTACATATAAAGACAGTACGGGCAAGCAGAATGTTACAAGTGCAGACGTTATGGATTGTTTGAACAGTGAAAAACATGTGAAAACGTTTAATACATTAAAATCAGGTAATAACTGTATACTATCAGTGTAACTTCAAAGATATTAGCTAAAAGATAATTAATCGTTGTCGAACAGGACAGAATACAATTAAATAAAGCAATGGCCATTCTGGATGAAAATCCAATTAAATGGAAAGAAGAAGTCAGAGGTATTTTCAAGAACGCTTTCAATGTCTCATTGTTTAGTTTACAATTACTTATTAGGTAATCAAATTCATGGTTAATATTAGCTTTAGGTGGTAGCGACTCAAATCAAAAATGTTGTTATTAATGAATTAAATTAAATGTTCTGTAAATATCTAAGTGGTTCCGCCTGAAAAATTCCTTGGTATCAGATTTGTAAATAATAATAATTAAAACAAGTATGTCTTACGTATAGTTTTCAGGTCTAACGAACTATCTTATTTTTAACCAACTTCAAAAAAAGGAGGAAGTTCTCAATCCGTCATCAATAAATTTTTTTTTTTTTTTAAATGTATGTTCAGCGATATCTTCGACAATTCTGAACAGAGTTTAATTAAATTTTTATATTGGATAGGGTATACCTCCAAAGTGGTCCCTTATGTATTTCATTCAGAAACCACCTCTTCTACCCCTTTACACCCCTTAATATTTATACAAACCCATTTTTTTTATCCGATTTCGATGGAACTTTGGACATGTATAGTCAAAAATAAAGAGAAAAATCCTGTCAACATTTGGTCTGCCAAAGCTCAACCCCTCTCCCTCCTTCCCCCCCTTAATTTTTGCCAATGTTCTTTACAAAAAGCTATAGTCGACATCGTTTGAGCGATTACCACGTAAGTTGGAGCTTATATGTATTTTTTCATGAAGAAGGATTCTGACCAAAAAAATTAAAAAAAACCCTCTCCCCATTAAACCGCTTAATTTTTATACAAAGCCACAGTTTTTAGATAGAACTTAACACACTTTTACTAACAAAGAGAAAAATAATGTCAACTTTTGGTTTGCAAAAACTGAACCACTCTCCCCGTTTCCACACTCTTGCAGTTTGTCAATTTTCTTTTTAAAAATCTACCGTCGACACCATTTGACCGATCTTCATGAAAACTGGCACATGTACGTATTTTGTTATGGAGAAGATTTCTGACTAAAAAATCCAAAAAACTACCATACTTCCCTTTTACACCCCTTAATTTTTGTACAGACCCACAGTTTAATTTGTTCTAGGTGGAACTTCGCAAGCGTATACTTTGAAACAAAAAGAAAAATACTGTCCACATTACTATCACAAAAACGCAAATCCTATCCCCCTTTCTACTCCTTTAATTACTGTCAATGTTCTTTATATAAAGCTACAGTTTTTATCTTATTTGAATGGAAGTATGGAGAGGTATACTTCAAAACAAACAAAAAAAATACTGTCTACATTTCATGTATAAAAGCCAAACCCCTCTCCCCCTTTCCATCCCCTTAATCTACACAAGGCACAGTTTCTAACCGATTTTGAAGGAAATTTGCACACATATACTTTAAAACATGCAAAACAATTGTGTTTAAATTTGGTTGCAGAAGCCCACCACCTCTCCCCTTTTTTCTACCCCCATCCCTCCTAATTTCCAATATTCTTTATAGATACTCAGTTTTTATCAGATTTAGATGGAACACTGCACATGTATACTTAAAAACAAAGAGAAATATAGTGTCTACATTCTGTTTACAAAACCCAACCACTCACTCCTTTACGCCATTTAATTTTTGCAAATGTTCTTTACACAAAGCTACAGCTTTTATCTGGTTTCAACGGAACTTTGCACATGGATACTTTAAAACAAAGAGAAAAATACTGTCCACACTAGCTTACCAAAAACGAAACTATTCTTCGCCTCTAAACCCCTTAATTGTTTTTTTATACATACCTAAAGTTTTTATCTGATATCTATAGAAATTTACACACATATACTTTAAATCAATGAGAAAAGACAGTCTATATTTGGTATACAAAAGCCCAATCCTTCTTCCCCTTTACCCCAGCCCCTTTTAATTTCCAATGTTCTTTACAAAAATTCACAGTTTTAAATACTGTCAAAATCAATGGAGCTATTTTTAAGTCATGGCAGAATACTCACAAAATAAATGTGTCCTAATGTCTCAACATGTACCGTACCTGAGATTTCAACTTGGACCGCAAGCTTTCACGTTGCGAAAACCAATTAAAAATATATATTTTCTGTGTGATACCGGAACAAACAGATATGTTCCAGAGACAGATTTGTGTATGTGGCATGTATTAAAGCCCAGATGTTACATGTTTATCGAGCAACAGATGTAACAGATGTTATAATTATGTCGAAACACAGCCTGGACCAAAATGTAAACTGACATTCCTTAACACAACATCCAATTCACCCCGTTGTGGAAGTTGTTGGGGTATATAGAGACATAATTTTTTTGAAAGCAAGCGCTATAACTACTGAGCTACCAGGAAGTTTGCAAAATGAGAACTTCTGTGGCATATTTAAAATACAAAACGAACTATAATACCACTAAACATTTTAAAAAAATAATTGCTTAAAAAAACATAACAAACTGCCTTAAAAAAACACACTAAAAATTTTAAAATACTTTTTACTTTGCTTAGAGGAAAGTAAATCTAAATGGACAATATTTTACATTACTGCTATTGAAATTTTTACATTAATTAGCTATTTTTGGAGTCGGTGCTAGCCAAAGCAAGAAAAACAGAAAGACAAAAACAATAATATATAAAAATCATGTTACTACTTACCTACAATTAATGCTCGAAACATGTTTCAACAAAACTGAAACATGCAGATGATGGGCCGATATTATACTAACTGTAAAGCGTTTACTGCATGATGCAGCCTACCAACTGACAATGTAGCGCCAGAGATATGCCTGGACGACCAACGAGGCCGAGCCATAGATTAAAATACTGTTTGTTCGTACTCCCAGTTTCGCCTCGAACACCAAATAATGTTCAGTAATTCGATCTTCGCAATGTGACAACTGGCACCGACTCCAAAAATAACTGATTAATGTAAAAAATTCAATAAAAGTAATGTAAAATATTGTCCACTTAGATTTACTTTCTTCTGAGCAAGGTATAAAGTTATTTTAAAATTTTTAGTGTGCTGTTTTGAAGGCGTTTTTTATTTTTTTAAAGCAATTATTTTATTAAATCCTTGTTCAACGAATGTACACACAGCAATTAATATAATTTCTGAAACTTCCGATGCGAATCCAGGTGGAGGGGGGGCTAGGGGGTTCAAGCCCCCCCCCCAAATTATCTAGGTCTACTTCCGACATTGTCATTTTGGAGACCCTTTTTTTATTTTTTAGCTCTACAGGTTCGAGCCCCGAGGAGACTACAAATACTACCCTTTGCTCGACTCAAGCCCCCCTAAAGCCAAAATCCGCAGGCACCGCCCCCAAACCAAAGTCTGCTCAAGCCCCTCCCAAACCAAAATCCTGGATCCGCCCCTGTGCAACTTCATTATAACTAGTACGTCGTATCACGTATAAGTATTTTAAAATTGGGTTTTGAAAGCAATAGAGCTAGGAAAGAATTGCGCATTCTTAATGCAAAACGCCTTTTTTTTTTTTTTTTTTAAACTCTTCTATTTCGTAACATTTTTTTACACATTATGCTGTATCGTATTATACTTTTGAATGTGAGTGTAGTTTACACAAAAAACAGTACAGGAACTCAAATCAGTAAGATGTATGTCAGTGCGAGATCTCACGCGAAAGTTATTACAGGAAAGGAATTGGATCTAAATAGGCTAACAAAAAGAAATAATAATACTAAAATCTAATTAACCGGATTTCCAATAACTTGTCTTGCAGCTAAGAAATTTCATTTGCTTGTGATCATTGCTGAATTAGAGATTTCACTACGGAATATTCTTCTTCTCACAAAACGCCATTAAAGACGGTTTAAACTGATAATGAGAAGAGGTGAATGGTTGTGCTCCAACTGCCGCCGAACCATATAAACTTTGCGTAAGAGTGTGTTATCGCAGCATACGTGTATTTTATAGTCGGATATTGAGCGACATACAACAGTAGCATAGATTACTAGGTAAAATCATCTTAAACGAAAGCCACATGGTAGCAGGGGCATAGCTATTGGAGAGCTAGGTGGTGCCGTGCACTGGGGCCCTCAAGCGCAGCTCAGGGAGCCCCTGCCAGCAAACCTGACAAGACTTGGTAGAGCTTAAAAAAAAGTCGTCCATCTGGCCTTAGGGCCCAAAATAATTGTTTGCACCGGGGTCCTTGTTAACCTAGCTACGCCACTGTATGATAGCAGATTTTAAGTCAGGAAATCCTCAGCAGTGGTACCTCAACAAAAATACGTTTCACATATCGTGGCGACAATGGCCTTAGCGACCTCGTAATATCAAACTGTAAAGCTCTAAATCAAAATTTTTCATGATTATAACAATTTTTGTATACGTCATACACGGATAAAAAATATATGGGCTATAGAAGTAGCTATTCTATGCTAAATGATTATTGCAATTCGTTTCCAAAAGTGGCACACGGCTAGCATATTCTACTGTAGTCAGGGGCGGATCCAGGATCTTGTTTTGGGGGGGCTTGAGCGGACTTTGGTTTGGGGGGGGCTTGGCTTGAGTGAATTTTGGTTCAGAGGGCTTGCGTTCAGTGGATTTTGGTTTTTGGGGGGGGGGCTTGAGTCGGGAAAAAGGTAGTATTTATAGCCTCCTCGGGCCTCAAATCCGTAGAGCTAAAAAAAAATTTAAAAAAAGGTCTCAAAACTACAATGTCAGGGGTGGACCTAGATACGTTTGGGGGGGGGCTTGAGCCCCCTAGCCCCCCCCCCTGGATCCGCCCCTGACTGTAGTGTAGCTAATTAGTACCAACAACCAAAATCTACATCATTTCAGGAAATGTGTAATATAGTTGTATTCTTTTTCTTTATTAAAAAAAAAAACTCTTGTTTCCTAAAAACAGTATTAAATGAGGGTGGTCTGGAATGCAATCTTCCTTATTTACATATTGCTCGATGCAATATTTTGAGTAGTAGGCCTATTGACTACTAAATTTACAAGATGAGAATTGTAAATTTGTTTGTTTAGAGTAATGGAACTGTATGTCATTTCTTAGTTTTCTGACAGCGTAGCAATTTATTAACGAGGTTGAAAACATTTCATTGCATCCTCGTATCCTCTTCTGTACTGAAATAATACCCTGTATTTGGCGTGATAAATTTCCTCCTAGGCACCCCACATAGGGTAGAATATCGAACTTGATTGTTAGAAACAAACGACGGTGCAACTTCGATTTTCCGCCATTTTGTTTCACGAGCGACATTTTCCAGTCTATCAGCTACGTTCCTGCCTGATACAGCAGTCTGAAATACCTCGTGGCTGTTTGGAGAACACAGCAGCTTAAAGTTTAAAACAGAATACACCTACATGCTTGCACAAGTGTGTCTGCAATAAACTTTAGTACGGTGTCACCGTTAGATTACAAAGTCTTTGTCCGGCGAAAGGAAAAACCGGTTGTGCGACAAAGTGGGCATTGGAGCGGCGGAGGCGAGGTGAGGCAAGGCCAGATCTGGAAGCCGGAGCAGTGCTTCACCTACCACCTAATCACTATGTTAACATCAATAATTTTTTTAAAATCATAACCAATTCATCAAGTTAATTTGTTTTAACTTTTGCTAGCAGACGTAATTTGCTTCTCGAATAGGTATCTCCAACGACGTAATTTCACATCCTCAATTTTTTTTTCACATGTACCGGTATTGCAGTGATGTGCAGTTAGATAAGTAGGTAAGTATGATTTTCATAAAATACTAGCCTGTGACTTCGTCCACGTGAACCATAGAAGCTCTCTGTCATTTTGCCGTCGACTTGTAAACTATCTTTAGTAAGTGATGAATCGGCAGTGTAATGGGTATTTATTTATTTTACACGTAGTCTTCCTATTACAGTAAAAGCTATTGTTCTTAAAACAAATACTGTGTTAAACAAAAATTTGCGATCAACTTTTCGCATCATGTTAAATCTTCTTTGATAATCAATAAATTAATTATTAATCTAACTCGTCGGTTTCACTACACTACGGCCATCTATTGGGATGAGAGGCAGTACTTATAGAAATATCCAGCAGAGGGTATTATAATAGTATTACATTTTTTAGTAATGTTTTGATATTAATTTTCTAGTAACATCATGATAAGGATCTCAGAGTTTAGGGCAGACGCTAATTTTTCAACATCTGTTCAGTTCTATTCATGTTATGCCAGGTTATAGGCAAAAAAGTTAGTGCTCGGAACACATTTTTATTTCCTATTCCCATACCACGTGACGCAGTGTTGTATCACAACCTCAGATTTTAAGTCAAATGATAAGCTTTCAAACAGTCAAAACTCTATCAAAATCAATAATTATTCTTTAATAATTACGCCAGCACAACTGTTTTGGATAATATTTAATTGACGGACGCGTTTCGCCTCTCGTCGAGGCATCTTCAGCGTACAATATTTTCTGTAATTTGTGAGATTTTAACATAATAGGTTTTTTTTCGTGTAACGAAAATTTTTCACATGGGCAGCATAAAAATGACTTATATTTACATATCAGTTTTGAATTACCAGGCAGAACGTCATGTTTACATAGGTGTAATAAGGTAGGATTCATAATATCACTTAAATTTTACATTTCTGTTTTAAGGTGTGGCTGTTGATCGCCTGTGACCTCAACCAGCATGCTGTTTACACTATTGTACATATTTACACAGCTTGTACAAAATTGGCATCTTATGAATTGAAGCTCAGTTTTCGTGCACGACATTGTCAAACTTCAGTTTTTGTGTGCGCGCTGCTGTTGTTCAGCTGTTTTTCCGGCGCTCTGTCAGAAGGGGCGTGAGCTGAGAATTTGAAATTTCTTAATTACATTTTGTGTGTTTTGCTTTGTTTTAGCCAAAATGTGTATGTGTTGTGAATGGGGGAAATGCAATGTGGTGTTAAATTACTGTTGTGGTGTAATTTGAGTTTTTAATGCTGTTATGTGTCAGTTTCGATGTTTATTAGCTTGAATAAAGTTTGGTTGGTTAAGTTTATATGGTCATTGAGTTCGTGTTTTCCTGAGACTATAGCTTTTTGAATTTGATAATTTTCTTGAAGAGTTAGAATATTGTGTTTTGTGTTGTTTGTTGTTAGGATTTTCACGTCTGTATTTATGTTAGTGGGAAAATGGTTATTTTCTAAGAGATGTTCGGCAAAAGTTGAATGATTACCATACTTTATTACTCACAAGTGTTCCTTATATCTTGTCTGGAATTGTCTCTTTGTTTGGGCGATATAAACTGCATCACAATTCTGACATGTCAGTTGGGAAATGCCAGAGTTATGGAATTTATTTGTTTGTGCATGTTTTTTTTTATCTGCTTAATGTCTCTCTAACAGCGAGGTCTTTAGAGACGGGAAAGGATTGGGGGCAAGGAATGGGAAGGAATTCGGCCATGGCCTTTTGAAGGAAGTATCCCTGGAGTGATTTGGGAAACCATGGAAAACCCAAATCTGGATTCCCGGACGGGGATTCGAACCGCCGTCCTCCCGAATGCGAGGCCAGAACGCTAGCCGTTACACCACCACGCTAGGTGCTTGATTTCTGATATGTTTTTGTTTTGAGTTGTCTGTTTTGAGAGCAATGTTTATCCCTGGTCTTTTAAATATATTTGTTACCCTGTGTGTATGCTTGTTTGTGTATGTCATGGTATACCACTTCTTTCCATTGTGTTCTATGTTGTTGTTGTTTTAGGGCGCGTCGACATCGAGGTCATTAGCGCCCTAACGATTACCAGCTATAACTGTGGCTAAAAAAATACTAAAATACTGTCTGCATGGTCGTCTATGTTGTTGGATGTTTGAATGATTTGAGGTGTTACTGTTGTTGAAGTATTTGTGCTTTGGTTGTTGAATTTGTGTGGTCTGGTGGTGGTGTTCTTTGTTTTAGCTTTTTCCAACTTATTACTATCATTCAATTTAATGCATCAACCATGTGTGTTTTGTATCCGTTGTTCTTGGCTATTTCTTTTATGGTATTGAGTTCTTTTTGGTAATTCTGCTATGTTAAAGGGATTCTGTTTATTCTGTTCAGCATGTGTCTTATTGCAGCCTGTTTGTGGTTGTGTGGATGGTTTGATGAGGTGTGTATTATTTGGTCTGTTGTTGTGGGTTTTCTGTATATTTGGAATGTGTGTTTGTTTTGGTTTTTTGCTATGGTTAGATCCAGAAAATTTAATTGGCCATTGTGTTCTATTTTTTAATGTGAATGTGATGTTTCTGTTTAGTGTGTTTATATCATGGTGTAATTCCTTTATGCGTTCTAACGGTTCGTTAATGAGACACACAATATCATCAACGTAACGAAACCAATAAATTACCTGAAAACATTTTGGGGGATTATTTTACTGAATATTTCTACTTCAATGAAGTTGATGAAGGTATTGGCTAGTGTTCCTGATATTGGAGATTCCATAGGGAGTCCCTCTTGTTGTAAGTTATGATTGTTGTTGTAGTAATTCTGTGCTATGATGAGTTCTAGTATATTTATTAGTTCATTAATGTGTGTGCTTGGTACTGTGTTATATGTTTGTAGGTTCTTGTGTATTTGAATTGTTTATGCTGTGGGAATATTTGTATACATTTTCTGAATGTCAAATGATACCAGAGTTGCAGTGTTATAGATGTGTATGTATTTTATGTTTTCAATGAGTTGTGTTGTATTTTGTATGCGTTGGTTTTCATTTAGTATGTAATGCTGAATGAGGTATCTGTTGGCATGTTCGGCTAAGTAATATGTTGGAGCTTTTTTGAAATTTACTATTGGTCTGACTGGAATGTTTAGCTTGTGAAGTTTTGGCTGGCTCCTCAGTGTGGGTGCAGTTAGATACGTTTGTGTAATATGCTGTTTTTGATTATCAGTGAGGATGAATTTGATGTTTTTAAGGATATCTTTCGTTCTGTTTGGAATCTAAAACCTCAAATTATTAATTTAACAAACAACTGTGGAAGAAATGGCCTACAATAATCACATATACTATCAAAATCTGTTCAGTATTATATCGGAACAAACTGATACAGGCCCGATAGATACATGCTACAAAAAATTATTAATAGAATACGTTTATATTCTATTAATTAACTTATTAATGGACTATATATATTCCATTAATATATATATATATTTACACTAATAGTAATTTTCGAGCTACTTCATCTGCAATTTTATCACAATTTTCTTGTAAATATTTTCTGTGTAAACCAAGCAAACACAGACAGTTTAGATGGTTCTCTAGAATCTTTGACCTTAGTGTAGAGAAGTACTCTCTATGTTGCTTGTTGTACAAGGCTGAGCCAAGGAAATTAGAATTGCGTTTTTTGCCGCAGAAAACGAATTTCCGCCTCACTTAACTCTTTCATTAGGTCTAGATCTCAAAGATTTTCTGTTCTCATACCCTTGTCCTTCCATAGTTTATCTATAGTTCGATTTCATAATAAAAAAAAAAATTAAGTTATAGTATTGGAAGAAACTTTGTGATTTTTTTTAATCAACCAATGACATACTTAAACTTTAACTGGGATATAGCTAGGGATTGCAGTCCAGCAATGCGGGAACCCACATCATTTGATAATCTGGCGGATCTAGCACAAATTTTAACGGATCCGCAATACGTAAACTGGGGTGAAAACATATTTCAGTCTTAGTCACTTTACGTACCTGTTGTAACTTTCCGGTCCGACTCGTTCTCTACCGGTTGTATCGCCCCGTTTACCCGTACCCGTCAAGTTGACATTTGACTCACGGTAACAAATTTATGTTTATGTCGTCCTTCGTGATCATAAGTAAATAGATTCAATTTTAGATTTTATAAGAACTCCAGTTTGTTTTTGTTGTGAGCGCTACTGTAATCTGAGTTATGTCGTCCTATTGCAAAACTAGCTCCCAGATAGTACGCACAAAAAAGATAAAATTAGAGCCGTTTCTGAGGAGAAAGTAGAAACAATACGAAAAGAAGGTTACAACTATTGACAGCTATTTCAAAATGTATTTGATAAATGATATGTTAAAATGTTTTTGTCTTAAACTGTACTTCACGTATTTGAAATCCTTCTTTTCAAAAAGTGGATTTCAGTTTCCTAATTCTGCTGATTCTATAAGATATATGATAACAAACTTTTCAAATACCGTAAAGGTTGACTTAATTGTTCAGTTTGAATATTTCAAGAAACAATGGCAAAGGTTTTCGCTGAGTGTTGGATGAGTGGACGTTCCAAAAAATCACCCATATGTTCACCGCAAAGAAACATATTTTAATATCAGCTTGCTTAGAATACGTGATTCGTGCACCACGGAGAATTGCATCAGTTTTGTTAAAGAACGACTGACAAGCCGTTGAAACTGATGTTATCGGCAAAAGATCTGACGGAACAAGCATCATGGAAAACGTTCTGCCTTGGTACCTGCAATTGTACTTTCCACACAGCACACAATTGGCCGTTGTCGACGTTTTATACCCCCCCCCCCCCTAAAAAGAAAACTACCGTAACACTGGTTCATCCACATACTGAGCTAATTCCCAATATACAGAAATTTGTTAAGTTTTTCAAAAAGCTTTTTATTTATGATCATTTCAATCAAACCAACGAATGAAGAGGCAGAAAGGGGTTTCTCGGCTACTACCTGTATATGTAATTCTTTGCAAATATAGTGAAAGTTTCAGTGTTTATTAGATAAATAGATTATTTTTCAAACTGACGTGATTTACTGTAAGGCATGTAATGTTGTCTTGAACTGAATACTCACCATAATTGATAATTACTAAATAACTAGAGTTAGATTTAAAACAAAACGTGTAAAAGCGCAACGTAAATCCGAAAACATTGCTCCAGATAATCTATCAAGGAATTTAAATATGGTATGAAAATAGATCCCTTTCAAAAATCGTACAGAGACTAAGGTGGGTGATTGGAACGACGTTGTTGGACACATACAATGCGCCGGAATTTCAAATCGGTTCCAATGGCAGCTGCAGTTCTGGTAGATGTGTTTTAGCTCTCCGTGTCCGCGTTGCTGCGATGATCTTTTACAGGGGCGGATCCAGGATCTTGCTTTGGGGGGGGGCTTGAGTGGATTTTGGTTTGGGGGGCTTGCCTTCAGTGGATTTTGGCTTGGGGGGGGGGGACTTGAGTCGGGCACAAGGTAGTATTCATAGTCCCCTCGAGCCTCGAATCCGTACAGCTAAAAAAAAAAACGGTCTCCAAAGTTACAATTTCGAAGGTGACCCTAGATACTTTTGGGGGGGGGGCTTGAGCCCCCTAGCCCCCCCCCCTGGATCCGCTCCTGATCTTTTATGACTGACATTGTTAATATGAGCTATGCATTTACACATGTCGATCACATTTGACTGTAACGCAGAGGCAACAGGTTCCAATAATCCTGAGTATTCAATCCAACGCATATAATGAATTCTGACTTAGTAGCAGTGCACTGTAACTGGTAAGCAGCATTCCTCGCCGCATCATTCCCTTCTCTAGAAACATTCGAAAGTCCATTGACAATGTCTTCAAAATGCTCGTTAAAAATAGCAAAACACGTATATTTTTTTAGACCAGTGGGTCTCATATATAGCTGAAATATTTGACACGTCTTTCTCCGTGTAAAATGGTTTCTCGTAATAAGTTTATGATGTACTCTATGGTGCTAATTGTGTTCCGTATTTTTGTAATTTGATTTAGATTTATTTACAGCCAGTTTAAGTCTGTGGCTTGCGCAATGAAAATAAAAAGTATTTTTTTATATTTCTCTTTTAAAAAAAAATTTGAACTCCACCAATATCACGCGCCAATGTAGAACAAACACCCTTCATACCCTTAGCTAACACACCTGTAAGGCCCATGACCTTCGCTTTCTAAAAACCTGTCAATTTCTGATGCTATAATTCGTCATTCAACGCCATCAGTTCTACGAATCAGAGAAATTGTTTGCGAATTGTATTTCTATTTTCGTCATAAAAACTGATTTTTATGGAAAGTTATTCTTTCCCAGTTATGTCACACGAATCATCTGTCAATACAATACAAGCATAAGCCTTCTTTGCGGCCTGCATAATTTCACTTTTAATGACCAAGCCGTACAGGGCAATGATTTCGTTTTGAATCTGTGGGGAGACATACATGACATTTTTCTTAACTTTTTCAGTATGCTGTTTCAAAACTAGAACACTTGAATCAATTCTTAGTTTCAGCAGGTCTTCAAGAACACCTTGATGTTGCTCTTTACTTCTCAAAGGCAAATCATTTGTACGGTGTGCTACAGAAAATAATAGAAAACTAGACGACCCGTGCGAAAATTTCTCTAATTGAATACGATGCATAGTGAGGTTGAATGTTTGTAATATAATGAAAAGTAGAGTCGCACATTTGTAGCAAATATTTATTTGTTTAGAATAGGTACGCATCAAAACATATTACGAAACAGTTAGGAAAATGTAAAAGACACTGTACGTACGACAAACTGTCACTGACCTTAACAGAATACAACCAACCTGAACAAGATGCACACAGCCTATCCACATCTCTGTGATATGTGTTGCTGTGCGAATAAAATGTTTAATTGTAATTGTATAGCGAAACAAAAATGTTTCCGTAACAGAAAAAATATTCGAAAAGCTACTTGTTATATAAAAAAATAGTTTATTAAAATATCTGTGATATCTGCTGTTGCAATCTAGGGATTTCGCTCACACGCGCGGCCTTTTTAAGCATCAAATTCCGAAAACTTCTTTCTTATTTTATGATTTGACCTAATTGGAGACCTTATCTTTAAAACGATATGTCATTTATCGATTTCGTTTAGGCATCAAAGGAGATAATGGCACATAATAATAAATAAAAACACGCTGTAGAAATAATATTGATACTTATGCTCTTTAAGGGACGAATTCCAAAAAATTCCTTTTATAAAATATGGTGTGACCAAATCGGACATCTTGGTCTTTAAAATGATTCGAGAGGACGCCGGTTTGAATCCTAGTCCGGCAACCCAGATTTGAGTTTTCCATGGTTTCACCAAATCACTCCAGGTAAATGCTGGGATTGGTCCTTAAAAAAGGACATGGTTGATTAGCTTCCTGTTCCTTGCCCCCACCCCCCCGTTTCTCCCGCCTCCAATGATCTCGATGACGACGAGGAGCCAAAAAAAAAAAAATCTTTCACTTACTATGTTGCTACTGTGTTGATACAAACTTTCATAATTACAGTCTTCTGTCACAAACACCTGTCAAATATGTTCTCGTTACTCTACTTTTTTTATTACATTTATGATGTTCTAGGTGCCAGAACAATGTTAAGCTGTAATTTTGAAGCACAAGTATATTCTTCTAAAATTAAATAAGCGATCAGGTGAAAAGCACCTTACTCTCCGTTAAAAATTCAGTTGGAAGTGAGACGTACTAAACATAGCTACATACGTTCAATATTAACGAATGTAATTTACGAAGTGAAGATATTGAATCAATTTCAACTAATACATCTGGATATTTTAGCCTGTGGATGTAAATTTCAACTGCTGCCCTAAATCCTATGCATGGATGTTATTCACTGAGGGAGCTATCTTATTAGTTGTGTGTATTATTGCTATAATTTTAAAACTCCTTCAATTCCGATCAATGTAAATTAATCACTAGTTGTTGTATTAACTTCTATTAGTTATGAACCTGTTACTTTTGTTTTTAAAAATGCGGCAAGAGGTTTGGGGTTCGAGGTTATGGTGACGAAAAAATTCATTTTAAAAACTTAACGGAGGATACACCATAAAAATTGTTTGTATCTTCGTCAAGGAGATATAATATACAGGCTCTAAATTATTATATTTTGGCACTTATTTAGCTGTAACCCTTATATACATCGTTAGCACAACTCCCAAGTCAAAAGATTCTAAGTTATGATATCTTAGTAACTGAAATCATTTTCATCAGGATATTGTGGGCCATTTCCTCAATTCGGAAAATAAAACAACAATTTCAATTTTTTTTAAACTGCTTTACGTCTCTTTTTAACACCGAGGTCTTTAGAGACGGGAAAGGATGGGGGCAAGGATGGGGGCAAGGAATGGGAAGGAATTCGGCCATGGCCTTTTGAAGGAAGCATCCCGGCATTTGCCTGGAGTGATTTGGGGAAACCATGGAAAACCCAAATCTGGATGCCCGGACGGGGATTCGAACCGCCGTCCTCCCGAATGCGAGGCAAGAACGCTAACCGCTACACTGCCCCGCTCGGTCAATTTCAATTGCATTGGCGTTACAAACATTCATAAAATTGATGAAATCATTATGTTTTTTCATATATCGCTTTACACCTCGTCGAGTTCATTAGAGGGCGGAAAAAGGACTGGGGGCATGGAAAGGAAGGAATTCGGCCATAGCCTTTTTAAAGGAATCGTCCAGGCATTCACCTTGAGTGATTTTCGGAAACCAGGGAAACCAAAATCTGGGTGGCCAGACGGTGGATTAGAATTCCCGATTGCGAGTTCAGAGAGTTGTGAAGCCAGTATCCATCAAAAACTTGCGCAGGTGTCTTCGCCAAGAGAAGAAAGAATGTATGCAAGGTCTGCATCAACACAGCGGTGTTTCAACAAATTCCAACGCCTCCTCAGACAATAAAGTAAGCCCCACGCACGCATAATTAACGGTATGAGGGCTATCCCACGCTCTACCTGCCACCTGACCTAGCGAGACTTATTGAAATACGCTGCAGGAAATTCTATACCATTCCTTCGCAACAGTGCAGCAAATAAAAAACTTTAACGAACCTATGCGACACTTTACTTTTCTAATTTGTTTCCGTCGTAAGGAATATTTTATTAAATTCGACATAAACTGTAATTATAGCATAGATACGTATAAATGTTTGAACTATTGGCTGTGTATCTTTCGCTGATTTATCAGCAGTGCAAATTTTTCGCTTGTTTTGTAGCAAACAGTGGAAATGAGTGCAGCACAACTTTGAACTGATCCAGCTTCCTCTACTTGTCCTGATTTATTGGCTTTCCACGCAAACCTCTGCGTTAGTGCAATAGTGAGGTGAAAGGCTTCATAAAACTACCAATTAAATAGTTATTAGCTTTCCCTGAAAAGGGAACTTATCGCGAAGAGGTGTATCGATCAAGTCAAGAAGATAACCGGCTTGCCTTATCAGGAAGCATTTAGAGAAGATGGAAACCGTCGAGGGTGGCAACTTCTAGTGAAAAACATCGCCAGTGAGAAATTCAATCGGATCACGATGCTCAGAAATAAGTTGAACGACTGATGATAACATTTGCGAGCATGAAAGAAAGAACAGAATGAAATGCTCCACACGTCAAATTTTTGGGCTGTGAAGACAAAAGTCAATACACGGGTGAAATATGAAGCTAAAAAGTTGTCTTCACATTTTTTATGACGGCACTAAATGGAGAGCGATAGTAATCTCTGCTCAACATACAACAGTAGTAACCAGCTAAATGTGTATCACAAAACCAAGCCGCTTGATGTTTTATTTGTCCTTCCAGTGTGTTATGATAGTTGAGTGCGCTGGAAAAGAAACGATTCTTTTATTTTGCTCCCTCTTTAGCTCCACTGTGTTATGGAACACCGATCCAAGTCAAATACCAGTCATTAATTGGCAATAAAATGTCTGTATCTCTAGAACATAATGGAACTGTTGCCACGGCACCAGTGTCCAGCCTCAAAGAAATATTTAGAACGTTTTTCACATTTTAAACGAAATATGCTATATCTACGATCCACTGTTTAAGCTATTAGAAAAAAATTTCATGTACGCGTAACTATTCAAAATTATGTCTCGATTAAAACTGCTTAAAAGTTATAATACCAGCGCATGTTTAAAAAATAAAAGTCTGAAGCAGATGTTAGTCACTTATGTAAACTTAATATAATATTCAAAACATTTATTCAGGAATAGTTTATATTGCCTTTAAAATTTGTTGGTGCATGTACAGTGCCATAACGTACATTCTACATTGCATCATTAAGTGGAATTTTCTAACGAATCTCCAGTTCTGAAGTCCGCTGTTAAGAAATACCTTCTTTTGACTCTACTGAATAACATTTCCAAAGCACTTTTTTTTTTCCCCTGTAACCATTAAAGGCTTTTACCCTCTCTCGTACTCTCTGTGTGTCGATTATTGCATTTTTTGCGGTATCTTTTACAAAATTAGTATTTAGGCTAGACCCGGATATATCGTCAAATATAAAACGAATGAGGCAAAAATAGTGTGTCAGATATTGCTCTTATGCATAATCATCACTATTTACTCAAGTATAAAATAGCATTTTCATACACATCATTAAAAATGTAGGTCTAGTTATAATTGTTTTGTGCTGGACTATTATAGAGAGTTGGCACCGATGATAGTGTAGAGTAAGTACAACAACCGATCAAAATTTCTGTTTCAACGGACCTTTGAAGGCCGATTAAATTTTTTGACGAGTACGAGAATGAGTACTACTTTTTTCATAAACACGGTAACACAAAAAAAAGAGTCTCGATTTACACCAGATTTCATAGGTAAACAGTACCAGATGTTTAAAACCATAATTACGTTGGCAGTTAACAAGGAAAAAAAATATTTAGCGTGACTTAAATGTGGCAGAGAGTAAAAATTCTGATTATTTTCGTGGCAGTTGACCGAAGAGAAGTTATGGATAAATGTTATTGCTTAAAGGCAAATAATAGCAGAATTAATTACATACTTTGCGTTAATTTCTCACATCCTTGATCTACCTGCATTGATGCGTGTTTAGTTCTGATGAAGAACCAAGTTATTGCATTAATTATCCGGAATTGTTTGGTAAGTCTTCCCGTAGTTATTGAATTTTATAGATGTTCATAATATATCTGAAATAATATCTATTTAAAAAGAACAATGTAAACGCCACTACTTATGTAATAGGCAAATACGCATAGGAAACGAAGGAGTAAATATTGACATCCCATCGCTTAATCACTTCTTAAAGGACAGACGTATTTGTGTAAGCGTACGATTATTTGACCTTATCT
Organism: Vandiemenella viatica; assembly: GCA_031002005.1. Classification (NCBI taxonomy): domain Eukaryota; kingdom Metazoa; phylum Arthropoda; class Insecta; order Orthoptera; family Morabidae; genus Vandiemenella; species Vandiemenella viatica. Next base: position 338,847,652 of record CM061921.1, on the reverse strand, counting down.
CTGATTTCACGAACTCCGATATAGGCCTATTAATTTTTTGGATCATAAGTGCAGTGCCACCGCACACAAAAAAAAAAAAAATCCGTAATTTCATCTGTTATAGGTGAAGATGTAATTTTTATATTAATTGCATCAGGTTAAAAATCGAGATTGCAGTAACTTTTCGTCAATGAAAAATATTTTTATCTCACTCACTCTGTTTTTAGTTACCAGGGGTATAACTTTATATCCAAGAATTCTGTGAAACGTCACAGCCTCAATATTAGATCCGACAATGCTTCTAAATGCAAGATTCCTTTATTATTTAGCTAAACAGAGAAGGGGGAAAGCGTTAAATTGCATGTGACGCAAAATCTGCATGTTGGCCGGCGAGGGAAAGGAAACTTTAAGGGAGTGGAAAGGAATTTAAACCAGTTAATCCGAAGGACACACGGCCACGCTTAATGGACAGTGAAATGGCGTCCCAGACAAAGTGTAGGTGTAACAGATTGATAAATTGTTTTTACGTAGATGCAAAACCTATGTAGCCAAACTGAAAAAGGGAGAGCTAGCGTTCGAAATCCAATAAAGTTCTCATTGTCGCAGATGTATTATTATTTGTCAGCCATTTCTAATCAAGAACTGATGAGACCTAATAGCATCATCATGTCGTGAAGCGTAGTCAGCAGCCTGTTTCAGTGGCGCATTGGTAACCCTCGGAAGGAACCTATTCTAATGAAGGGGAGTTAAGTGTTGCTATCTTTCTGAGATTCATGCAGCTTATGTTCTCTATGACAGGTGTATTTTTGTTTATGAAATGTGTAGTTTACGAGGAGGCTGATATTGGGAATATTAATCTGATAATACGCCATAAATCCGCAGTTGTTGAACAATAATTTCATAAATAACTCAGCCTTCAAACAACTGTTTTGGTGAATTTTATTTTATTTTAATCCCCAGACGAGTTTTGCCCTTGTGACGTAGGGCATCATCAGTGCCTGTGAATGTGTGTGTTTTTTTTTTTTTTTTTTTTACATGTGTCTTATTACTATCACTATCTACAGTAAAAATCTTTATATATATATCTATATATACATGCACACACACAGATATAGTAGTAATCCACACATGCCGGTCTGGAACAGCACTTCACACACTTTTCCAGCATAGTTCTTTGAAATTCCAGTAGAACATTCTTCCACTACCTGTTTGTATGCCGCACTTGTTGCTGTAGTGAACATTTTTCTGCTGATTTTTACACACGGCTTGTTTTGTTTACCTATTTGTTACGGCAGTACCAAGCTAGTTTTTGATGTTATTGTTAGCACTACTGTAAGTACACACAACAACAACTAGGTAAACAAAACAAGCCGTGTGTAACACATATGTGTAAATCAGAAGAAAAATGTTCATTATAGCAACAACTGTGGCGTACAAACAAGTAGTGGAAGAATGTTCAATTGGAACTTCAATGAACAGTGCTGTAAAAGTGTATGAGGTGCTGTTCCAGACTGGAACCACTATATCTGTGAGTACAGTGTGTGCATATTTGTAGATTTCTACTGTAGATAGTAATTTTAATAAAACACACTGATGATGCCCTACACCACACGGGACGGCCTGTACGCGGGACCAGGACTTGAACCTAGCGCCGCCACAGTCATATGTGACGTCACGAATCCATGAAGTCGAATATTTTTTAAAAATATCGTCAAGCCGGGAAATCTGTCATCTCCATCATTTCTCACCTTATCGGAATCCTTTTTTCTCTCCGAAGAAATGTTTTAAGTTGTACAGTACTTCAGCATTTAGCTTCACTGCAAATATCCAGAATTCTTTATTAAAACCACTGCTCTATAAACCAAAAACAAAGCATAGTTTAATGAAAGCATCCTTTTTTTAAGAGCTCGCTTTGAAATAGAATACAGCGTAAATATTACATTGACAGAGTTATGACTTAAAGGACATTGGCACTAAGGTGAGAATTGTGTGTGCAACACAACGTTACCTACTTGGAGGGTTCACTGAATAGCAGATTGGGTGGCACTGTCAAACGTTGTGGTAATTTCGCTGCAAGAAAAAATCTTTGTCCTCCTCGAGATTTGAAGAGCAGTCGTCAAGTTCCTAATAAACTTACTAACCGAATAATGAGCTGTAGGCCGCGTCCAATATCGGAAATTTGATAAATGTTTTGGGTTCAGTGCACTGTGTAGATAGCTACATTTTGGATTTCTGACAGCTTCTCATAAATATTTTTTAAACATGATGACGGTTAGCTCGCCAGACGCATTCAGCAAGAAGGGGGAAATTCCTGTGGCTGCTAACGACGTCACTTCCTGTGCATTCCCATACTGGGAATACGAAGGTGTATGGGCCTAGGGGCGTCCATTAATTACGTGGGGTATTTTTCCTGAAATCTGGAGCCCCTCTGTGGTGAGATTTGGTGAGATCTGCCGAGAATTCCCCCCCCCCCCCATGGTGATTTGAGACCTTGAGGGACCTCTCCCCCGCCCTGCTGACAGATATCGTAGGTTTTTTTTAGCGCTCTCTTGTTTTCTAGGGCGGTTATACCACCTTTTTTTATCTCTGCTGTTCTTCAAGAAATTAAAAAAAAACAGATGACGTGACATTTCCGTCGACCCCACCCCCTCCCCCCCACTGGCGAGATTTCACTAGAAACCCCCTCCCCATTTTACCTCACGTAATTAATGGAAAACCCTACTAAGCTTCCACAGGAAATATATGGGAGTAATACTTTCATATTTATTGATTTTGTTAACATGTGTAATTTACTTGCAGCATTATTACAGCAATTGTCTTCACTTTTTATCGATATCTAGGACACTGGAGCTGAAAGAGAATTGGGGACAAGGAACGGAAAGAAATTTGGCCATGGCCTTTTGAAAGAACCATTCAGGAATTCGCCTGGGGTGATTTCGGGAAATCTGGATGTCCTGACGTGGATCTGAATACCAGACCCGCACGCTATCGCTCATCCACTGGGATCGGAATATTGCATATCCTGATCCTGTGTATGTGATTACAATTACTACTTTGATTGTAGTTATTATTCCCTTCACATCAGTTGCTATTAATGCCTTATTGTATTTATACAAAAACTGGAAGTAATATCTGTAATACTAGATAAAGAATCCGAACAGCTTCTACCACGTCTCAACTTTAAATGTTACATCTGATTTTCGTTATATCAGTTCCTTAAAAAAAACTTCTAGATTACGGTGTTACTGCGTTTGATCATCACAGCATGCAACTATATTTTCCTACGATGAATTAGAAAAGTCGTTAATATTCACTTTTCAACCGATTTAATTTGTTCTACAAAGTGTAAAAACAAATTTAAGATCATATCCAGGAAAAACATTCTTTCCTGATTTAGTATCACTTTTTATGGCGTCATCTTTCATGCAGAAACAACTGATATTCAGGAAGTATCATCCAGCTGGAAACTTTTGGGAATTCAGAAGGACAAGAGTTTATTTTCGCGCTCTCAGAGCGTTACTAGTTAATACCTGATGATGCTTTACAATAATCCTGACCTAGCCCTAATGACCCAGCTATTAGAGGCAATATCACGCATTGATTTTGAATAACTACATGCTGCGGGGGTGACAGGTCAATGATCGGGCTTCCCAATCGTGAGGACGAGGATTTGATTCCTGGTTCGATCATCTAGATGTCGATTTTCCAGAAATCACTCGAGGCGAATGTCGGGAATGGTTCCTTCATTCCATGTACCCAATCCTCCCTCAGCTCTAATGATCTCGACGTCGAAGTGCCGTAAAACCCTAACAAATAAAAAAAGTGTTGTTTCTGACAGTGTAAATGTAATATATGTTAATCCAGTACATGATTTTATCTAATTTATAGTGCATTCAGTTAATAGAGGCGGCTCAAGGTCACTGTGCTCTATCCCCACTCCGCTGCCCATACCGCTAAGACCGTCCACTGTCAATTTTGCCACTCATATACCTGTTCATAGCAATCAGCTCTGGTGGCAGAACGGAGAGGGGATGATAACAGAGTATAGATTAACGGGGTAGCTGTTAAAGTATTTTAAATATGAACAGAGATATGAAAAAAAATGAAGTAGATAGTCTAACAATATATAAACAATATTTATTGAAATCTGCAAGTGAAGGAATGTTTTAATGACGTCTAAAGGGAGACGACTGTTACTGGACTTAAACAGACGTCTTTAAGAAGGATAAGAGATTCTAAGATTCGCTAACCTGAGTAACCGAGTGGGGCGGTGTAACGGTTAGCGTTCTCGCCTCGCATTCGGGAGGACGGCGGTTCGAATCCCCGTCCGGGCATCCAGATTTGGGTTTTCCATGGTTTCCCCAAATCACTCCAGGCAAATGCCGGGATACTTCCTTCAAAAAGGCCATGGCCGAATTCCTTCCCATTCCTTGCCCCCATCCTTGCCCCCCATCCTTTCCCGTCTCTAAAAGACCTCGATGTTAAAAAGAGACGTAAAGCAGTTAAAAAAAATAACCTGAGTACCATGAAATTTTTTACAGCCACTCACTTTATAAAGACATCCTTTAAGATAATTATCGTGTACCTTTGTTAAAGTTCAGTGAGGTTATTGAAGAAAGTAGGCCTAAATAAAGGATCTCTAAATACATACAGCTAAATCTCACGTTTATTTGGAAATTTCACGTTGGTCGTGTCTTTGTTGAACGAGTACTTCCTATTATTTTCACCAGTCCATTCAGTTCCTTCCAGATTTCGGTTTTCTATAGTTTTCCGAAATCACTCCTGTAATAGACCATTCCAGAATTCCTTCTCGTTCCTTGTCCCCCAGTCCTTTCTCGTCTCTAATGACCTCAATGTTGACGATGTATAAAACACTTAGGAAAAAAAGCAAACCTTTTTGGACGAACACCTTCCCCATCTCTTTCCACAATCTGCTGTACTGTTCTCATCCAAAACCATCCAACAAGCGGCACCTCGACATCAGATGGGCCTATTGGATTCCACTCAGCCAATATCTTTGTCCATTTTCTTGCATCCCTTATAGCCAAAAGTCTAGTCCGAATCTATTTCTTAGCCGTGGAACTGGTCTGTCCGTGTGAAATTAAGACAACAAATGTATTTCATAGACACCTGGAAACTGAGGAGTAGTTTAGGTGGACCCGGAAATGAGGGGATACGTTAAATTTCGAGTACTGAGAGAATATATACACAAAAGGATGAGTAAATCCGTAGCTGATAGAATGTACGCTATGAGTCAAGATGGAGAGTGTGCAGTACATGCAAGCGGCGACAGCTCTGGAATTTTGATGAGTAACGCCGCACCCAGGGTGAGTCAACGCATGCGTGAGACGGCCACCTCTCTGTCAAAGGCTTTGTTCTATAACCATGCACATATAGTGATGATCCGATACAAGTAAATACGAGTAAGTTCTCGATACTTTGTTTCGATACCGAGTACTTTTCGTATTCGAATTAATTCATTCGATACTTACTCGGTATCGGAAGAAAAGTACTTGTATCGAATCCAAAGTATCGAAACGCACCCGGTGTTAAATTCTAAATGTGTCATCCCTGCTGCGCCACTCAGTCGCGCCTGCGAAATTAATTTCCCGCTGACGTCAAGTTGGTAGCATTGAAAATCAAACAAAATCAGTCTTAGAATAGGCAATGTAATTCTCAAAGAGTTTGTTTTAGGTCCCTATTTCATTGTAATAAAGTCGTACTTGGCGCGCATTTCGCTATACCTGGCCAATGGTCGCTCCCGCGCAGCCCCACACAAAAACTAAAAGCTATGATTCATAAGGAACTAAGTAGCCCATGTGAATCGGAAGAAGAAGCTGCTTCAGCTAACGTTTCACAGGAATATCACTTCTGGAAACATCACAAAGAAAAAGAAAACGCATGGTAGTGACAAAGTCTCTCTCCATTTGTCAAATACCGTAATGTCTCTATAAAGCAATCCATTTACAACGGATATTTCCTTATTTGTGTAAATACGCACAACAGCATCTTATTGTTGCAGCAACGTCAGTATTGAGTGAATGTTTGTGGTTGAAACAATGACAAACAAAAGAAACAAGCTGTCGCCAAAATATTTGGAACAATTGCTTTTTGGGGGAAACCCTCCAAAAGTGGACTTTTATTGTTTAAAAGTGTTAAAACTATAATAAATAAATATTTAAAGATATGACAAAACCTTCAAAGTCTGTTTACAATGTGAGTTTTATTATAATTTTAATAAATAAATAAAAATGTTTACTGAGTGTTATTTGATTTTATTACACTAGGGAAATAAAATAAATAATTTAGCAACATGTCAAGTATATTTTTTACATTTCGACATTAATTAAAAAAAGTATCGATACTTTTGCAGTACTCATATGAGTAAGTATCGTAAGACAATTTGAGTACTACTCATTTGAGTAGGTATCGATACTTTGATGGTATCGGAACATCACTATGCACATACTGTCTACAAGCAGTCATCAAATGACTTCATACACGTATGCCTGTTATGAATCTAATCTAAATGTGCTTTTATTTCGGAAAAAATAAAGCCAAAAAGTGTTATATAAGCAGCATGTGACAGTTTATATGACACAAACATGGCGGTCTTTTAAAACTTGCTTAGAACATGGTAGTATGCGCTAGTCCTCCAAATTCTTTTGTAATTCCAATAGAGATTTGTTTAATTGTATTTATGTAACCTAAAACTTCTATGGTGACTATTCTGTGCTGCGCTGCGTATGTCTTCTTTGACAGACAATTTGACGTACAAGGATGCTCTTAAAAGTTCCCGCTTGGTGCATTATCTAACTTGCAATAATAAATAAATTTGCAGAATGTCGTAGGAAATCTGTATTTGTTTCTGGAGAAAGATATTCATCAGAGTTTTTGAAATTTCATGTTTTGCGATAATGATTATTCTTATCAATCTAGACAATCTAAAATTCCTCACACCTTCCTCGTACTTTACCACGAAATAGGATTAAAGTAATTTAATTGGCAAAAGAGTTATTACATCACAGCATTTAAAATTTTCGTTTGGATTGCTACTTCTGATAGAGCCACAAACTTCAGAATGTGATTAATGACGTGAAATAAAAATTATGATGACTGAATTTCATAAAAATCTGAATAAGAAGTGATGGTGTTCGCAGACAGTAACAATACCAATCTGGAGAAAGATATTCATCAGAGTTTTTGAAATTTCATGTTTTGCGATAATGATTATTCTTATCAATCTAGACAATCTAAAATTCCTCACACCTTCCTCGTAATTTACCACGAAATAGGATTAAAGTAATTTAATTGGTAAAAGAGTTATTACATCACAGCATTTAAAATTTTCGTTTGGATTGCTACTTCTGATAGAGCCACAAACTTCAGAATGTGATTAATGACGTGAAATAAAAATTATGATGACTGAATTTCATAAAAATCTGAATAAGAAGTGATGGTGTTCGCAGACAGTAACAATACCAATCTGCAACTTATCATTATTAATCTTGTCACCGATTTTCCAATTTAATATCATTATTAAAATTTCATTAGATTTCACCAAATTATTACAGAACAATTCCGGAACTAAACTAAACTGCGTTATCAAACAGACACAAAAATGAAAAAATCCAGTCACTATTCTATAGCGTCGATTCGTACGTTTACTTATCTGTGTAATAAAACTTCCTTCCACAGAAAATTATATTCAGATAAAAGAACCAGTTGTATAACTCCTTAATAAACAGGCTCATCAATCGATTATGGTAAACTATTATCCCATACCTATACTAATGGCGAATCCAAAAATCTGAGAATGTTATGTACATAACAATTCATAACCACCCGAAGAATGAATGTTCTTTACCGCATCAACTTAATTTTCAGAAAAGAAGTAGCAGCCATGACATAATCACATTTATTAACAATATTTGGGAGGGAGTTACTGAGAATAGCTAGCTTTAGGAATACTCTGTGGTTTCGTTGATGACTTTGATCGCATAAAACTGTCACACCAAATTTAAAATATTGTGGTAAACAAGATTCGTTTGTTGTTAAACTGCTGTCTCCAACATCATTTTATAATTTGGGTTTGTACCTTGCAATAAAAAATATTCTTAACGGAGCTTTATTGAATGTAGCGCCCCTCCAGGCTATATTAGGTATGGATTAATTTGCTTTAGTAATTTATCAATTCTATCTAGGTTTGTCAAAATTATCTTTTTCGGTCAATACTTAAGAATAGAAGTATCAGAAATTACCACAATTCTTCAGCGAAAAGTACAAAAGCTTCAATTTGGGTAGTAAGAACTTTTAAGGGTGGTAAACCTAGGAATGTTTTGCAAAAGTTTCTAAAAAGAAATACGGAAACTGAGAGCTGGTTCAGTGCATTTCATTCACTCAGCTTGAAACAAACGGTGAAAAATATGATTAAAGAGCAACAGGTAAAAACAGACTGTAAATACAGTCGTCTATACAAAGAAAGGAGCTAATATAAAGATTTTTAAGTTTTCAATAGTGTTCCAGACAATATTAGAACTATAGGAGGAAAAGCGAAAATTCAAAAGAAAATTAAACAATTCTTTACTGTACAATTCATGGTGTTCCAGAAATGAGTTTGTTAACAGAAATAATTAAATTCCGAAAATACTGAGTCGGTTATGTTTAAGAAAACTAAATTGATGACGAACATTAAACATCAAAATACTCGTTGATTGGTCTCATGTCATATTCTTTTTCTCGGTGATTAATAAATGTATCGCCAGTAGTTTCAAATCATCTCTGAAGCCACACCAAAATGCAAACATCATCGTCGTTGTTAGTGAGATAAATCGCGCTAGTCGAAATTATTACTGTGGAAGAATACACACTGATGTTATGAACATGCAAAGCAGTGTTGTTGAAAATTATACATTATAAAAGAAAGGGCAATATCGTGAATAACTTTGCTATAGTTTCTAGAAGACTCAGCAAGTGGCTTGACCCCTGAAGATAACCATAGTTATTGGTTGAAGGAGGAGTTTTGTGACGTAACATAAATCTCGTGAGATTATTTACAGCATCATGACGGCAATGACATTTCGTTGGCTCTGGATACTATAATAACTCTTCAGACCGTTTGAAACGAGTCTATTGCATAAGGTATTAAATGAAATTAGGCTTGGTAACAGAACTTAAAGTATCCGCACATTTTCTTAACCCTGCAGAACAAGTTTGAGAAGTGAGCTTTCCCGGCATAATTCACACGTACAGAAGAATCGGTGCCAGTGGTGAAGGAGAGATCATGGCGTGTGAAAATCCCAACTGTCACATCAGCAAGACGGCTATCTGCTGAGGCTCCTGAACTACTTTTTTTTCTTATGACGTCGAGGTCATTAGAGGCGGTATAAAGACCGGGGGCATGGAACGGGAAGGAATTCAGCTATGGCCTTTTGTAGAAACCATCCCGTATTTCGCCTCGAGTGATTTCGGAAAAACCGAAATCTGGATAGTCGGACAGGGATCCGAACCTGAGTTTGCCGAATACGAGGCCAGAGCGTTACCACTAATCCATTACATTGCTCAACAGTATATAAGTTTTCTCGATGTGGGTGACATCTAGAGGACGTTTTGACATAATATTACATCGTTTTTCCTGTTGCCACACCCCAACGGAAATAATTGGTTTGCTGCATGTGAAAAAAGAATCACATACACATGTTTCGTATTCGGAATTACTTTATACATGAAGGTTCTGTATATTTAATCCGAGACTGTCTAATTTACGAGTATAAATATTTGATAATTTAGTGTCAACTTCAGTGCATTCTGTTTTCATAAGAATTTAACGTGATCATTGTCAACGCAATAAGATTAGTTACTTCGATAAACGGTCGGGAGTAGATATTACCATACTTAAAAGTCTGCATTAAATTTTGTGTCTGTCTGCTGAGTTTGTTAAACCTAACACTCCCTTTGGTGTCTTTCAACAATCCTTAGACTACAGCAATATAACTATATGTGATATGTGATACACGCAGAATAGCACCGTCACATTATAGGCATCATTTATTTGAAGACAGAAACGAGAAGATTTTCTTACTGACAGTAAGTATGGTGTACTCTTCGTTTTTGAACTACTAACAATGGTTTTGAATGCAGATTGCACTGTGTTTACGCTATCTGCTTACAGTAGCTGTTTTTGTGTTTCCGTAGGGGAGCGTCTCTAAACTACGTAGATCCATTTTGGACTCCTGTGAACCTCCCCTCTATGTAGCCTGACGTGGCTTAAGCCTCCACCTCCCCCACCCCCTTCTCCTGCGTGGCATGTAGCTTTTTGCTCTATTGATTCCAGAAGACATTTTGTACTATTTTCTCTAAGACGATCGCAAATTACATTCGGAGATAATTAAATGACAGAAATAAATATTCACATGCTATTGTGTGTTCCATACCCAATTTTAACTGTGACAAATAATATGAATTAAAAGCTACGTGGCTTGACTCGGAGCTTCCTCAGCGTAGCTTTCTACCTTCCCCCTGGCCCGAGCCACGTAGTTTATGGACTATTCGTAGGTAGTGGGTGCTGTCCTGTAGGCTGAACTGCCCTCCTAGTCCATATAGAGTGGTTTTGGACAAGAACGTGACGTTGTCCTCCGTCATTATATGATACACCTCTACTATAAAAATAAAATCAATCTGAAATGTTGTCGTTTTGAATCCATTAAGAAAACTTTGCCAGCGTAGCTGCGTAAGATCCCAAAACAAGCTTTCCAACTATTATTCCTGGCCTGACAGAAACTATACAGGTTTGTAGATGGAATAATGAGACAGCAAAAATATCGGATAGACGTAAAGAAACTAAAAGAAGAAACTCGTCAACCTCTCTCTATAGGCTTCGTATTCTATGAGCAAAAGGTAAGTACCGCAATCTGTGAAAAAATTGAGTAAATTTATACCATTGTTTGTACTGTTATTTGATTTATGAAGTTTGAATTACGAAGGAAGGATCTGGGAGCCATATCAGGAAATGTCCAGATGACAACTGAAAACCACCAAAAATGGCAGCCTGATATGTCAATGCAACTTCACAAACACAGCGAATCTGCAAAGTTCCCCCAATTGTGAGAAAAGAACTTTAACCGTCACGGAATGGCTTCTTCCAGAGGTAAAAATCCATATTCGGTTGATCGTGTGCCTTATTTCGAGGAATCCAACTGGAAGATTCCTGTGCGAAATTAATAAAATTGGTATTTATTTTAAAATAAAATATTCTCGGAGCCCACATGCGGTTCTAAATATTTCTCGTTAATGAGTTATCTCTCAAAATCAAAATTGATATTTATGTCTTCGTTCATCTGGAAGTTATATGTGCTGCATGTGGTTCACATAGCTTATTGCCAAAAACTAATCAATTATCTGCGTTAGTTATGGGAAGCAAGCATGAATATCACAAACATTTTATAAAACCATGTATGAAATTAATTCCCTATTAAATAAAAACTGGCTGAAAGTAGTGACAAAGCTCCTATAAAAACATTTAAAAGTTGCTTAGTGTGATATATTTTTAATGCTTTATCGGAAAGCCTTTTCAGAATAAAAATACTCCTTTTAATTTTTTTTGGAAGACAAAAAAGACACTTAATATATGAAAGTTTTTAACAAAGGTAATTTTCAGGGAAACATCCCTAATACTTGAAGCGATGTAAAAAATTATTCTACGACAATGTATACATTTAATGATTAACTTTTTGCCTTCCTCTTATTTATATTTATTAGCTCTCAGTTTCGTTCGGAAAATAGCTTACAACCAAAACTAATGTTGTGGTTTGCCTTAGAGCGTGAAAGAATAATTAAAACCCAGATAGCAAAAATTCGTGAAAACATTAGCTACCACTGAAAATATTTCACAAGTTCTGTAATTCACGACAACTTATAGGTTTAAAAACAAATATGAATCACAGAAACTAATGTTTCATCATATTAACTTATATTTCTCTTCCAGCAAAAGATTTCAATTTGATCCAAGGTTTGGTTGTTCACATTATTTCTCCGATGGTCCCATAAACACCAAACATTAAGAAAATGTACCTTTTAAATGGCTTTACAATATTAATTGCTAATCGCAATTAAATCACTTAATAGAACTAGCCACTGAAAATTTGTGTAGAATGAAAAAGAAACAATCATTTTCTTATTTTTCTTAAGTCCTATTCATAAAATAATCGAAATTGGATAACTGTGTATTAGTTACGAACATAGCAGCTGCAACAGATGGCTTTTCAAACCAAATCTGTAGTCATACGCCTGGAACGTATTGCTGCAATACAGCCTGGCACCATTTCACGAACAACTCTTACGTCAGCGTCTGGCGGACTTACTGCAATATGATTCGGCACAAAGATTTTTATAGCAGCAACATACTCTGATCTACTATTTCCATGTGGTGGCTATTAATGTATTTCATTATTTTCTCGACTGAATTGCTGGTTGCTATGAAGCGCATCTCCATAATGCCAGTATAACCTATGTCTTCAGTTACCTGCTGCAAGGTATAGGCTTTCTTGAGACCAGTAAAACGTAAATATTCTCTTTCTGTAGATTAATCATCTACTGCTAGTTATCTTTTTATGTAACGCCTTATTGTGTCAATTCATATAATTTTAGTCCCTGTGCAAAAGGATTTTCTGTTCCGTATCTGATATTAAGTCTTTAGTTATAGTTGTCGTTTTTCCTGCTCTCCGTGAGTTCTTTGTGTTTAGTCAATATTCCACTTCATTTATTTTGTTCATTTCACTCAATAATCTTCCTGTATCTCCATTCTTACCTGTAATTATAGGAAAATACCTGCCAAGTTCTGTCCCTTGACTCTCAATTCCACTTTTAAATTTTCCATAAACTAAATTGATTTCTTCCCTAGCATACAAATCAAATATCAGCGGTGATAGATCACAGTCTGATAGCAAGTTTTTGTCGGTATTACAGACCTTACTGCGACGTTCTAAACATCATGTCTCATTTAACAATACCAATAACTATTTCCAAACCGATAAACATCTTCAACGTATTTTTATTTTTCTCAAACCTTCTCTGTATTCACTGTAACGATTTTTTTTTTTTTTTTCTCTCGTATCTCGTATTTTCCTAACCGCAAATTTGTCGTAAGAACGAAGACTTTCCCGTCGTACGACTGCAATGAAGTCTTCACGAGTGTACCACAGGATTGTGTTGTGTTTTCACAATTTGTCGTCACCTAAAACCTCCTCTCCTTTTTTTTTTCATTGTTTTTTTTTTTTTTTTTTTTTTTTTTTTTTTTTTTTTTTTTTTTTTTTTTGTAACAGTTTAACGTCCCTTTTTAACAGCGTGGTCTTTAGAGACGGGAAAGGATGGGGGCAAGGAATGGGAAGGAATTCGGACATGGCCTTTTGAAGGAAGCATCCCGGCATTCACCTGGAGTGATTTGGGGAAACCATGGAAAACCCAAATCTGGATGCCCGGACGGGGATTCGAACCGCCGTCCTCCCGAATGCGAGGCCAGAACGCTATCCGTTACACCACCACGCTCGGTTTTTCATTGTTCTGTATATTTGATACACGTAGTATAAAATTGATTGTATGATAATTGTCGGCTTATGCTTTGTTCAGGCGTGTTGGAATATGTTTTTGTGGAAATCTATTGCCAACCCTCTTCAGAAGAATAATTTTTAAGCCCATATTCAGCTTGAAATTTTAGCAGCTGTGGGAGCATATTAACTGCACCTAATTGCAATTTCCAATTTTTTTATGTCCTGACAACATGAATTTTTATTTATTTATTTACTTTTATTTGTTTTTATTGTTCCATATACTCCTGCTGAGGAAGGTCTTCTGGAATGTGGAACATATCTTTGTTCCGTATAGTTGCCACACCTTTAGCTCTATCGGTAACTCCTCAGACCAGAACTATTGTGGGTCTTTCCATTAAATCTCCGCAACATATAGGCGAAGTTGATAAATATCCCTTTTTCACTCTCCAAACTCTGGCTCGCAGAATGTTTTTTCCATTAACTTTCCATTACTCCAACCAGAAAAATTAATATTCGGAGACCCTGCTAAGGAACTGTACCACGGAATACTATAGACAAAATTTAATTTTAGAGGGTTAATTTTTTTAGATTCATTTTGAGTTACTATGGCGTTTATAATTTCTTATTCATTGCTGCTTTAGGGTCTGTTTTCAGTCGTAAAGCACTAACTCCCCATTCCTTCCCCCTCTTGCTAGGAAGTTGTTAACGACCAACGACGGAAGTATCATTTGGAGTGTCATTTGATGAAACAGGTAGCACTATGTGATGGAGAGGATGATATTTGGTTGGAAGAGACTAATATCTCGTAATATGTGAACGTGTATCATTTAAGTCTAACTCTAACTAACTTAAATAGTGAGCGAGCACAGTATGCAGCAGTCAATCCTCATCAAACACACAGCAGCGAAGTCTTTGGGTTCGGATTCGGAAGGATTCAAATCAGAATCGTCTTGCGGATATGCAGAGTACGGTCTGCCACGATTTCGTTACGTCATTCCAGAATAACGCTGGGATTCATGGTTTATAATAGGCTATTGTCGATTTAATTCAAGTTCCCCCTTAACGTTATATTGCCTTGGTAATCGACGAGTCGTAATTTTCCAGGCTGTAGAAGTTCTTACAGCTAATGACCATCAAGTGTTAAAGTTATTACCACATATTTACAGAAAAATTAACAATTGAATTTTATAGCAGACGTAAATCAAAAAAGCCTCCCCATTAAGGGGCAACTAGACGATTCACTTTCATACAGTACAATGGAGTATACAAGATATGATTAAAGTCTGCATGTTTCGTAGCACTGATGTATGGTCATAAAATGAGACTCATTACGCCGTTATGAAATGGCTCATCTGTCTCGCTGGCTCCATACCTTTACAATCGCATTACGCCATGCAGTGATTATTGTAAATAAAACTAGGAATTACTGTTGCCAGCTAATAAACAAGAAAAAACAAATATTGGCGGTTATGAGATGCTATATGGCTGACAAGAAAGTAGTTTCTAATCTGTTATTTGTAATATATACATTAATAATTCTAAAATTCCAGAGGAGAAGCGTAATGCTGACGTTTAACGCAGAAAGGAAGAGAAAACTACTGCCAACAATGGGAAGGCGCTTTCTCTTGATAATTAGAGCGAAGCTCTTCCACCTGTTGCATCCTACACAGAGGAGGTAAGCCATGTTTACAATAATGTGTTGATCGTGATTTAATAAGGCAGCTGCGAAGTGTGTACCACAAGACAACCAATTCAATATTGATACAGTATGTATGGTCTTATATATATATACGAGTGGCGTGCATTCAGAACAGTACCTTCAGTTTCAAATTTGAATATTACATCATAGCATCTCTGCGTAATGGTGGGGTAGACTCAGTTCAGCACTTACAGCTACCTTGCAGCTAGTTTTCTTTTCTCTTTCGTTAATATCTTGAAAAGAAAATGACTAACACGAAGATCGTAGACGAACAGTTTAAACACAAATTAAATCAATACTATACTTTATTAACTGTATGTTTGTTTTTTTTTTGGTGTGATTTACACCTTTGTCTCCTGCTGGTCACTTAGGTAAGGTGACTTATTATTATTATTCTTAAGACGATGAGGAACGAAAAACATGACGGCCGTGGCCTTTATGAATGAATCATCGCGACATTCACCTAGGGTGATCTCGAGAAACAGAAATCTGGATGGCCCGATTCGGCTATCGAACCCGCCTCCACTAATGTATCAGTTCCGGCGAACTTCTCTCGCTAAGTAATCCTACGTTAGCCGTTTTACGCTTACAATATTTCAGCCCCTTCCATTCGATTATCATAAAGGTGACGTAGGAAACTAACTAACCGTACGAACTTCTTTTCATTACTATGTTCACCACTTCTGAATAATGCAAAAATTTTCGTATCAACCTATCCTTTTTTTTCCTGTGAACACGATACGGGAAGTCTAACTTCAGGGTCGAACTGTGTGTTTTGGGTAAACATGTTTGTGTTTATGCGTAACATTCAGTTTTGAAGCGGAAAGTGATGTCGGTCCGTCCGATCATTCATCTATAATAGTTGACTACGAAATAACGCAGTCAGGATTAAACTCAAACCTATTGTATTTTATCGCATGCAATATGGTGGCTCTTTAAAACTTTCAGTAAAACTACAGGATTTTCGTTTTTCGCTATTTGGTTATCAATTAGACCAGTTAGGAAAGAGGAAGAACATTATGTTGTAATCTGTTATACATGACTTACTTTCATTTTGTTGTTTTTCTTTATAGTAATTCCAGAAATATGAATTAGAAGTATATAAAACCAGGTGGCCCGTTCAAAAACGAATTATATACGATAAGTAGGAAGGTTGGTGTTTTGTGGTGGGATGAATGAAGAAGTGTCTCATTTGTAGCAATTGTTTATTTGTCTATTAAAATACGTACGTAGCAAAACACTACAACGTTTTATGAAACAATCAGAAAACTTTTGGACACGTTAAACATGCGTATGACACAAACTCCTCGTAATTTACAACACAAAACAAAATGTAATTAGCATTACAATTTACATGAAAATGATATTGCAAAATATTTACATTAAAAATTTAAATTACAGAATTTTTACTTTACAAAACCTCTTCGTACACTTATGTGGAGTGAAATTATGATCATCAGTAACCTTTTAGTGAAATGTTTCCCTTACAGAAACAAAAATATCCGAAAAGCTGCGTACTCTAGAATACGCACACAGCTCATGTACTGCTGCTGTCTAGCCGTATTGCGGTCACAGCAGCTTGACTCTGGACTATCCCATACTCATCATAATATTGCCAAAACGGAGAACTTAAAATGATACCTCATTTATAGATTTTGGTTAAGCATAAAGGGAGGAAGACGGCTAGGCACAAAAAACAACTTTTAGAAATAACATAGGAGGTGTTTTATTAAAAAAGTATGTTTTAGGGGATGGTACAGAGGGTGACTTGGTATTGGGAACATAGGGTATAGCGGCCACCAAAGCCCTACCATATTTACCTCTCCTTCGCGCATCTGTCTTTGTTGCACTTTCGACGACCATACGTCTTTCCTCACAGCCACGATACCGCTAAATACTTCCTACCTTACACGGGCGAGGGTTGCTGCGACCCTATGTTTCCTATATCAAACTAGTTGATACCCGCATGTCAAGTCGAACCATATGTTCAAAGAGTAACTCAGTGTTATAAGTGTTTGAGATATGGTCATGTCAACAAGCACTGTCGCAGCAATGCTAGATGCGCTAAATGCGGAGAGGCCCATGAAACATCCGGGTGCAACAAAACTAACAACTTCCACTGTGCAATATGTAGGGGAGACCACTATAGCAACATCAAGCTCCTGCCCAGAGTTTGTGAAACAAAAGCGCATCAAAACCCACATGGCCTATAACAACCTTACGTTAGAACAAGCCACAGCTCTAGAAAACCCAACTTCCTACGCTAAACAAGCTGCCAGGCTTCCCTTTACCCCAGACACCTCCAGCTTCCCCCCAATGCGCATACCTAAACCCGGAAGTCCAATATCCACCCCCATTCAAGCACGGGCAACAGCGAGGCCAACCCCTAACTTGCAAGAACGATTCAATAAGCAAGCCAGAACCGAGCCTCCTTCCAAGCAGCAGGCGACCAGAAGCCAAAACATAAAGATTCCATCAGATTTGTACTTTGACCATGGACCCACCACATCTGCCCCGATAAGCTACAACCCCTATAGGCCCCAGAACTTCGAAAGGGAAGAACCCCTCATAGATAAGGTGGTCTACATTGTTTCCTCGCTGCTGAAGATGGTTAATACAGGCGTTATGCCAGATATAAGAGAGTTCATCAGAAAATCCTTAGTGCTCAATAATAATGGCGAAGTGTAATAACTTCATGCAGTGGAACATTCGGTCAGTCCGATCTAATAAGGAAAACCTATTATACCTCCTCCAAGAAAATTCCATTGCAGTTGCGGGATTAATGGAAACGTGGTTGAAACCTGACAACCACTTCTCTTGTACAGGATACAATGTGATTCGGTCGGATCGATCAGACGGTTACGGAGGAGTCGCTCTTTTGATCAAAAGTGGAATACAGTATGATGAAATTCAGCTCAACTCGCAGGGATCGAATTTACAAGTATGTGCAGCCAACGTAGAATATGACAGCAGGAACCACAGAAAAATAGCAGTTGCTTCAATTTATAGATCTCCCCAAACTCCAGTGTCCAAAAGAGAACTTCGTCAGGTAATAGAGCAATTATCCCCCCCAATGCTTATTATGACGGACCTTAACGCCCACCACCAACAGTGGGGAAGTGAATCCAGCTGCGCAGTAGGCAAAGTGGTAATAGATTTACTGGAAGAAATGAACTTAGTCTTACTGAACGATGGATCAGAAACAAGATACCACAGAGCAACAGAACGTAGATCGGCAGTCGATATCTCACTCATCTCGCCGGGATTGGCCATCGACATAGAATGGAAGATCCCTCCCAGACCCATCGGGATCTGACCATTTTCCCATCATAATGTCCCCACCTGACCAGAGATTCAAGACCACTCCTCCGTCTCCCACTTACAAGTGGAACACAAGGAGAGCTAACTGGCCACTATATAAACAGTTCATAACAGATAAACTAGAAAACTTTAGCACGTCAGATGACCCCAAAAATGACTACCTCTCCTTCACCACAATTATGGATCAAGCGGCCCAAGTATCCATCCCAGAAAATAAACAGAGAAAGACGCCACATAGACACAGCCCGAAATGGTGGGATGAAGAGTGCACTAAAGCGATAAAAGACAGAAAGAAGGCGTTAGCGCAATATAAAGGACAGGCAACGGACGAACAATACATATTCTTAAACAAGATACAAGCTTCCACGAAACGCCTTCTGAAGAAGAAGAAAAGAGAATACTGGCAAAATTTTTGTAAGTCTCTGAACAAAGATGTGCCAACTAAACTACTATGGAGACAGGTTAAAGGAATTCAGCGCAAGACAACGCAATCAATCAAACACATCTCCACTGCGACGGCCATGGACCTCCTTTGCTCTTTGGCTCCAGACTGGTGCCCAGAAAAGGAAGTCGACATTCAGAACCCGGAAGCAGACCACCCTTTGCTTCAACCTTTCACAATAGAGGAATTGGAAAGTGCACTCAAAAAATCTAGTAACACCGCTCCAGGAATGGACCAAATACAGTATTCGATGATAGATAACCTCCCCAGAGAAGGCAAAGACTTGTTCCTCAAAATTATGTACAGGGTCTGGATGGAGAGAGTCCACATTCCCCCACTAAAAGCAATAAGAGTGGTCCCAATCCACAAACCTCACAAAAACCCCAGTGACAGCGGATCATACCGGCCAATTTCACTCCTGTCATGCTCCTTGAAAATGTTAGAACGGATGATTAAACTCAGACTGGAGTGGTATGTAGAACATCATCACCTTCTACCAGAAACCCTGCTTGGCTTCAGAAAGGGGAAAGGCACAAATGAAATCATAGCACAACTAGTGACAGATATCCAAATCAGTAATGGAGAAAACTTTTACCTGACGGCCCTATTCACCGATATATCCAAAGCATACGACAACGTTGTTCTCCCTCTACTGGCGGAAAAACTTAGACAGTTGCCTCTCCCGGAAACTTTCGTGGCGAATCTAATAGCGCTGCTGGAAAATAGAGAGCTATTCATAATTGGAGGTGAAGTAGTCGGACCCAGGCTTACAAGTAAAGGACTGCCTCAGGGATCTATATTGTCCCCCCTTCTCTTCAATATCTACGTCAGTGACCTCCACTCAAAGATACCTCGGGAAGTAAAATTGTTACAATACGCGGACGATGTTTGCCTTTACATCAGCCAGCGGACATTACAAGCCTGTAAGACAAGGTTAGACATCGCAATGGACAAAATGAAGGCTTGGATGATACGCCATGGCTTCGTCCTTTCTACAGAAAAGTCCGTAGTCTGCATATTTACAAGACATAGGGTACCGCACATAACTGAAATCTCACTGGGAGCCCACTCTTTCCCTGTCAAGAAAACAGTCTCATACCTAGGCTTGAAAATGGACTCGAACCTTAAATGGTCCAATCATATAGCTTACATCCTCAAAAAAAGTGAAGCAGCCATGAATCTAATTAGAGCCATTACCGGCAAAACCTGGGGAGCGGAAAGAGTACTCAACATGAGACTTTATCGATCGCTCGTAAGACCACATTACGATTATGGCTGTATATGCTTTGGATCCGCATCGAAAGAGTTGTTGAAGAGACTAGATAAATCACAATACAAAGCACTGAGACTATGTACTGGGGCCATGGCATCTACGCCTACAAACGCCTTGTTGGTCGAATGCCTCGAACCACCACTACACATTAGGCGAACATACCTCTCCAGAAAATTCATACTAAAGCAATTAGAACTCGAAGAGAATCCGCTGTTGGAAAAGTTATCAGTATTATCGGCACAGTACTCAGAACGTGCATACTGGAAGAAGAAAACTAGTCCACCCCTAGCAAGAGCATATGAGGACCTAAAGATATACTCCACAAAAATATACCGAGCTCAACTATTACCTGTCTATTCAGGAAGAATGCCCATTACCACTCTGAAATTGGACATCCGAACCAACATTAAATATCTGGAAGGGAGCGAAAGGAACAATGTCATAATGAGGGACTACATCTCAAACCTACCAGGTAACCCAGCATGCCTGTACACAGACGGTTCCAAATCAGATCACTCAGTGGGATGCGCATTTGTGGATACGACAAACAACAAGTCGGAAGCCTACAGCCTACCGGAAGAAGCAACGGTCTTCACAGCGGAACTACTTGCAATGGTCAAAGCTCTAGAATATTGCACAAAACTGCAAAGCTCGAGAATAGCAATAATAACAGACTCCCTGTCCGCTGTTAACAAACTAAACAACATCTCCAAAGACAATGGCAGATGTTGGTTGGCCTATGAAATACTTAGAATAGTTTCCAAACTTAGAGAGAAAGGCACGGAGATCACTTTCATTTGGTCCAAAGGACACGCAGGTATTACAGGTAATGAGCAAGCAGACAGTACTAGCCAAAGAAGCTGCACTCAGCGGAAACAAACTCAACCTCGTTCCGGCATCGGATCTATTACCAGCGATTCGACGCGATGTCAAGAAAGAATGGGCCAACGAATGGGAGACAAGGGACCTCCATAAAGGTCAACATTACCGACAGATCCATCCCTCCATTCCGAGAGCTCATTGGTACTCCAACCGGATACTGTCCAGAGGACTCTCAACATTCATAGCAAGGCTGAAGTTTAACCACGGGCGGTTCAAGTCGCATCTGTTCAAAATCAACGTAGTTAACTCGCCCTTCTGCGAATGCGAAGAAAATATTTTGGAGGACGTCGATCACCTTTTCTTCGCATGCAAGCGCCACTGGAACAAATCTACACAATTAATATTGGACTTACAAAGACACGGGGCTGAACTTCCCACCAAAATCCAACATCTTCTTCAGAAACAAGAACCGGAAATCTATATAAGCCTCTATAGATTTGCCAAGGAAAATCACATAGATATATGATCCTTGTAATAAATATCTGTACAGGAAAAGTGTTGCTCATGAATTTATAACACAAGATGTAAACCAACTCTACCGTAAGAGTTTTAGTTCTAACTTAGCAGGATAACAAGTAAATAGATTATAGGATGAGAGTGGTACTCTTAACTAGACAACATAACAAGTAAATCAATTGTTCTATAAGTGTAAATGTATAACCGAATAATACAACATGTAAATCAGTTGTACACTAAGAGTTTTATGCCTAATCTGGCAACGCAATATGTAAACCAATTGCACTGTAAGAGCTCCATTTTCATTTACTTAGGTTAACATATAAATCAGTCGTATAGTATGAGTTGTATTTTAAAGGTATAACATAATATGTAAATCTATTGCACCACAAGAGTAGTACTGTTATCCTTGAAATATAAGATGTAAATAAATGCTAGTTTAAGAGTTTTATTTCGAACTTTGTAAATTACCAGGCAAATCAACTATATGTCAAGAATCATATTCCAAACTAATAATAAAAAGCACGGTAGGAGTTGTACTCCTGGCATTACCATATAATATGTAAACCAAAATATTGTAATGTATTGTATGGTATTTTACTGTATTGTACTTGGTTGTATTACAGTATATGGCACTTTATTGCATTGTATTGTCCTGTATCGTATTGTATTGCCCTGTAATGTATTGTATGTTTCGGTATTGTTTTGTCCTGTATTGTATGGTATCGTACTGTAAGAATTGCACCTCTAACCTTGTACCATCAATATGTAAAGGTATTCTTGGCTGTATGGACTCTGTCCTTTTGCCAATAAATAAATAAATAAAAAAAAAAATAGTTGATACCCGCGACTTCGTACGCGTGGATTAAGAATTTCTTTGCCAGAATTGAATATAGAAAGTTGTTGGTAACGAAGGATTGGTCCCAAACAACACCTAGTAGGCATAATATGACAGGAAAGCCATCACTATATCATACCTGTCTCTTGAAGAAAATCAATTTCCAATATATTTAAAAACAGAAAAACAAACGAAGGTGAGAGAATGTGTGTGTGTGTGTGTGGGGGGGGGGGTGTTAACTAAGGGCAGCCTTATTTCAGCTTGGTCTTTTCTTCCTTCTTCACCATGAGCAACCGATTCTTGGGTTCCAAATAACTTTAACTACTCGTGCTCTGCTAGAGCTACAACTTAGGCCAGTTTACGCCCGCAAGACAAGTGAAAAAAGAAGGCAAAATAAACTGGTGCCAGAAACATTTAAGCAGACACAAAGTAATAGGACAGAGAATATCTACATCTACACTAAATAATACGTTTTTTCTCTAAACGAAATTTATTAACAAATTATACACTAACATAATTTGCAAGAAGCACACGTTGAGCAACCGACGTAATATTACAGACTAACACACACATCCGTCTCTCTGTCACCATTCGATAAGTTCTCAAAATTTCGTGACTACAACAGTTAATCATACCAAAAAAAAACAAAAAAATGTCCTGTGCCCTCCCTACAGATTTTCTTGTCAAATTCCGTCAATATCGGTAGAGGTATTTAGTCGTCAAAACGTAACAAAAAGACAGAGACTTACTTCCGCATTTATAGTATTATTACTGCAGATCACACACACACACTGACTGCAAATCACACCTGAGGGATCAATATAACGTTAAAAAGTGTACACAAACAGCATTGCAAAACTACCTACGATTTGCCTCGCATTGCACCCCTAAATTTGTGAAATGTACAGTTTAACCATTCAATCCGAATAACCAACGGTCCAGGCGTGACACTTACGATCAAAAACAATTTTTAAAAATCTTTGCCTCCACGGAGATTTGAACCGGAGACCACGATTCAAACATCAGTATGCAAGCGCTTTAACCGCTGAACTACCCGACCGCTGTATCGTATGGCAATACAAAGACCTAGACATTCAACGCGTCTGTCTATCGCCGTTTAGTAATTTTTCGAAATTCTAAGACAACATGTATTATTTATACAGATAATTTTTCATCCAAATGTAGAGAGTATTTTTCTCCTTGTTTCAAAGGATAATTGTGCAAAGTTTCATCGAGATCGGATTTGTATGAAGAACAACAAACAAACAAACATACATTCATCTTTATATATATATAGATTACTCTCCGTACCATCCCCTAAACGATCCAATTATTAAGAAACACCCTGTATATTATATAAAGTTCAGATCAGGCTCCAGTGGACTAGGTTCTTGGGATTCGTGGGTTAAAGCTAACCACGAGGTGTGTCTTCCTTGGTACTTAATGTAGAGCAGGTTGAGTGGGTGAGTGTAGCCGTCCCTGGTCTCATGTCTGCCCGGCTGTAGTTACATGCTCTATCCACTGAGCTCTGTCGCCCCAAATGTAGACACACAGCGCATTCTACGTATTTAAAGTTTTGACGACATCATACACATCAAGTGAAAAAAAATACCTGTTATATATAATAAGATTGCAAAATTAAGTTAGTCTCTTCTGATGTCTCTGTTACTAATCTGGATGAGGTTTTACAGTTTGTTAGCTTATGGTCTAACTTAAAATCAGCCTGCATGACCGAGGGACGGAGAAAGAAATTTTAAACTGTTCTTAACCAGAACAGATAGGCTCCACAGATCACTCTACATCAAAACCTCAAAACATAGCCACCAAAGATCAAATTACATCTTTAATAAACATTACACTCTTTGGATTCTATTAATATTGTTTTGACTAGGTAGCTCTGGTTATTCATTTCTTCAGTTTTCTGAAATACAGTACTTTAGAGTACACGGAAAACGTCAATCAGACCATTACATCAAAAATTAACATACTGTCGTATTTACTTTATGATGAAAGTTACAACGATACTAAATTACAAACCTTAGACTGAATCATAACTAAAATTTCTGCTTTTAACGGTACTAGATGGCATTTAAGTAGAATACTCGTATTTCCTCTTCGTATTAAAATGCCTAATTTTTCACGTAGCTTTATTAACGTTTCATTAGTTAATTTAACAATTTTTGTATATTAAATTTCGGTCTCCATGGGTTAGGACAATATTTCTGTAAAATGTTACCTCTAACTTATTTTCAAGTAGCTTTATCAATATTTGATTAGTTAATTTCTTAATTTTTCTAAATATACAGAAAACGAAAATCAAAACTTCTTGATAACTGGAAGACCCCCGCAAATAATAAAGTAGCTAAAAGAAACGATTCTTCTTTAAAGAAATTAAGAATTTTTCCCTTTTTTTTTTTTAAAAAAAACAACAACAAAAACACAAAAAACAAAAAAAAAACAAGGTGAACACATTACCGATACACCAATGCTCGCACGAGCGAAGCAGCGAGAAAATGCTAGTTTATATAAATCTTTTGTTCCAAACAAAATTACATACAATCCAAACTGAAAAAATTATACAGGGTGGTCAAAAAGGACTTTACAACTTTGGAATGCTATATAAATTTGTTGAGATAACTTACGGAATCGGTAAATGTGTCATTTTGTAGTAAATAATTTCAAGTTTAATATTTTGTCCATGATGGAATGGTGGGAATCAGCAACTGTGATATCAAATTTGGGTTGATATTGAAAGCAGCAACCAGTCACAATTTGTTGTTATTATGTTTATTTAACCATTACCATTACCGGTTTCGAGCAACATGCTCAACATCGGATGGTTTGCATTTTTAATGTATTTAAGTATGCTGATGCAAAATGCAAGCGTGGATATCTAACGATGCAGGCTCGAATTTTGCATCAGCATACTTAAATACATTAAAAATGCAAACCATCTGATGATGAGCATTTTGCTCGAAACCGGTAATGGTTAAATAAACATAATAACAACAAATTGTGACTGGATGTTGCTTTCAATATCAACCCAATTTCAAGTTTGATGCACGTAGTGCATCAGTACACCATTCCACCACCAGGAGCGCCAGCGTAATGCACAGTTAAAATGGCTACTTTCACTAGTTCGGGGCGTGCTGGCTGTGTGTTTTGGTTCCATGAAATGAACTCTGCAGCATCTGCTCGGCGTAAATTTCGCACCGAATACGCTAAAAAGCCTCCAAGCAGGCCTAAAATATACTCTTGGCACAAGAACTTTGTTGAGACAGGTTGTTCACTGCGACATGATACTAAATCACCAGGTCGCCCGCATGTTGATGATTATGTCGAACAGGTTAGGGAGAGCTTTGCCCGCAGTCTACAAAAATCAACGCGACTTGCGTCTCGCGAGACTGGCATTCCTCAAAAGACTATTACCAGCAAGACGGTACACCACCTCATTTCCTCACGGAAGTTTGAGGTTTCCTCGATAATCGCTTCTCAGGTCGGTGGATTGGCGGTGAAGGGCTAATAACATAGCCACCTCGCTCGCCAGACTTGACACCACTGGATTTCTTTCTCTGGGGTTTCATTAAAGATCGTGTGTATGTTCCTCCCCTACCAAACAATTTGGCTGACCTGAAATATCGAACCTAAGCTCCCGTTCCACAAGTTACACCCGATTTGCTACAACGAGCGTTCGGAAGAAATTGACTACCGGTGGGATGTTTGCCGCGTGATAAATGGTAGTCACATCGAACCAAAATGACAGTTGACACTTTTATGGGAAACTTGAGGTACAAAATGACACATCTACCGATTCTGTAAGTTATCTCAGTAAATTTATATATCATTCCAAAGTTGTAATTTACGAAGTAGAGCAAGGTCTATGTTAAGATTGTATATACCCTTGGGGCAGCTGCGAGACAGCATATAGCGGACACAGGAAGTGCCTCCCTCCAGGTGCGCTCGTCAAAGAAACACGAGGAGCGGCGTTTTATTTGTTTTGTCCAGGCCCACGAAAGCTACGTCGAGGATATATTCATCCTGGTCTCTGCCGCTCTGCTTCTTATGTGTAGATCTGACTTAAGCATTTGCATCAACGTTTACGATCTTTAATGTTTGTTGGTGCAGCGACGGGCTACGACAAGGATCTGTATCCCTATGAATCCTAGGATTTGACTTCGAAGTAGAACGTCCGAAACGGCGTATTCAATACTCACTGCATCATTTGAGGTCATGGAAGGGAATGTGGAACTATACAACTTCCAGCCTCTCCCACGGACCACCGTGTGTATAAACTTCAAAATTTCTCTCTAGAATATGTTTGAGTAAATAGTAGCACCCATATCATTTTACTTATTCGTCCATGGCTGTATTTTGAGTTGCCATGACACTAACTAATGGATTATGCATTGTTGGACATAAAAATTGTTACATTACGGAGGAGTTGTATATACACAATTTAATGATTATCTTATACATGTTTCTCAGCGAAATGACTAGCGATTTGTTAGCAATATGGGAAGGATGTAAACTGAATCAGCCCGCTGAGTTTGTTGAAGCATCAAATAAAGTGTTAATTATTTCTTGAGAAGAAGCATCATCTATCTGTGTCTAAAGTACATCAATAATTGTAGACAGGTGGTCGTTATGTTATATTAATCGTTTGACGCTATTTTGAAAACGAAACGGGAAATCCTGTATGGTAGCATAACGCTAGTCCTTAAAATGTCCCTTACATTAGAAAGCGCCATGAGGATGCATTACCAACTCTAATTCAATTTACATATCTTGCTGTAGTGCTGTATCAAGTGGGTGATATGTTCAGATTTTTCAGTCCAGATCAATGAACAGTCTAAAATAACATGATTCCATGTTTTTTGTGACTTTTAAATGTAGCTATTTTAAGATTATCAATTTAATCACACGTATTCGTATGGTCGTTATGTGATATTTTCAGGATATTTCCTACAACTGTTCTGAGATAAATTTTTAATTCTTGTTTTCGGGATTCTCGAAATACTTTCAAAGATTTTCGGCTTCCTTTGCAATATTTTAGAGTTTTTGGTACTGAACAGTATTTATACAATGGAAGGTCCAGGTGAAATAGGACTGCAGCATTGACACAAATTTATTTATTTTACGATGATTGATTTTCTGCTTCAGTTTATTAAGTTTGGGCAGTTAGTGAACCAAACGTCTGGTTAAAAGTGATACAGCACAGTGATTACAAAACACTGAGATGTAGATTTACTTATATATTTTGACGTAAAACTTCCTGATATCTTCTGACCACATGATCTTGAAATCTACTGTATGCTTCATCGTACTCTTCAGTGTATTATGCATTTTACACTGTCATCTGATATTTTTGAAAGTGATATTCACGTGAAAAACATTTTTTTTAAAAAAAATCACTTATTTTCAAATTGTGCCAGAGTTGCTAAACAAACCGAAAAAGGATTAAAGTTTGAGAATGTTATATTTAAAAAAGCCTTGCTGATAATCCGCTTTAGGGCATCTAGGATAGGGTTACTCATAGTCGAGTTATGGCAGTCACGAGTAATTTTCATGGCCACCACAGTCACAACTGTCAAACGGTTTTGGATGTCCTTGGAAAGGATATCGCTTTAAATTTCAAACTGAAAAGTTTACACGATTACTATGATTCCTTTTAACCCATGTCGTGCGAAAATAATACTACACGATAAGTAACAGATCATTCGTTGATGACGATGTATCCTCCGTCCGGAGTTCCGAAATGGAATATGTCATCAGCCACAAACTGGAGCTATGGTTCTCTAAAAAAAAGGTAAAATTAAAGCTATGTGTTTGAGTTCAAAAATTAGTGACAAATTTTAAGCATTCGCAATGATAGAGACTGCAGAATTCTATTTGTTGCTCACCGATATCCATATTCCGTTATAAAATTACATTATATGTATATTCTTTATGTCATTTTTTTTAGTGGGATGTATGTGAATGTATTGTAACCCATTATTTACAACTCAGTGAATGCATAATGACATTACCTACCCCCGTGTTAGGTGTCACCTCAGCATGGCAGGCGGTGTTCAATTGAGTAGTATAGATGCACAGTTCGAATGTTGAATCATATCTGCCACATTTTGCATCTGGGAACTAAAAGAGCTGTAAACTAAAAATTCCTACAATTAATATCTTGAATGTTTTGCCATACATCCGATACCGACTATCAAATTATTGAAAACTTGTGTACCGGAATATTTAGCTCGCTTTTTTCCCCTGCTAACGACTTAAAATAGTTGTGAAACTTCTGTTTGTAATGTTATATTCACGTTTCTATTTATTCGTTTCAAATGGTGAATTGGAAATAACAGACACACATATATGTATGCTTTAATGTTAACGGCATGTGCAAATACCGCTTATTATTATTTTATTGGTATGTATCTCGAACCCATTTAGAGAGAACCGAGCTAACTCTCGGGCTTGTCATTCAAGAGGACGCAGGTTCAAAGCCCCGTTCGGTCATCCAAATTTCGGTTTTCCATGGTTTTCCGAAATCAATACAGGCAAATGCGGGGATGGTTCCTTCAAAACCCGATCGCAGAATTCCTTTCCGTTGCTTTACCCCCATCGTCTCCTGCCTCTACTGGCCTCGACGTCGATGAGCTGTTACACAGAAATTAGTAGTGTGTGGTAATTCTAAGACATGCAGTGGGCAACTGCGCAGAGTTTCAGTGACGCGCCACCCATTGAGATTGTAGGTAAACACAAATGGCGACTCGTTTGGAAAACTGGTCTCGCGAAGAAATACCCTCAGTTATTCAAATTCTGTTGGCGCAACATGTAACCGCTGCTGAAATTCACGGGCGGCTGGTAGAAACTTACGGAGAGACTGTAATGTCTCGTTAGCATGTCGCGGAATGGTGTCGAATGTTTGCGGCCGGTAGAGAAAACGTCACCGATGAGGATCGCAGTGGTCGATCCAGCACGTCATCAACAGATATGAACCCAGTTTGCATCGAGGAGCTGATTCAAGACAACAGGAGGATCACGTTGCGACATATAACGTAGAATTTGGAATGTCGTTCTGAAGCGTTTGTCACATTGTTCACGATATTCTGTAGTGCCGGGAAGTTTACTCCCGATGGGTTCCACGAAATCTGTCGTGGGACATCATCGACAACCCTTCATACAGCCCGGACCTCATTCCAACCGACTTTCACATTTTTCCTCACTTGAAGGAGAACCTAGGAGGCCCACGATTCGATTCAGACGAGGAGGTGAAAAACCTCGGATCAAAGTGGCTGAACACGCAAGAACAACATTTTTACCAGGAGGGAATATTAAAACACAAACGACAAGTTCAAAACCTAAATAGACTATGTAGAAAAATAATATCATGTATGTACGATCAGTTGACTGTATTGGTTGAATGAAATAAAATGTACAAGTTTCACTACAGGCTTTGTAACCTTAGTTTATGACCACCCCTCGTAAATAAAAATCTTAGGAAGAATATTCACTTATTTAAATAATTCCGCTCTTTGCAAGCTATTTACTTACAAGCCAGCAGCTGTTCTTTTGCATAATAGCTCGGATATACTTTTAACTTCGCAATAATTCATGCGGACACAATTCATTTTATACATACTATCACAAAGAATTAAAGTGTAGCCACATCATAACTGCGGGACACGAGGAAAATCTGACTCTTATCACTTGAATAAAGGTATCCACAACAGATACACCAAATGAATTGCAATATAAGAATCATGACGGTCCCTGCATTATAAACATGTAATGCCAAGGAATATATCCTGGAAGCTTATATCCTCATAAGGGAGCTAGGTCGTAACTGGGTGCTGAGGAATCCAGGTATCCTCGAAATCAATTAGACAGCTCAGGGTCACAGGACTAGGAATTAACGGCTCAAGATTGGAGCTCGCGGTAGTACACAATGGCTTCCGAGTGAATAATAGTTTGGGAAAAAAATGGTTTAATCAAGACAGTAACAATAGTTAAGTGAAAGTTCGGGCGTCGGTTTAACAAGGTTGTCCTACCGGAAAATTTATTATGTACGTGGTATCTGTTTATTGACGCGGGAGGTATGCATAAAAATAAAGGTTGCAGAAGACAATGCACTGGTGGGAAACTTGCTAATAAGGTTTGGTATGCCCAACCCAAAAAGTTAACTTCTGAGCTCTTGACTGACGTTTTTTAAGACAGAACAATGCGGGCAAAAATACACCTCCATTTCTATTTAAATCATTCGCAGAAACGTAGACTTGGGCACATTGAAATATTATATAACTTGAGAATTCTGATTATTTTACATTTAAATTATTGCGAGGATTAAAAACTTATTGGAAAAAGAAATTAAAACAAAATCGGATACTCTGATAAGAATTTAAACCTGTTGGTTTATCTGAACGCTGTCTATACCCAAAATCTTTTCGTTTATGGAACTAAGTTGACTTGAACACGTAAAAATGTACTGTCTTTCGCTGCAAAAATATAAATAAACTTATTGCATATGAAAGCAGATGACGGTATATAGCTCTTCATTTTCCAGAGCTTGGTCTTTAGATAATCCTGTCGTTATACCTATCTTTGAGATTGCACTCTTATCTTACTAAATAACAGAGAATTTTACGTATGATTGTATAAATCATCAGTATAAGGCGCTTCTATCATGCGCGGAGATGAAACGACTCCACAGCTGAAGCATAATGAAATGTTCGAAAAGTTATTGTCAGAACCGTATTTTTTACAGAACGTTTGGCATAGTGACTCATAAAATCATAGTTTTGCTTCAGAGTTAGGATACTACACAGTTTGAAGATATTTGCATTATTAAAGTTATCTTTTACTGGCAAGTGTAATAAATACGCAAGGCAATGGCGTGAATTTAAATGTGCTCACACAAAACATTCAGGAGGAAATGTGACTTAACCTGACTGAAAGGGACAAAGCTTGTGGAGGGAAAAAAACAGCACGGAAATAGCAGGGAGAACGTATTTGCTGAATAAAGGTGTGACCTCTGTAATCATTAGAATAAACGAGTATAGAAATGCATAAGTCAGGCTACAAAATTAACCGAAGCAAGTGAATTAATATATGTCACCATCACACTAATAAATAACTCTTCAGCACCTCATTATATGTCTTGATCTTTGCCAAAAAGTACTTTTAACCTCTGAAGATTATAATTTTTCTCCCAGTAATTTAGATTTTTTTATTTTTGTTTATTTATTTATTTTGCTTCTAGTTCTGCGGCTCATCGACGTCGAGGTCATTAGAACCGGGAGAGAATGTGGGGCAAGGAACGGGAAGGAATTTAGCCCTCACCTTTTGGTGGAACCATCGTGGCATTCAGCTTAATTGATTTCGAGAAACTACGGAAAACTGCAATCTGGATGTCCGGACAGGGATTCGAACCCGCGCTCTCCCTAATGCCAGCCCCGAGCGTTACCGTCCGCACCCCCGGCTCGGTGAGAAATCCAAAAGAAGTTCAGCCAGCCGGAAAACAGCATGTAGGACCGAGCAACTCATAGGTCGTGTTTGCCCAGTCTGTCCCAGATGCCGCCTGCTGCTTACACCGTGCGGGTCTCAAGTGCAATGTCCCACACCAGTGTCCAACACAGGCACGCTCTGCGAGGCAGTAACATACTCATCAAAACACAAACCAAAAATTAAATTCTTACCGAAAATCATTGTCTCGATATTATTAGTTCCTAATGGACATATGACCGGGTGGCAATCTCTCTGCACAACCACTCTTGCATTACACGAATATTTACTTTTATACTTTCACTGCTAGGTTTTTTTTGACTTTACGCTTCATCGAAGTTGAGGTAATTACAGGCTGGAAAGGACTGGAGGAAATTAACGGGAAGGAATTCGACCATAGCCTTTCTGAAGGAACTATCCCGACATTCGTCGGGTGTAACTATGGGAAACCCAAGATAGATGTCCTACGGTTATACGAAACAGTGTCCTCCCGAATGCGAGGCCAGAGCATTATCAGTTTATCACTCACCCACCACGCTCGGTCTCACTGTTAGAGACAGATTGTTCAGCAGCTCTCTCGACAATTTATTACAGTTCACAAGTCTCTTTATTAAAAATTAAAACATTATGCCTCAAATCAAGTGTAAATTAATATCATATCTTCCCTTGCACATACTGCTCCTAACTTTTCTCCCAAGTTCCATTCAGGCCGCATTGCCAATGTATACCTTATATGCACCCAGCACTCCCTTCACCCTCCTGTAATTCCATTCACTCCCAACCAATTTCATTCCTCATATCAGTTGCTGTTGATCTGCGGTAGTCGCCGCAAGATAAAAAATTCACGCTGCCCCCTATTAACCCTCTCCAAGCCCAATATACATTGTGAGTACCATACTATCCCACCATTTCAAGCCCCTGCTCCCTCACTTACCTGGTACATGCCCTCATCACCCTTTACAACAGATACAGTACTTTGATATAAAACACAGGATACATTTGTCCAATGTGTCTTGCTCAACAGAGTTTTATTGCCCAATTATATACCACGCCACTGAAAAAAAAAAGACAAAACTTTAATTTTCGTATCTGTGTATCTAGTTGAATTTTACCGAGCGTGGTGGTGGGTATTCGGGAGGACGGCGGTTCGAATTCCCGTCCGGGCATCCAGATTTGGGTTTTCCATGGTTTCCCCAAATCACTCCAGGTGAATGCCGGGATGCTTCCTTCAAAAGGCCATGGCCGAATTCCTTCTAGTTCCTTTTCCCCAGTCCCATCCCACCTCTAATGACCTCGACGTTGACGAGGTGTAAAGAAATAAGTAAAAAAAAAAAAGGTAGTTGAATTTTTTGTGTTTATCTTCACCGTAGTATTTGTTATTGACCTACCTAACAATATACTGGATCAAATTACTTTGTAGCTAATCGCCGTCCTTTCTCGTTTTAATCCTACTATGCAATATTATGTTATTTGGAAACAACATAACTACTGAATTCAAACCATCGAGAAAGGATTGTGAACAGGTACAGCGAGATTAGGATAGGATATCTAGCCCGGTAAATCAACATAAAACGAAGATAAATATGAAGAAGGGTCGTATCTAGGTAGAAAAATTAATGTCGTGTTGCAATTCATACGGAGAGAAATGCGTGGTATTCGTCGCGATTAATGTAGGCAGATGTATTCCCAGAAAACGTACAAAACCTGTAACAGCTACTAAATGACTGTCATCTGATTTCGGATCTATTTGTTTCTGAAATACATAAAAAAAATTTCACTACGGCTGAAGACCGGGAGAATCAAAAAGATAAGGAATAAATATATATATTCTATTAAATTAGTTGTGGCAAATATGGGAGAGTATTGCCTCGGGCAGAATCGCAGACTGATCTACTAGAGTGCAGCTCTAGTGTGAAGATGTTCTCTTGGCATTCATGACAGTGTTTACTTTCCAAACACTAGTCCTTACAGGCGCCCATTGACCATATGATACTCTATAACGGCACTGTACAAACCCCCGTCCCCATCCTCACCGGCTTGTTTCGGTATCGCAGGTGCTAAATCAAATCTCTTGGCTTTACGTTCAAATTGTCACCGGTCGGAGTCAACTGACAATGTGGCAAAAACAGTTACGTTTAACAGATTGCGCCATGTATGTGGGCACACACAAATACCTCAACTGGAAGACGCACATTAAGAGACTGAACAATACACGGAAAAGGCAGAATCGTATGAGACTCGTACAAGGACGCTTTCACGGATGCAGCGACCAGACGGCTATTCAATCTTACAAAACATACATGGTCATTAATAACATACGTGGCAGTACCGTTAGCAGAAACGATAGAAACTACAGCCAAAAGACTGTGTTCGATAGAAAGACGACTACTATAATATACTAAGGGTCTGAACGGTTGTACGACCTGGTAAATATAACGCCACTACAATGGAGATTAGCGGTTCAAAGAGCCAAAACCCAAATTCAAATTAATAACTGGCACAGAGGAAATAAAATAAAATCTAATAAAGAAGCCAATGGCGACTTGAAAACCAAATTACAAATATACCTACCCCCGAAATAATAGCTCCACATACGAAATGTAGGTCCCAAATGAAAAACGGCGGATAAAACGAACTGACCCAGAGCAAACAAAAATAACAACACGAATAATAAAAAGTTGATTTGTGTCTGTGTGTAACCCGAGTGCATTCAGCTGTCAAAACCTTACCCACAAACACAGAACAACTTTTTATTTTTCATGTTGTTATTTTTGTTTTATTTAAAAAAGTTATCCTAGAAAATATAACCGACCTAAAATCTAAACTCGGAACGACATATAGATTTTTCTAAAAATTGAAAATAAGGCACGAAATCATTTGTAACAGTAGCAATTATTAGGTATGGATGTTATATATATATATATATATATATATATATATATATATATATATATCCTTGTAAACACAAAAATGTGTTAAAAAATTCTAAAATGAATCAAGAAAATAAAGCTGTAAATAATTGTGGCTGAAAAGAACAAATCGCTCTCCAACAGCCAGCCCCTAGCCTTCTGCTCAGGTTATCGAAAGTTAAAAAAAGTCCGGCCAGCCAAAGGCGTGGGTGGATTTAATCAAATGTAGTGTTTGTCTTGTATTGTCCTGATAGTATGAACACCTCGTATACTGTCGACCTCTTAGGCGAAAAACAGAAATACATTCAAAATATTAAATACCAAGCCCAGTGGTTGAGCCGCATTGGGTTCAAATCCCCATCTCTTCATCCATATAACGATTTTCTATGGTTTCCAGAAACGATGGTTCATTCTAAAGGCCATTGTCAAATTTCTTCCCGTTCCCTACCACCATTCCTTTCACCCCTCTAATAACATCGATGTCAGCGAGATGTAAATCCCGAAGTAATTAAATAAATACATAGTCTGTCGTTTATTCAGTTTATAATGATCAACATATCCTGAGTAAGAAAGCTAAAAATGTCAGTTTCATATCAACGGCTGAGTTGTTTCCCTTGGTTACCATTTTGTAATAATACTTATCAAATCAAGTCTGCCTATACATACATTTTCTACTTCTTTCAAGTAGATAGTTTTAATGAGCCGCGAGTGTGGCGCCACCACAGCAGTCCTGATTGAGGTTTCCGCAGGCACCTAGGCCAATCAGCTTCACAGAAAACATGAATCGCAGACAGATGGCAACTCTTAAGTTTCCCCCATTGCTTCAGGTACTGACAATCCCTGGTTGTAAGTACCCAGTGAAAACATTGGAGAATCTCTTAATTACAAGCCATCGTAAGAATCAAGGCTTTGCGTGATCCGATAGGAGCCATTCGCAAATAATAATAACAAAATAATCTCTTGCACTGCGAACTGCTTCAGACCTGTTCTTGCTCTCAGCCTCTTTGATTTCAGTTTACAGCGTTTTCATCGATTAACTTTATATTCTAGTTCACATAATAGCAGAATTAATTGGAGTTCATTAGTAACTTCATCAAATAATGATAACAACTGGAAACATAAATTCACTAGCTAAATAGTGCACGACGGTTATTTCCTTTCGATTTCTGTCAATAATCATGCAAAGAACTAAACCTAGACTATGTTTTAATGAGATGATATAACCTTCGCGGATCCAATTAGCAATCAAGCACTCCAGATTCCTATTTTCTATTGCTTCAGGAAATCCATGTTACTAGTAAGCTAGTCTGTTACAATTGAAAAAATTCTTAGAAAGTTTAGGAATGGTGGACCATTTAGCAAGTAAGTTATTCCCATTTGATGTCTACAGTTTTTTATTATGGCTTTAAGCCCCGTTGACGCTGAGGTCGTTAGAGGTGGGAAAAGAGGGGGGGGGCAAGGAAAGGGAAGGAATTCGTTCATGGCCTTTTGTAGGAAGCATCCAGCCATTCTCCTGGAGTGATTTGGGGAAACCATGACAAACCCAAATGTGGATGCCCGGACGGGGATTCGACCCCACGTCCTCCCCAATGCGAGGCCAGAGCGTTAACCACTCACCCACCACGCTCGGCAATACGTTCACTATATTCGAACAATTTTACTGGTCATGTAAACAAAGCAAACCGTATAATAGATGCCTCTAATCTGCATGTTGCCAAATATACGCAGTTGGTGAACGAATTCCAAAGTGTCGTGGCCATTATGTTTTGTTTCCCAATGGATGAACGATGTATATAGTTTTGCATCTGTGAAAATTAACCTGGTCACTACAATCTCAAATTATTGGCGTTTATCAGAAAGTAAATGCGTGTTTAAAGTTTCAGGAAGGAGCCAAATCATGATGGGAAGTATTTGCATTAATCCTTGTTACACAAACACAGACACCAATATCTCATAAATGTAGGAAGTAATATCCATGTGACATAGACAGATTGTTTTGCCAGAAAAAAAAACATTCCTCTGTAAAATTTTAGCACAGGCAATTATCATCAAAAGGAGGAGTAGTATTCCTACTGTTACTGAAGTTACGTACGGAAGTGTATGATAACATTATAGAAACAAACAAATGATATAGTTAACTGATGCCAAACTTCCTTTTGTATAATAATGCTAAGGGTTTATAATGTTGCATGGCAGTAGTGGTCATCGTATGTAAGCTTTGAATAAATTAATCGAAAAACTTCTATCAATATTATCTGTACTTACGGTTATATTCTTTCCGGTGCAGAAAATATGAAAAGGCAGCAGCGAAGAGGAATTGTTTTACATCCTCCTCCTCGTCACCTGCAAACAAAAAAACAACCAATCATAACACACACCATTTCTCTCACATAACAGAACGATTCTAAAGCATACATTTTTACTAAAACAAACTGGTGTATAATCTCGTTTTTATCTTGTGCTTAATTCAGAGTAAATGTATCAACAATAGAAACCTGCTACTGTTTTGCCATGTTGGAACATGAACGATGAATTTTGCTTGTTCCAGAAACGAATTTCCACAAAGATGTCATGTGATGAATTATGACAGCCAAGAGCAGTCCTGGAAAACTATGAAGAAAGCGTTGTGCGAGTGAAATTTAGGCGAATTCTGCCATGCCAGATCGAATTTCTTTCCTACTGTTAAGATAAAAAACGGTTAAATCTTTATCCTTATCATCATGGAGATGAAGTAACGCACAAAAGTATAATTGGAAGACAGAGTTCCAAAAACAGTAGAAGTATTATTAAGTTAGGTTAATAATGTACAAAGCAACTTCCCCCTCTTCTATATACATTTCCAGATTTCAATCAACGAACTTTGCAGTAGAAATATCCATTCAAATTTTTCCACTCATTCCTGATGGTAAAACCTGATTCCTTGAGGTTATATACACAGGGTGCGAAGTGTAAATAGAGGACTAAGTGCTTTCCAACGGCTCTGCCTCAACTGCCGATAATATTTGCTTTATAACGTTCCGTCCTCATTGACAGTAAGCTTTCAGTGAAGTCGGTAATCATGTATCCATTTTTTAACCTTTTCTTCCTAGCCAGTTAAAATTTAAATTACGCGCGATTATTTATAAAGAACTTAAAACCAGAATTCATACACCTTTTTGTTATTGTATCCCATCTTCTCAACTCACTGGTATCATCTTTCAGGTAGCTTGTGTGTTCCTCGAGAAAAAATTATTTTTACTGCAGATTTGTTTTCTTCTCGTCGTGTTTTCGGTCTTCTTAGAAAGCGTTAAACTGTACGTAAGTCCTATACAAATTCCTGATGGTTTCTCGTCTCTCCTATTTCTTATTTTTTTTTCTTAAGCACTATGATAGTAATAACCTGTTTCACTTACTGATACCTGTACGCTAGTTGTTGAACGTTTGAAATAAATTATTCCGATTGTCGCCCAATAAGTTCGTACGTGACCAAGAAAACGAAATTCCACAACCTAGAGAAAACTGTAAACTATTGTTTAGTCCTTCGTTGAGTATTGTTCAAAATCAAAACATCCTGAAACAAGCCATTATTTTGCAATAGCTGTAGGTTTGATTCGAAATAGAGAAGAAGGAATTTCGTGCTGTGATTAAATATTTCTGTGGAAAAGATCTCACCAAAGTACATTCGTGAGGAGATGATGGCAAGATTAGGGGAGAATTCCCCTGCCTGTTGCACATTTAAATTTATAAAAGGGAGAACCAGTACAGAAGATGAGACAGTGAAGACAAATTCTAAGCAAAATGTTGAGACGATAAATGATATGATGTATGCTGAGGAGATGTTATGCATACAAAGAACAACAGCTGATCAAACTGAACGTATCTACTTGTTGGGTTACGAAACTTTTGACAGCTGTGCTTAGGGCTTTATGCCTCTTCGACGTCCAGGTCATTCGAGGTGGGAGAGGATTCTAGGAACAAGAAACGGTAGAGAATTTGGCCATCTCCTTTTTGAAGGAACCAACCTGGTATTTGCCTGAAGAGATTTCGGGGAACTTGAGAAACCAAAATCTAGATGGCCGGAAGAAGATTTGAACCCGCGTCCTACCGAATTCCAGGGCAGCTCAGCCACCACACTCGGTTAGGAGGTAGGCGTCTGCGGAAAACATAGCACTCTTTGAAGCCAATCCAATAGATTTTGTTAAACGATTTGTGATTATGGATGAGATATGGACACATCACTTTATAAGCAACTGCGAGTTTCTATCAAAGAAAAAAGTTGTCAAGAAAGACGCTGTTTCATCAGTTGGTATCGCATCACGCCTTTTATCCCAGTTTGGCTCCTCAGATTTCCATCTACTTTCAAACAAAAAATTTCTCCCTGGCATCCATTTCAAATTAGACGATAATATAATATGTTCGGTCACTTCAGTGTTTGACAGCCTTGGCTAATCCTTTTATGCGGATCCCATAAAAGGATTGGAATGTCGTTGGAGGAAGTGTGTGGAGGGCTAGGTTGAGAAATAAACCACAGATTTTCTTGATCTTTGTGCTTGTTGTCAGTTTACAAATTTATCTGACAAACCTTATACTGGATCAAGCGCATCATACAGTGCAACCAACTTTGCATTTGCTCCTTCCATTAAATTCTACATTCATATTGTAATTACAATCTCAATGACCCTCGCGTCTTTATTACGACAGTCTATAAATTTATTTGTAATTGCAGCGTAGGGTAATCGGATTCGCCATCACTGATGTAGAAGAACTAGGATGAAAGTCCAGCGCTTCCTGTTCCGCTGAACGTTTTCTCTCTACAAACAATTATGTCATGCTCGGACAGTGGTACTAAATCCTTGAATTCATGGTTTTAACTCAGGTGAAAGTTGTTACAAACTTCGCGTTCTGGAAACAAAACGTGCAACTGCAATTCTTAAAATTCTCGTTTCAAACCAATAAACTCTATTTCTACATGTCAATGTCGAAGCAAATGTTTGAATATATCAAGGGTTCAGATTAAACCACAAAATAAAACAACATTTATAAATTTTGTACCCACTAATATACTCCTTGTATGTAGAGGAATCAATTAAGGAAGAAAAAAAATAAAATAAATTTGTTTAAAGCGTTTAAACAGAATTTGCTGATGGCGTTGTTCTGCTAGCATACAAGACAGGATATTGAGAAATTACGGAAAGGCATACTGAAGAGAAACTGGCTGAAATATAAAACAAAGCAAGACGAAATCCATGGAATGTAGCAGAAACAATAATTTATGCTAAGACTTTACGGTTCGCCGATTTTTGTTTGCTGTCATCAGTATTTCGACAGGTTTGATGCCTTCATATATTCTAATCTCTGTCTTCCTCTACAGTTCTTACCTTCGACTGTTCCCTCCACTAACAAATAAACCAATCCAGCATGTCTAAAAATATGACCTACCAGCCTGTCTCTTCTTTCTGTAAGATTCTTCCAGACACTTCTTTCCTCACCCATCATTTCCAAAACTCGTTCATTTCGTACTTTGTCTGTCCACTTAATTTTCAGCATTCTTCTGTAACACCACATTTCAAATGCTTCAATTTTATTTATTTCTGTTATTCCTAAAGTCCATGTTTCGCTACCATAAACTGCTGTGCTCCACACATATAGTTTTATAAAGTTCTTTCTAATTCCTAGATCAATGTATGAAACTAAAAGATTTCTCTTTCTCATGAAGGCTCTTTTTGCTAGTGCTATTCTGCTTTTAACATCATTCTTGCTTCGGCCATCGGTTTTAATTTTGCTTCCCAAGTAGTAGAATTCACTTACTTCTCCTATTGCATCCGATTTTTATGCCGTTGATCATTTCTTGATCATTTCTGATTCATCCACATTTAGGGGCTGTTTCCAACCACAAGGGCAAGAGGGTGCCCTGGACCACTCCCCGCTCTTCCACCCTCCTTTCGGAGGTCGTTGGCAAGCAGTGGGTGACTCCATATACCGGGAATCTTTTAGTCGCCAGAACCTCGTCCGTGCAAATAGGATGTACCACGTGAAGGAGAGGTTGACATTTGGTTGGAAAAGGCTAATACAGCCTCTCCCAAACCCTTACACCCCGGTTCGCCGATATAGACATCATTAGAGTAGGAAGGGATTGGCGATTTGATGCGAGGGTATTCGGTCATGACTTATTGACGAAACCTGATTTCGGAAATCTAAATCTTGATAGCGAGACGGAAAGAAATGACAACACTAACAATAGATTAAATATAAATGTAGGGTCAGCTGTAGTAGAAAAAGAAAGAGAATTCTGTTTATTTGGAATAAAATTACAGCTAATGACTGAAACAAGAACGACCTCGAAAACAGCTTAACACTAGCAAAATGGCCCTTCTTAAATAGCACAGACACACAATATTTTAGTTTTAAACATTGCCCTAGTACTCAGGAAGAAATTTCTAAAAATATGAATCGAACACTTCGCTTATGAAATTCAAGTTTGGGTTTTCGGATTATTAGAAAAAAACCTATACTCGACCATCTGAAATATGGTTTTGTAAAAGGATGTTGGAAATTTGGTAGACTAATTACGAACGAAATGAAAACTTTTTTTGTACATGATGAGCGAGAAAAGGGGTTTCCCACAGTAAGATGAGGCAGAACGGTGGGTGTCATATTCTGATATCTAGAGGAATGGTTAATTTGTTAGTGGTAAAAGCTGTGGGAGGTTAGAACGCTAAGACAACGGTTACCTTATAATAAGTATAGAGAGATTGCCTCAAACAATTTTGAAAGATTGAATATATATAAAAAGAATAGCCAATGTTTTGTAAGAAAGGCCCGCCTTTACTTCTAGAATGGCTTGACTCGAATGCCGCCATCCACATAGTCACAAATTCTGTCTTTTACAGACAGGATTAATGTAGGGACCTGTCGAAGAGAACAGTGGAACAAATCGCAACACTGGAATGTTGGACTGTTGCTGTAATGTTTCATGAAGTAATTCAAAATATTAGCGTAACAGTGTAAATTCTCTGTCTGCATATTTACATCCGACCTTTAATTAACTAAGCAGCAGAAAAAAGCAGAGAAAGTTGATGCAGCAACGACCTACTTGTGTGTTAAGGACAGCAGCTTCCATTAAAATAAAGGAAAGGGAATAACAATTAGACAGATATGCTCTTACTGTCGTTCGGTTTTAGATTTCTCTGTTTCTTAAAAAAATATTTTTTAAAGGATTACTTCTGTGGTGATTAATACCAATGAATGAATTGAAGCGAATGAATACATAAATGATATTCCGTCAAAGAGTAAACAAACTGCAAAAAAAAAACCTTGGGGTCAAATTTCATAGCTGAGATGTCACTAAAACATCAGAGCTTAGAGGCTGTTACTGCTTGCACATTAGTCCCTGTCGACAATGGAGCCACAATAAGCTCATTCCTCTATTATTTAATGTTTAAAAATTAACAAGCCGTTTAGTTGGACCAGAAGATCTACCACTGCCAAATTATCAGACAAACATGAACACCAGCGAAACGTACCAGAGACACTGTCTAGGAACAGAGGAATTTTGCAATTAACTTCCACAGCAACGAAAAAGTGAAATGAAATATATGAACTGCACAGAACGAGTATGAAACTTCTGTACGAGTAAGTATTGGTGTACATGCTTTAAACCAAAATTTCAGTGCATCAATTTTTCATCAAAGCATTCAAAGTTAACACTGTCAATACTTTAAACCACGGTTAAACGTTAATATGAATAGGGGCATACATTATACCTTTGATTAAATCTGTTTGTAAATATCTGTAATTTTATTATAAGTGTTGATGACACAGCGAACAGACAGCATACAACTACGCTTTTAGTAGGCTGACTGTATTTCAGAATGATATGATAAGAAACGCTAAAATTTGTTAATTCTGAAGCAATGAAGCAAACACCACAAGCAACTTTCACGACGGCAACTTTTCTCTTGGTGTTGTGCTGGATACACTAGCCAAGTGAAAGTGAATCCACAGCTGTGAAGCGAGCACGTAACAGACCAGCCTCATTCGTATTTGATTTTGAAATTAAACCGAAGTCATACGTGGCATAAATATCTAGGTATTCTCCCAGTTGCTTTGCAATGATATTTCATTGCATTTCGATCTAACTTTCTATATCGACATAAGGACTTGTAGACATCGGTGTAAAAATTAAATATGCCCAATAACGACAAATGCAACGAATATCGTGTTCGTAAAGTACACCTTAAAATAGACCCATCATCACCGAAATCTTATTGCATCCAAACTTGAGATAAAACTCGAAAATATTAAGTATCTTTAAAATCTGATACCTGCGCTAAAGATAATGATGAACTCCTATTTCGCCGACCTAACGCTAGGATAGCGAGTTGGCTTCGCTTTGTAGGGGTCACCGATTCGAGTCTCACTAAGGACACTGTGGTTTTAATTAAATGTTTTGTCCTTTCATTTGTGATTAACAATGGTACTAGAAGAGTCTAATGCAACTGAGAAAAATACACAATTGTTGGTTGAGTGGCTGTAAGATCGAATGATGGACATTTTACGCTCGTTAGTCATAAATTACCGTTACATTTCTTCTACATTTGTGACGTTTAGACGAGATATTAAAGAATGGATATGAACAGGAGGATTAAGCTTAAAGATTTGATGACAGAGATACAAATACTAAAACAATACCATATGAGTATCCATGTTCCAAATTTTACTGACTTTGGATCATTCATACTCTAGCTACAACAAAATCCTGCTCTCTGTAAAACTTTCCTGGCAGTCTGGCTGAGCTTAGTAATCACTAATCAAGTACAGGTACGACAGACGTGGCTTAAGCACTCGGTACCGCCAACTCAACTGTCCGCAATCAAACACGTGTGTGCCAGTGTGCTACTCCAAAACGGCTCAATACACAAATCACATTAGCACAAAGCAGACAAATCACAAGTCTCACTAACATCCTTCAGGTTATTTATAAATATTCCTTTACGACCAAGACGTCGACTGGACTAAATATACAAACGCATAAAGAGATTATGACAAAAACGCTCACAATAACCCCTTTAACTCTTGAAACGAAGATTTTACATGATTATGCTTTCTGCATAACCTGAAATATAAATAAAAGTATTCCTTATAGAAATTGGGCATTGCGGTGCGTGAATGCCAGCAGTTAATTCAGAAATCTGAAGCATACATTCCTGATGATATGCAGTGACGAATTTATTTTCATCTATTTTGTTTAAATTTTAAAGAACGTGGTTTAAAATCCCCTATATTTTTCATTCACATACAGATGGAACATATTAATCTTTCCTCTGATGAAATTAACATTGACGCCATCGAGATATGCCGCTACGACGCAATAAACATGCGCGACGATCGACACGGTTTAAGTGGTTCCAGCTCCGAAGCTGAAATAATATTTTGGACTACGGTACTTTTCCAGCAAGGGATGAGAAGTGATGCACAGTT
Organism: Vandiemenella viatica; assembly: GCA_031002005.1. Taxonomy (NCBI): domain Eukaryota; kingdom Metazoa; phylum Arthropoda; class Insecta; order Orthoptera; family Morabidae; genus Vandiemenella; species Vandiemenella viatica. The sequence goes on along the minus strand of CM061921.1, from coordinate 338,803,358 downwards.
CCTAATCACCAAGTTGTGCACCAAATACTTTGGTTGAATCGCACACATTTCTGCATAGCGAGTGAAGTGAGTAAATCACACTTTTGATGGCAATTCATCCATCAGATAGTCCCTTGGTGTCTGTCACTCTTCAAGGTTGGGTATCGGTTTTCACTCTCTCCCTTATTTTATTCTTACAAACAATATTATAATCACAACGATATACTCTTGTAAAGGAAGGTGGGAATTGGCTACCTTGCATCGGTATTATTTAGGTGATTCATACCGGAGTGTGGATTCTATTTTAAAGGAATAAGACTATTGACTGATAACACATCGCAAGCGATTCCTCATACGTGGCTTAGAAAGACATAGACAATAGGGAAGACATGCGCAAGGATTATTGAAACTCAGTTATAGATTCTGAGTTGGCACCCACGGATTGCGAGAATATTACGACGTCGGATGCATTGACTAATTGTGGAGAGGTCGTATCATTAATTAGTAAGGAGCGAGTTTTTCTATCACTTGTATTTCCGTAATAGGTTTAGCTGTAGATTCCTGGAATTTGCGTTAGTCAGTGCATACGTGACTAGAAATGGGATGTCCAGCGTACATTAACCACAAGGCTGTTCCACGGCTACTGCATGTGTCCTTGATACTTCCAAGATTTCTTCGTCATAACTTGTAGCAGTATCTGGAATTATTTCAATAGTATAATTCCCAAAATCAAGCAGCGTCACACTTCAGGGATGCCTTCCATCAACATCATTCGGAAAATACTTGCAATACAGTAAACCTGTGATATTAACAATCGATCTTCTATCTGGGAATGCTATGCTGTCACAAAACTGAATGTAGTTCTACAATCTACTCTCCATTCGGAAATATTTAGTTGGTTTATTTAAACATATGACTCGTCTGCTTTGTACATACCAGTTCTGCTAACGACTGCATGTCTTCTTCCACATGCTTATTTGTCCTAGTTCAGGCATGTACAGATCTGAGGAAGCCTTCAAGGACTAGTTTATAAAGCATCATGTCGATAAATACCGTTCATTTAATAAAACACCTAGAAGTGAAAAACATTGAAAATTTATAATCATGATCGACCATAATTAAGCTTAATGAAGGACTTGTAGAGCTTAGATATTAGTTCTTGATTCATCTTGAATTAGTACTTCACACAGTGACTAATTTAGCAACAGTCGGCAGTAAAATAGGCAACGTTAGTTTATAACGAAGTAAATATAAAAAAAATCCATATTTATAAATTATTGCAGTAAATTACGAAATAGAAAATTGTGTTACTTAATTGAAACTTTCAAAGAATGTTTCTCACAGTGTTGTGATTGCATGCGTACTTACCACGTGATGACGATAGTTTCAGTCCTCCTTACAATTGCATTCTGCGTTCAATTTCTGTGAAGTTTGGAAATTTACAGTACACAAGCTTTCCTAGTTCCCTCTCATTGATATATAAATATTTTATAATTGTTTACCTATCTTAGAAAATTATAATTTTAATTGTATATTATATTTATTGCCTTGTAATCTTCAACAAATTATTTAATTCGTTATTTCCATATCTGTTAGCGAGCAACATTTTTGGTTGTTTCTCTATTCAACAAATTTTTAACCGCAGGGCTCAGTTTCTTTAAGTCACTGCTCAGTTTGAAAAACATTAGAATACCAATGACGAACAGTATTTCGGATAGTTACTCACGAAACATATGCAGTAAAATAAATGTTGAAATCCTCTATTTGTAACATATATCGTCATACGGTAGTCGTCAAGAGAGCGCAAAACAAAGGCAGACAGAAACAGCAAACGCCAAATGTCTTCCGTTGTTAGTCTGTGCGGTTCTCATCCACAATCCTCACAAATGAACTTTTCTTTGTATCATCCCGCCAACACATTCATTTTATATTATGTATGTCGGTAATCGGCTCCAAAAAGAAAATAACCCTTCCAGTTCTGTTATGTTTTGGCATCTAGAGGATACCTCGGCCACCACGAAAATCATTGATAAACAGGTTGTTTCTTTTCTTTCATACAATGTGTTAATTCCCCGTGCACAAGCGTTGCAACTATTTATAATGCTTTCTCAAACCGCAAAGGAGAGTCTTCACTACCGTTATTGGAACAAATAGTAATAACTTCCTATTAAGGATCTCAATCCACTTTTGAAGCTGTAGTACACTAACTTACCAGATTTCCTTAGAGATCTCAACAGAAACATAGATGATTAATGGACTGAAGATTTCTACGAAGATTTTAAGAGGAAATTAAGTTGCAGTTGCCGTGGTCAAGTGGAGGTGGATATGGATAAGTGTTCGTTTCACACCATTGAAAGGTTGAAATGACCAGCTGCGTGGATTATCATTCATTTTGAGGACTCGGTCATATGAAATGACTTCCTTGTGGTTATCAATGTTAGACGCCTGGCTCGTTACATAGTGCCAGACACCGCTAAGTGGGATGCCTCCAAGGTATAACTGACCGCTGGCATGATTAACAAACATACACTATTACATCACAGGATTATACAAAAGTGTCTTCCAGTTTCGACTTACTTCGGTGCGCTAATGAAAGTTGATTGTTAAATAATATATACTAGATTTGTAGTGTAAACGTTACTCTTTTCAGAGTTCCTACTATTGCTCGTGTTTACAGAATATTTCTTTTTATCTTTATATACAAAATATTAGTAAATTAAATAAAGCGTTACTTTGGATGACGTCTTTGTTTCCATATTTATTGTTAAGACTTCTTTCTGAAATATTTTCTGTTATATTTCCCGCCTAACTTCAAATACAACCATCGTAGTTCCAATATTTGAGTTATGCTTATGTTAATGTTTCGTTTTTTATTCAATTACTGAAGTAAATCCTAAAATATTCGACCGTAATTGGTGTCTTAAAAAACTATATGAGTGCAATATACTGAAGAAAATTGTCTAAAAAAAATACTTCACTTGGTTGCTTTTGGTGTAGAGATTATATGACAGAAGTTCTTCGTAGACATTTATAGTATTACGACATTCAATGACAGCATAAAGTCAACAGGTATCATACCGTCCTCCATGAAGTCACATTATTCTGTGTCACACTAGCATCAGAGCTATTTCGAACGGCATTAACACGAAGCAAAAATTCTTCGCCTGGAGAAGCGTAAACATACCAGTAATATCAACGTTTTACAACCTGTCAAAGCTTTCTCATTTGATCCTTGCCATGTTGCATTTTTTGCTATTAATTCGGTACATTATTTGCTATTTAACCTTTTTAAAATACTTTTACTGTAGTTGAGGAGGAGGTTGGCAGAAATTACATTTAAAAAAAAATCTCTTTTAAAAAACTTTATACCAAAAAGAAAGAGATTTCGAGCTGACCAATTGGTAATAAAAACACACAAATTTAATCAACTCGAGAACATTTTCTTAAACACCAAATTCTCATGCTCCAGTTTCTGTTCTTCCTAATGTCCCAGCTTCATTTCCGCTTTGTGTTGCCGATACATAAATTTTCTGAAAATTCTTACCGAGTCAAAAATCGACGCCAAAATATCTCTGATTTCATCGGATATTCCTTGCTGGTGCTAAACTGCTTTTCATTTCATCCTTGCTTCACAAGAATCAATACTTTCTTACTCATTTTCTACATTTAATTTAGTTTCTATGTTTATCTTCATTGATGTAGCTTCATCTGCACCTAATGATGCTTTTGTTATACTTCTGTTTATGGTTAGTCCACAATCCTCTCGCAAAAGATTTCCTTGACATTAAGCAGTTATCAAATATCTTCACTTTTCTTTGCAAGCAGTTTAATATTATCAACAAATCGTTACATATTATTTCTTTTACCTTGAGCCTTTGTTCTCACAGGAAAGTTTTTCCCTTGCTTGGTTTCCTGTACATACAAGATGGTGGCAGGTTCCAGCCTGGCCTAGATCCTTTCTACGTAATGCTTGTTTCCCAGATTCTTTACCAACCTGTGTAAGCATTTTAGAATATACATCCTTAAAACTTTAAACGTCTTTAAATTAAATATGATGATAGTAAATTATTGTTTAATGAGAAGCCTATGTAACTGTCTAATTTTTTTTTCGTTTGTTTTCGGATGCGTTTCACCTCTCGTCCAAATATCTTCAGCGATGAAATGTGTTAATTATATTTTTATTGTGACTGTGGCATCCAGTCAGCATTTTATAACTATGTTGCACGTAATTATATTGACTGGCGGTGGTAAAACATTTCTGCCTTCACGTCACCTTTGCTGCACTGTTTAATTTGCCTTACACAACGATCGTAAGCAAGTTACTTGTGCACCTTGGTGTCATTCAATTTTTTTATCCAGTTATTTTAACAGATAACCGCAGAAGAAATCGCCTACTATAATTACATGTTAAATTAGATATGTTTGCTCTGATTCCACGTGTTAATATGTTGAAGAGCACATGTCGTTATTAAAAGCCAATAATATTTACCAGCTACTGATTACATATCAGTTACTTAGCATTCCACAAGTTTAAAAAATTTCGACAGGCTCCTAACATCCCATGTTAGTTACTTTAACTGATGCAATTTCCAGAAACTCTTGTTAATTACTATAATGGTACCTAGCTTGGAAGAAAATCTTACTCCACGTCAGTGGTTTTGATAAAATGGGTTCTGAACCAAAAAATTTTGAGCTTCTGTTTAAAGCTGTCAAACGTCTGTAGAAAGCATTATGTTTCCTGAGGCAGGACACTGAATAAAAAAGCTGCAAGAATGTTAACTTTCTGTTTGATATTGTTTTTGCAATCTTTGTTCATATAATCTGTATCAGCATTGAGAGTGAAGCTTTCAAGCTTTCTATCAAGAAAAACGGCAAAGAATATATATAATGATAATCATGTACAAATGTCCGCGGGTTTATTCCAGAAATAATTCTCAAAGCACGTTTTAGTGACTTGCTTAACTTCTACGTTAGCGAAGAACCTCCACAGAAGGAGATACCATGAATGAGTAGGGAGTAAAAACATGCAAGACATATCACATTTTTCTTGTTTAAATAACAGCTATTCAAGCAATTATTCTTAACTAGTTGCAGAATTAAGTTTATTTTAAAGAAGTTGCAGAATGTGTCGGTTCCAGGATTAATTGTATCTGTTTAGACACCAAGAAATTTTGAGAAACTTCCTTCACTGCTTGAAATTACACTCAAGCTAATATTTATTTTGTTTTTTAGCGACAAATTGAAGTAATTATGTCTTTTCTATGTTAAATAGTAATTTATTTGTACTGAACGATTTATTTATTTTCTTTCGAATATAATTTAGTGGTTTTATACTGGATGGGTCTGTTAAAGATATGCTAGTGTCATCTGCAGAGAGAACCATATTTTCATTACTGCTATTATTACTCCGCGATTCACTAAAAGTGGGTAACAGAGGGTGCGTTGCACCTATCCTAATGTGCAATCGTTTGTGCATCGGAAGGGATATATGTTATATGGAAGGAGGAGCCCATTGGACAATTTAATCATTATCACGCATAGTTCCCAGCTACAAAATATGCAAGATAAATAACTTCCTTACTCCTTTGTGGCATATGCTTCTTCCATATCTGGCTTCTGACATTTCGTAAAAATGTTTGTGCCTCCCTCCCTCTTTCCATTGTATCCCTATCGTTCCTTTCACTTTCCAGGTATTTAAAACTGTCCACCTTTTCTATCTGTTCTCCTGTCATCATGATTCCCTTGGTTATTCTGTCCTTTCTGACTGTAGCCATATACTCACCTTTCTTTGTATCTCACATCTGAGAGAGAAACAATTTATGTAGATTGGCATCAGAAGAGTACCAAGAATAGAGTCCTGAGGGACATTACGTTTAATTATTGCCAAATTTGGGTTTGTAGTAACTATGTTTATCACCTCCATAGATACACATCTCTTTCTATTTTCTGGATTCAATTTAAACCAAAGTTCTGCCTGACCACTGCATACTTTTCTAATTTACCTGGGAGAATTTTATGATAGAACCAACCTTAGGCCCTAGCCCAAAAGATTCCCATGGAATTTACTTTTTTATTCATTGCTTCAATCATGTCCAAAAATGCGAAAACTGTATTGAAATTCCTTGTTTAGAACCAAACTTAACCCTATTGAAGATATTTTTACTATGAGAATGACAATAAACTCTTCTCTATATTACTTTCTAATATATCTCTGAAAATGTTGTAATATTGATGTCTTAGCTCTCGGTCAAGTAATATATTCTTCTTCTTATAAAGCGTCTTAGATAGTTGGGAGATATAAATCCTTCAAAAGAGAAATTAACAGCATCAATCATAACTCTGCTATTTCTGTTGCAAAAGTGTTTCAATCCATAGGACGAAAGTTTGTAGAAATCCAAATGACCTTTTATTTTGAGGTATTTACTGAATTTAACAATGATGATGCGCGTATTGCAATATATTCCGCGTCATTAATGAAAAACAAAAACAGTTCCTACAGATTCTGGGTCGTTTACAAGTCCATTGTTAATTATTAAACTGGATGATGTATGTTCAGGAGATAATTCTCTGGTTCGTTTTTTAGTAATGCTCAAATTACATTTTACTCTGTTATTTGAACTGCTGACCTTCCTACTTTCAGCCAAAATATTTTTCGGTATCCACAAATACCAATTACCCTTGATCCTTCCTTCTAAAATTAATGGCAACTCCACACTTGTTCCCCAGATAACTATCCGAATCGTTGGTTTCTTCTTTGTTGCCATCAGCCTTCCATTTCCATTTGGTGCACTTTTATCAGCTTATACTTTTCTCAGGGATGAAACTTTTATTAAATACTTTTATTAAATCCTTACTGCTAACCGTTGATATTAGCTTGACTGTTTTTATTATTATTATTAATACCTATTTCTCATAGATCTTAATTATCCTACAGTACTTTCTTCTACTCTCACTGCCTCGTTTGAGTTTAAAACTTTCAAAGAGGTTACAAATTCTGTCCTTTTAACTGGATCCTATAAAATATTTTTCACGATGTCTCTGTTGCTAAGTGACTTCATCTGTTTCATATTTTTTTGGGCTTGAAAGAGTCTACACTGCTTGCTTTATTCATTAGTCTGTTTCATCTTCCTGGAGGAATATTACTCTTTCTAGTACCATTACACTTCTACTTCTTGCTAATTTTTCTATCAGCCATTTTTCCGTTTGTTCTTTGTATTTTCTGTTAGTTTCATTTATAAAATATCGATACGGATTCTTCCTTCTTCTTAACGATTTTCTGCTTGCCCTCTGATCCAACAAATGCAGAATCTCATCTGTCACCCAAGATCTACTTTCTGCTTCTATTTTTAGGATCCCAGTGTTCATTTATCTTTATCTCTCACTTCAACGTGTTCCATTTGTCTTCAGAAGAAATAACGTAACAATTTTTTATCACTGTGTTTATCATTTCTAACTTATATTTCATACGAGATACTTTTTTTTCGCTCACTTCAGTCTGTTCGGCTTTGATTGTATGCTTAAGATCATGCCTTTCAGTCTGCACTGATGCAAAAGTGCATATCCCTTTCTGCTGCACTTGGCGGTTCAAAATTTAGTTTCCTGCTACTTGTTATACTCAAAAATAAAAAAACTTAGTTCACAACCCGAAGGTTGGTTGGATCCTCCCGAAGGAGGCATACTAAGCCGTTCCTTTCCTCTGGGACCTACAGTTTAGCGTGGAATCGGAACCACGGAACGACCTGGCGTAGCTCATATGATCGGACACAACTCCTAAAAATTCTTACGCCTACCGGGATTTGAACCCGGGACCGGAGCAACGAGCGCCTTAACCACTGAGTCATCATTGTTTAAGCATGATATAATTTCACAGATATCTTCCACTATCCCCTGGCGTTTCAAAATTCAAATTCTTCCAGTATAGTTGCTAATAAACGCACTTGTTATGACAAGTTTATATTTTCTACATAATTTAAAAGGTGTAGCTGCTCTTTCATGTTTTTCTCCGTTATTGATTTATATTTCCTTCGGGTTTTACTCCTTGTAGTAGGCGGTCCCTTATCGAAATTTCCTGCTTTAGGTCCTCATATTTCTCCTACAGTATTGCAACCGTCCTTAATCTCTAGATTTTCCTCATCCCTTACTTACTTAATTAGCAATTTCGTTTCGTCAAATACCTTCTCTGTTTCCACATCCTCTTCTTATGAAGTTATATATAATCGTTGTCTAAATGTTGCTTAGACTTAGTATCTGTTCTCATCAGTGTCATTTTTTCACTAAACTATTCACAGTATGTTCCACATATTTAACCACACTATTGCAGATTACATTATGGAGACGTCGGTCCATCTCCATTTCAAAATTTCCATCAATATTCAAGCTTCTACGTTGTAAAATGTTTTTGTCTGTTTTCTTTCTGACGGTTCCTTCCTGGAAAAATATTATATGGACAATTTAACCTCCGGAATATTGTATCGAGAGTGTAATATAATTTAAGGGAATTATATTTCCTGTTGTTTCAAACTGCCTTTCATTTTCATTCCGTTGATCATTTTGATTTAACCAACGTCAGTAGAGTTCCAAAAACAAAACGTAGCAGGACGGCTTGGAACAGAACTTGCTCCTCTGTCCTGCTATTGAGATGCTATTTCCAAGCAATAGGTAACTCCCAATAGCAGAAGCCCTTCTGACTTTGTGTACCTGATAGAAGATTTCCGGAATATTCCAAAATAAATGCAACAAATCACATTTTTTTATATCCTAACTAAGCCATGGAGTATTTTTCCTTTTTTTCCTTATAGCTTCACGTCTTATTGAGGTCTATGTCATTGGACGCGGGAAACGACTGAAGGCAAGAAACGGGAAGGAACTCGACCATGGTCTATTTGAAGGAACCATCCCGGGATTCTCCTGACATGATTTCGAGAAACCTTCGCCATCCGTACTTCTGGAACTACGTGCAGAGTTCATTCCATGCAATCCTGGAAAATGACGTCCTTATATTCAGCTGTATTATCTGACTTCTGATGCGAGTTCTGAGAGATACGAAGTGGATTACTGCGTTCCTTTTCTTAGGGTTTTGTCTTACTTAGCGTATTTTGCTGTACAGTTCCACCTGCTGTTTCTCAGTTCACGAAAATAATGAGTCATAGGTAATTTACCTTGCTTAGTTGTGAAGTTCAATTGAAGCATTGCAGTTCATTTCCAAAGCATGTGTATCACATTTACGAAGACGCGTCTTTAAATCCTAATTTAGCAACACGGAATTCTGGTCAGCACTGATTGTCATCGTATTCCTCCGTAGCATTGCTACGGGAGAGATATCAGCAGTAGTTTCTTCTCCACTACAATTCCCCGTAAAAGAGTTAAAAACTGGTCTTTGACCACATATATCAATACTGGAAACGATATCAGTTTAGCTTGTATTTTTGTTGCCAGTTACATATTCAGTAAAGATAATAGTATGGAAACCACAAGATATAAGCAACATTTAAATTTCATAAAACCATTGTGGCAGTCGAAAAAGCTGTTCAACGTGGCTTCGTGTTATACCATTCCTCAAACAGCTTTTACACACATTCGAACTCTCAGTACCCTGTCACATGTGCTAACTCGTAAGACGGTGCTGCGAGAATTTCGATATCATTTTCGTGCTAAACCGTCTTCCATGTCCAACAAAAATTTTCTCTTAAAGGAATATTTCGTTAAAGAACACATAAATATAACTGAATTCTCTGTGAACTGTAGAAACATGTTGCATGGACAAAAAGTGGCAGATTTACGGATATCAGGAAGCATCCGTGGACAGAACTGAAATAATTAATGTTCTGTATTCGGCATCGGTGGAAACTTCACCTAATCGGCGTATAATTTTATATGCAGTGTTATGTAATGGTGACAAAATTTGAGAGTCACCTCCTTCTGGAGTACTATTAATTTTCATATATACTTAGTTCTTGTTTTAATTTAGCATTCATCTCTCATTTCCTACTAAAATCCATATTACACTAACCAAATAACATGAGGAAATAAAGTTACAGTCTTTCACGATATGAAGAGAGGTCTTATGGCTTAGTGGTAAGCTGATATGCTTCAAATCCAGTAGGGGCAGGGATTTTTGCAAACCACTCAGCTAACATTGATTTCTGAAAAGATGCTTTCAGGTAGTTATGCACGTCAGATACACTTTGTGGTTTGGATTCAACGTACAGCTTGCGCTCGATCGTGAAGACAACGAGAAGTTATTACTTACAACTAGGGTCCGACCGAAGGTTCGGCTTCGGCTTCGGCTTCGGCCACCTTCGGCCAAAAAAAGCACCTTCGGCCGCACATTCGGCTTCGGCCAAATTCAGCCGAATGTTTGGCCGAAGCCGAAGTTTTACATCCAGCCCCTGAAAATGAACCTACTTTTACGAATACCGTCAACGTAGCGCGCCAACAGACGATAGCAAAGATAAAGAACCATTTGGAAAACATCATAAAAATCAGTGGGAAGTATATTGCGAAGCCAGTATTAAATACCAAAGCTTGATTAATTTTAAAAAATCAGGGATCTTGTATGCGCCCAAAGATTTTGCAAAAGAAGTTTAACAGTCTACTTCACGCGAAAAAAAGTAGCGCCACCATGGCCCTATAATCATCCGTTTTCTTGTCGGATTAATGTATTACGTATGGACCTGGTCATTGTACCGTACAACCTCGTTGAAGCAGAAGGACTTCGCAGACTTAATTTTACTGATCCTCAAACTCGACCCTAGTACAGACAAAAGCGAGAAAAATATTTTAGAAAGTCTTTAATGCCAGCTACGTACGAAAAAGTAAACAGTAAAGTTGCATTGATTTTAGAAAAAGACTGAATGGATCAGTTTTACCACGAAGATACGAAGTGATCAAGCAAACACGATTTTGAGTGTCACGCCACATGGCATTTCCAAAAAAAAAAAAAAAAAAAAAAAAAAAATGAAATTGGCTGTTAGTGTGTTGGAAGATCATACAAGGCAATATATTGCACAAAAAATCACTGAAACTGTTACCAAATACAATTCAAAAGAAAATATCCATCGGGGTATACGTAATAATATTTCAAATATGAATGCAACAATCAACTATGGAAACTTCGTTTTTATTTGTTGTGTTGCTCACACACTACAGCTCATGATTCAGAAAGTAATTTTTAAAGATATTGCTATAATAGAAATAGTGAAAAAGTGTTGTAAAACGTAAGCAGAGTGAACAAGCCACACGATATCATAATTAATAGAACAGAAAAATACAGTAAATCGGTATATGTTAGAACGTGGTGGAATAGAAATTCCAACAGCAGAAGAATGGATACAATTGAACAATTTTATAACTGTGCTGAAGTGTATTTAGGAACCAACAACTAATATTTCTAGCGATTTATCAACAGTATCTTTAATTATATCAATAATTGACATCTTAAACTCAAAAGTTGCTCAGAAGGATGAAGGCTGATCATATAATACTGCTCAAAAGCCGCTTGTGTGGGTCTGTTAACAGGAGATCTGCTTTTGCAAGAAAAACCTTACAGTTGTTGATTGCCGCTCTAATCGATCCACTAGCGACGAAATTGTAAATACGAAGACTGATATTTTGTCATTTTTGCGTCAAAACTGTGCACTGACAATAACAAATAAAACGGGTCATTTGGAGCGATTAAATCTTATTTTATTAGTGCCGATGTACTTTTTGTTTTGGTTATATTTAGTACATTTTTAATTAATCTGTATAAGTGAAACTTCTTTAAAAATATTGGTATTGATTCGGTTTTAACTGAAAATTTAATATGAGATACTAATTTAGACAGCAGAATATCATATTTTAAGAGCTAGAATAATTTATGCTAGGTAAGAAGGTTGAAATTTATTTTTATTGTTGTTAAAAAACTATGACATTACTATACATAAGCTAACATGTATTTGATTTACTGAAGCTAAAACTCGAAAACTTATTAATTTAATCCACGGGACAAATTATTCTGATTTGATTCGGGCTATTACTGTTAAATTTTATAGTTTCTTTTTATTATTCTTAAATAAAAATAACTGCATTTAATTTTGCTAAATTGTATTGCTCAGAACCTGGTTTGGTACTATTTTACTGTTTTATTTTATTCGAATAAATAAATATTAAAAACTTTGTTTTATTGTAAAGGTGCAATTTATATAAAAAATACTACATATAAAACAAAATAACAGTTCATTTTTTGCTTGTCATATATACTTCATGTCAGTGTTCTAAGATATATAATTATTTTTGAACCTTCGGCTTCGGCTTCGGCCGAAGGTTATCCCAAGAGCCGAACATTCGGCTTCGGCTTCGGCTTCGGCCGAAAAATGACCTTCGGTCGGACACTACTTACAACTAAGAAAATAAATTGTAGACTAGTGTTCCTTATTTACGCTATGAATAACTGTAACGAAAGCACAAACTGGCAGGCAGCCTAAACCCCTCTAACGTGATGATGTGTGCAGCCTCGAGCTCTGTAGTTCGTAATCCAGCTTCGGCTGGGATTTTCAGGCGTCTTTTACCTCTGGCAACGCTGTCATAACTGAGCTTGATGGGTGAGCAGGTAAGTTTTAGTCTGATGTACGGGAATAGTTTTCGGTTTTACATGGTTTCCTGAAATGCCGGGATGAGTTCTTTATAAAAAATATGACCAACCCACTACCTGTTCCACAATCCTCTCCCGACTCTAATTACTTCGTGGTAGATGTTTGATAATAAAGAACATCAGAGTGATTGCCGGCTTTCGGTTCCAGCCAGAACTATAGTTTTCCTACTGCTCGGTTTAGGCTTGGCGAGCAACGCAGAGGTGAGTTAAGCGTTCAGTTAAAAATCTGTATTTGTGCAGCTGATTTCCACTTCGGAGATTCCCGGGAAATAACACCACATCAATTAACATTACTAGTAAAGTTCCCGGCTTGCCCACTGTGATCAAGGCTGATTTTCAGTTATAATATTGAAGTTCGTAGCAGAGTAACTAGCTTTCTGCACTAATGAATCAGATTTCATGTCGCTCCATTTTCTATACGTATTTAAACGGCTAACCTCCCGGTTTAGCAGAAAAGAGATTGGGTTGGTGTTGATTTATTCCTGCAATAGTTTTAGCTATCCTATTAGGAAAATGTGTACCAAGTTAAATCAAAATAACCACAGCAATTTGTGCTGTAATAGAAATAATGATTCTTTTTTTTTTTTTTTTTTTGAAAATGTGGTAAAGACAGAATCGTTCATTAATAAATTATGAAAATACCGGAAATCCCAACATTAAAGGTTTTAAACAGTTCATTTTCATATTAAAACCCATCGAATACACATTACTTACTACCAAAAGCGAATATAATTTCACTATCAAACATCAGAGATTGTAGCTCTGTGGCCTGAGATAGTAGGTTCAAGAAGCAAAGAAGATATCTGAAGTTTTTTCATTATATTAATCAAATTAATTTAAATATTTTTCACTTTACATAGTTTCCTTTTAGCATTCCATACGTCCATCTATGGGGTTTAAAGAATAAAAACGAAAATTTAAGAAAGGAAACGTTACATGCGATAGTATGGTTATCTTTTTTTTTTTTTTTTACGAAGTATGCATCTAGTTGGTATTTGATCTTTGGTGTTACACGCAATACGTTCAGATTTTCACTTACTGCTCCGGCGTTATGTTACGTTGAAGTATGATACATACCAAACAATTTAGTTGAGATTCTAATCTTTAAAACGATGAAAACCCCTTCAAAATCTGCGCAGTAGTTTTTCAATTTTTCTGGAACCAATATACGCGGTTTTCGTTTTATAGGTATATAGATAGATACCAGAAAATTAACGGATTCGAAGAAGGTCGGTCTTGTCATTAAGTGTTACAGTTCGCACCACTGAGTTACTGGTTTGTTATAGCGATTCCAGTGGAACACGAAGTAAATGTCAAACGTTTTGTTCCTCCGGATGCAATTAACCACATTTACGCTGGAATGTTAAGCAATGCCGCTTTCTCCTGTTTTTACAGAACGGTTTGTAAAGCTGCAAGGCGCCTGCGTCTCAAGGCATTGCAAAGATTTATTCATATCATACATTTCTTCCTAGCGCGGTAAGAGACTGGAACTGAACATGTGTATGCGTGGAATGATTGTGGATGTATATGAAAACAAAGTTCGCCATCGCTGAGTTTCTGGACTTTGATTCACCTTATTTTTAATATACTGTCAGGAGACACGACTTAAATTATAGAAGCTGTGTCGTATGATTAGTTACATATTTCCAGTAGGTAAGTCAGCTGCGTTTAAGAAACACGAGCAAGTTGTTTTAAACTTATTTGAACACAGACCCTGTATGACAAGGCTGCCCAACCACAGGTCCCACCAACAGCAGCGGTCTATACAATATGTTACCTCTGGAAAGTTCTCATTCATGTTTTTTACTTTTTGATTGTAATTAAACTGTGTTACTTATGTATTCTTTTTATATTTAAATATGTATTGTAACTATAGGCTAGTATTATGTGGCCCGCGGGCTAACTTAGAATCGAAATTGTTGCCCATCTCCAAAATTGGTTGGATAGCCTTGCTATATGATTATTAGTTTAGCTATTTTAAATTTAATTGATAAATAATACGTTTAACGCGAACTGTAAGGAGAGATCTTTTAAAAAGAAAATAAGCTTTCTAAATTAATAGAAAATCAAAAGAGAAGGTTGAAATTTTATATAAAGCAATATTTACTGCCAGCCTTTGAAACAGCTGTGAAGAACAAAGACTCCACTAAAGCATATTCAAATATGAGAGAAACAGGTATAAAACCCACATGAAGGTAATCGCTAAATCTGAGGCAGATTTTTAAGATTCATTAAAGTATATCTGGTTTGCAAATATGCTACGCCACGATTATAAAACATTAAACCACTTCGTTTACATATATTTTAGTTAGTCTTTATGAATTTTTGAATGAAAACAAGGATAGAATGACTGTTAGTCTTATTTTGACGTATCCTGTATGGACCTTATCGTGTAGTGATATTTACCGAACACCACAATACCAGTGATTTAATTATTTTATTGTTTGACGAACTAGATGTACGCTTTACAATGTATCCTGCAGTCAAAATTTACAATTTAATAACCAAATGAAACTAATCGGCATTTTAGTGCAGGAAGGTAGGCGGTGAATTTTATGAAGAGTAATGATTGGTTTTCATTTTCAACTGAACGGCTCAAAATTTTATTGAAATCACATTGAACATACGACTGCAGAGGTGCGAAGAGTGTTGAACAAAACTAGTAAGACAACAACTATCAAATCCAACCCAGATCTCAACCAATGAACTGAGGAGAGGATGCAGGCTAACTGATATGACAAAGGAACCGAGATCGGAGGCGGGTATTGGCGACGAGCATTGTATGGATATTTGTAGAAGAACTGGAGTAGTAAATGAAAGTGAAAAGATGACCATTGACACAAGCTGGCACTTGATTACAGGCTTAAGAGAGTAGAAAATTTTTCTTTTGTAGGCAAGGTAATCAGGGACTGGAATAAATTACCAATGCAAATTTACCAGAAACACTGAAAAAAATTAAAATGAAAATTGGTAAAGGGCAAAAGTAGAATTTAATCCAGATTTCAGTTTTAGGTTTCCCAAAATCACTCCAGGCGAATGCAGGGAACGTCCCTTCAAAAATTCCATGGCCGAATTCCTTACCGTTCCTTGTCCCCAATCCTATCCGGTTCTAATTACCTCGACGTCAACGCGGAGTAATGAGGTAAAAATAAAGACAAAAAATCATGACAAATGAAGTAAGGTGTATAGGGTCGTCTGCTGGATCGCAATTATATCTGTTGCTTTACTTATAGTATTTTATGTGCCTTCCTTTCTCTTTGTAGCTGCTGCTCACGCCTTGGATCTTCTTTCCCACCTGCCCTTCTCTTTTTTTCTCAACCGTCCTTGCCTGTCCATCTTTCATGGGCTCATATTAACGCTAGAGAGACTCGAAGCGTGGAACTTGCCACTTACATTATGCAAGCACAGACATAAACAATGGTCGCCATTCTTGTAATGATGAGCGTCTGGAAAGTCATCAGAAAAATTAAAATAACGATTAAGAAATAGGTGTTGAGGTAGAAAAGGCAAGTAAAGTTGTATCTCGAATGTTGTTTAATGAGCGGAAAATAGGACACTTACTAGAAAAGAGACCGGTTCGACACATGATTCTTCCATCGGTATTACAATTTTCCATTATACCTCAAAATTACTCTAATTTGATTTACTTCCAGTATTCTTACTTAAAATATGATAATTATCATGGAATTCCGTATCCACGTTAGGTACTTTCAGGAACTCTGAGCTGTCAAAAGTATTAAACTAAATCGTTTTCGTAAGCAATACGCAGTTTCACAGCACGTTAGTGGATTGTGCCTTCTCTGATGCTCATCATATTAGATTAGAAAAAATTAGGAGCTCACTGTTATTAGTTTTAACCGCTAAGTTACCTGCCTCTGTATAAAACATTATAGGCCACAGTAATTTTCCGTAAAACCAGCTAACAAATTGAGGCACATTAAAACCTGCATAATAATTGTATAATATGTGTTTTGACCATTAGTAAATATTGTTAGTCCTTCGTGTTACTAATACAATAAGAATGACGAGTGTTAAGAGATTATGAGGGATATAAGAATATTTTTTTAAAGTCTGCATGATCTCCATAACTTAACATTTTCAGTGAAGTGACAAAAATTTTCATCTTGGATTCCAAAACAAAAATATAATAGCAGAAAAGTTACTAATGAAATCTACCAATTTTAGGTTTTCTTCTTTCGATTCACATCATGATATCAAGGATACATCAAATTTGCTGGAAACTTCTGACTGAATCCTAATAAAGCGATAACAAAAAAATCTTTAAACGTTGTAAAATTTCTTCTATTTAAAATTCGATTTTATGTTGAATTAAACATGATAAACCCAATCACATGTTAAATTAATTTTTAGTGGTCCCTCTTTCTTTATCTGTCACGGGATCACGTAGATCGGAGGTTAAATACAATCGACGCAATGATTGCAAGGGTAAGCCACGCGTTTCAGTCCTCATTAATATGTCCTTTATATTACGGTTTGACTGATACTTGTCGCCGAGACTAATTAAAAAAAAATGATCTCTTCAATGATAAACATTAGAGATCAGAAGCTGGAATACTTGTCGTTTATGAAAAACTTCATTGTGGAGAAAAAATTAAACAACCGAAATATTTTGGATTTAAACATCAAAATTTTTTAAAAATGATTTTGGACAGATTCCCGGACCGAAGAGTGGCACGGGACTCCTATTAGTTTGTAATCATTACCTAGGCTTACTTCTCATCATTCAGATGAACTCATACGTATCGGCATCAACAGATTGTCGAAGGTTCGGTACAATCCACTCACAACAAAGTCTCAACACTACAGAGTAAGATTCTGAAGTAGAATATCTAGATTCATTCTATATTAGCAAACGAATGCATAAACAATTTAAGTAGTAAAATAGACTCGGTTTGCTTGGACTTTACGCCTCATCGACGGCGAGGTCATTAGTGGCGGGATGGGATTGTGGAAAGGAACGGGAAGGAATTAGGCCATGGCCTTTTGAAGGAAGCATCCCGGCATTCACCTGGAGTGATCTGGGGAAACCATGGTAAACCCAAATCTGGATGCTCGGACGGGGATTCGAATGCGAGGCCAGAGCGTTACCGCTCACCCACCACTCTCGGTGCTTTCTGTTGGATTTGGTCGACGAGCGTTGGAGAGCTCATACAAGTCTCTCATGAGAACAAATGTAATATGTGGCATTTCAAACAGTTATAAAACAGGATGAAAGTAACTCCATCATTGGTTCAATTTGATCGAGCCTCAGAGCAAATCTACTCAGATCAGTATTCTGCATTTCACAAATGGCGCATCGACAAATGGAGCTCAAGCTCTTCTGCTACCACCGTATGCATCGCACAATTTTTTCAACTTTCTGACTGCATCCTGTGTAATTAAATGCGGTAAGTAATTCCCCGCATTAATGTGTCTCCTCGCATTCCTATATGAAACTTGTTTGTTTTACCTTTGAAAATGCCTCACCCTAACCGCTTTATCTTTCTTGTAATATTGCGCGTTTTACGATCCAGCTGCCTGGTTGGATATGGGGAAGCATTAGCAGCAGTTCGTAGATCCCTCCACGATCACGATCATACATAGCACGCACTTATTTCAGGCAAGTGAGACTGGAAAGACTTTCTTTCAAAAAATGTGCACCCTGAACTTATGTAGGCTACGTTCTTTCTATATTCTTTGCAGTTGAACTATAAGCTATAAAACGCAGGTTGTATTTGTATTCTCTGTAGGTAAAGTGAATACTCGTTGTTGGGGAAACTGGCCTCCTCAAATGATTTCTACAACTGACATGTAAGGACAGCGCTCATAATACCAAGAAAATTAGACGTCATCGAGAATTTTATTTTCCATATTACCACAAGTGACACGGTTAGCATTAATAACTTCTCATCCAAAGCCAGGAAATTTCCACAGGATTAGAGCAAACATGCAAAGTAGTGTATTTAGATTTATTGGCAGAAGTTACAGTAGGACACAGTAACTGATGGTAAAGGAGCTGATCTGGGATTCATTGGAATGCGGGAGACTGGTGAAGAGATGCAGCGTGAGTATAAGGCGTGGAGGAGATTAACAAAAACTAGCACTTCATTTCGAGCATAAGAAAGTTGGAAAGTTTTCATTTGTAGGCAAGAGAATCAGGGACTGCTGAACAATCGATCTCAAAGAGTGAAAGAGTTTAAAGTAAAAATTCGAATTGTGCTTAAGATAACTGTGATGGAAAATTGGCATCCATTGCAATTAATGTAGAATAATAATACATGGCACATAGTTCAGGCTGAGAAATACACTGTTGCATTGCATCAAATATATGATCACGATGGTTACAAAAATTATTCAGATTTTTCTAGACTACCCAAAACTATTTACAACAGTTATTATTTTGTCTTTTTTTTTTTTTTTTTTTTTCAAGATATTGCATTATTGAAGGTCTCTAGGTATGAGCTCTAAGAAACCGTCCCCGATAGTGTATGGACTAGAGTGTTACATTACTGTCTGAGGGTCGCCTAAGCCACGGGTGGTTTTCATTAAGTATTGTGTTGGTCCTGTGTTGTTCATGCTGTAAAACATATAAAACTAGAGATAAATCAAATATACTCAGTGGGATAAATCTAAACACCTTTGGGCTTGCTGTATGGCTAACATGGCCGAACTATATATATATATATATATATATATATATATATATATATATAGAGGCCATTGATCGATCACTGTTTAAAAAGGCTCTAGCATAATACTGTGAGATAATGGTTAAGGATCACTTGCCACAGTTACTTTCTTCCATAAAAGCATGTTATCCATCACTTCTGATTTAAGGTTAAATTTGAATTTTCAGTGTAGTTTTAATTATTCTGATACTTTTAAATAGCAAAAAAAAAAAAAAAAAAATACACATCGTGGACAAAAATCCCATGTTGTCTTTTTCCTTGACTCTGAAAACATTTTATGTTGATGTTAACATAAACAAAAATTATTTTTTCGTCATGAAAATAAATGTGCACACCTTCCACATTTGGTAAAATAATACTGGAAGGAAAAGAAAATAATGTTAGTTGTTGACACAGAATCCAAAGAAATTCTTAGTACGTAAAGAATAAGTAAAAATTTGTGTTATGAGAGAACATAGGCTAGAGCAGCAGTATCCTTTCATTCTGTTCAGTTAAGTGGAACTAAATGGCAAAGCGAACAAAGAAGCTGGCATATACCTGTGAATTGCGGAAGTGAAAGAAAGTGTTACTATTTAAACGAAAGGGAAAAGGCTACATTTGAAACCGTGGGGAAATCTGTCAATCTCTCATACTGTTTGCGATCGTTTTTCAAAAAATAGAACAGTGGTATTAACAAATCATTGAAACTTAAAATAACTTATGAATGCTTCAGCCAGAAAAATTTACATCAGTGGAACAGCTCATAAAGGCGGTGACGTTTCCATACTAGTCACTGACTCTTCGAGGACGCAGTTCGCAAAATTGTTGACTGAAGGCTGTCGTCACCCATGAGCACCCCTTTCAGTGAGTAACGAACAGGAAAACTATTCCAACCTCGTAAATAGAATCTATCTTCAAAAACAATAATACGTGATATTCAATCATCTGCAGCGTCATAAATCTAACGATATTACAATAAAGGTAATAACGTCTATAAGAACTTTTCTCCATGATGGTCAATCACAATTAATCTCTCAAAAACTACTCTGAAATTTAGTGTAGGGAGGTAATTTCCTTCTTCCGAACGTTTACTCTTGTCATATTCCGGAATCCTATCTGTGAGAGATACTTAGTAGTCTTTTTGAGAACGCGAAACCCGTTTGGTTCTAATTGGCTTTTCTCTCTTTGTTGCTTAATCCGCAGCGCATCAAGTTATGTGGTCCATTCTCAGCGGCTGCTCAGGAGGCTGGAACAGCAAAGTTCAAGGAACTCCGCGTGGAACAAGGAGCGCTTCGCAAAACCACATTCACTTTGTTAATATTATTTGGAGGGTTGGCGTGTAAATAAATATAATCTAAGTGAAGAGAAGTAATATAATTTTAAGCGGTGTAAGAGGAGGTTACCTGAGGAAGAGGTGATACCTGCAGCTGCGACGGCGGTATCTGGACGACTGCAAGTGGAGGCAACAAGCCAGTGACGTCACCCAGGTGTTGCCCCTACCCCTCCCCCTCCAGCTCCCCACCACTTTCACTGTCCCTTTCAGAAGCGAGTTCGATTCCATCTGCGATCCTGATCTAATCTGCCACGCTGTAACTCGAAGGTACCTACGGATATAGTGAGACGGTGATGACGAAATTCATTCCACGCTCCAACTTGCCTTTGGGTTGCTAATGGCTTCGCTAGAGACATGTACTATGAAATGATAAAAATTCTGTGACCACCTCCTATTGTAAATGGTGGACACAGGGCCTTTTCCCTAGAAGGGAAGCATTTTCTTATACGCATATGATACTTTTGAAGAGCAAGTACTTTTCGCATTATTTTCTACAATTTTCACTTCTTCCTGGAAAAAAGTAACACAGAACACAAAGTTATAGAAATATGTCAGGTTTCCTAATGGCTCATTCTCAATATTAAAGGTTTCAAAGTCCTACATTTGTTGGAGAGAGTGATGAGGGGATGTACGAGAGAAGTAAAGGAATTGGGTTACAAATCTTTGGTCAGACCATTGCTTGAATATGGTACTGTAGTGTGGGACCCACATTTTGGGTATCAAATACAGGAGTTGGAGGGAGTGCAAAGAAGGGATTTGCTTCTGGAAATTATCGCAGAAGACAATCAATAACGAATATGATAAAAGAGCTGGAATGGCATTCATTGGAAGACAGGAGGAGAGCGAAGAGAGAAGTGGGAGCGTACAAGGCGTGTATTGGTGATGTGGCGTGGAAAGATATTGGTGTAAGAATTAGGAGTACCGCATGGAAGGGAAAATATGCACATGACCACAGGCTAGCACTCGATTTCAGGCACAAGGGTGTGGGGGGAAGGTATTCTTTCGTGGGTAAGTGTGTAAGGGACTGTAACAAGTTACCAAGAATAATGATGAATAATTTACAAAAATTTTTTTAAGAATTTAAAGTTTAAATTTGTATAGGGCAAAAGTAGGTGGGTAATGGAAGCAGGAAAAATGGGTGAGTATGGAAATTGCCACCGGAACGCGCGCTACATCGCAATTAAATTAAATTATATTAGTTCGCAACTTTTTTTGTAGGAGAGAGGGGTTCTAGTAGTTCAGCACTTATTTCTTGATGACGTCTTCCTTCCTAAAAGACATTCCACCAAGTTGTGAGAAACAAATACATGCTGGTAGTGAAGATAAAGCACCGAGCAACTGCATCCACTCCCCCAACCCCTCTGAAATTTAAGCCTTCTGTTTCCGTCGAAAAAATGTACGTTTCACAAACAGAATAACATAAAATACTTAGCAGGGAATATACTATACGTGGGGCTTATATGAGTGATTGCCTTCACTAGTATAGCTCTACGCCAATGACTCTAACCGTCACACGACATTAAACCCTGCTAAAGCATTTCAACTCACAATAATCTATTCATGTAATAAAATTGTAACTGGGAAAAGTCTGCACATAAACTAAGAGAACGAATCAATTGTTTTAAAAATCTGTGTCTGTTTGTTTGCAAGTTGGGATGAACGGGATCCACGCAAAAACTAGTGGAATGATTCTGATGAGACTTGGCCATGGTCCACCTGATAAAACAAGGTATGGTGCGATGTCAAAAACCTGATAAATTTTTGAAAGAAGTATCAACAAGTTAGAATCAATTGTTCGTTAAACGCGCCTCTCCCAAAAACTAATGAATGGATTCTGATGGGGTTTAAATTAATGTACAACCCTTAGTACAGCAGGTAAAACAGGATATGTTTTATTTTAATGTGACGCCGAGAACTGAGAAATTTAACATAATTTTTCGTTTATGCATAGTCCGCGGTCCCGCGTGTAAAATAAGATATGTTTCATCTTTATGTGACGTCGTAATGCTGATAAATTTAAGATAATTTTTCTTTGAATGTTACTCCCGTAAAAACCACTGGTTGGATTATGAGGGGTTTTGATTAATGTACAGCCCGTGGTCCCGCAAAAAATGGGGATGCTTATTTTGATGTGATGTCGAAAAGGCGAGAAATGTAAAATAAGTTTTCGTTGAGCACGGTTGACGTATTGGTCGCATTTTGACGGGGTTTCGATTAATTTACAGCCGATGATCCCGCTTGTAAAAAAGGACATGATTCATTCTGATGTGACGTAACAAAGCTGACAAATTTAAGCCCCTTTTCGTCGTAAGTAGTTCGCGCAAAAAATACTGATCAAAATTTGATGGAGTTTCCATTAATCTACTGCCCGTGGCTCCGCAGGTAAAGTAAAGTACTCGTATATTTGACTTTGATGTGACGTCGAAAATAAGAAAAATGTAACCTTTTTTTAACGCGATTAGCACAAAATCTATTGATCTGATTTTGGTAGGATTTTGACTAATGTGTGGTCAAGTGGGAAAAATAAAATATGTTTCGTTTTGAAAATCTGACAAATTAAGATAATTTTTTGATTCACATAAAAACTACTAGCCGTATTTCGATAGAGTTTCGATCACTGTACAGCTTGTAGTCCCACGAGTAAAATAGGGAATATTTAATTTTGATGCGACGTGGGAAAGCTGATAAATTTAAACAAGGGCTGAATATGATTTACGAAAAAAATATTTGATTTCGATTAATCAACAGCCCGTGGTACCATGAGTAAAAGAAATAGAAGAAGGTGTATTCTATTTTGCTTTATCGTAGAAAAAATAAGAAACTAAAATAAAAATATTAGCATCAATTTAGAGCAGGGGTAGTCAAACGTCTATAAGTTCCGCCAACTTTTGTATCTCTATTAGTAGTAAAATTTTCTAACCACCCTCTGGCTGATTTATAAAGTAGGGAAGTATATTTATAAAATGTATAAATCATAATTACAGCAAGTTAAAGCAGATAATTTTACTTAATTACTAACTACTTTATGTCAGACTTTCGCTACGTTTGGCAGAATAAATATTTATAAAACGACTTACTGCAGTTAAATATATTTTATTATTTATACTTTGCGTTGATGGGAGCATTAAGTCTGGCGAAATCACATGTAATTGCCTATTTACCCATTTTATGATGCTGATACTGTGAAACTAAATACTTGATATCTCTCTCAATTTTTGTATAGAACAAAGGAAGATCTCCTCTTTCGGAAATATTCAGGCGTTTCTTTCTATGGTCATAATATGATTAACAGCATTAAAGCCTCACTACACGATATATGAGATAGGGAAATGTATCAATAAACTGAATATCATTTTCGACATATCTATACTAATATTATAAATGCGAAAGTAGCTCTGAATCTCTGTCTTTCTGTTTGTTACGTTTCTTGGGTTAAGCGGCTTATTGATTGTGATGAAATTTGACAAGGAGATGCGATTTGGCATTTGGAAGGACATAGGACCCTTTTTTCTACATAAATAGTACATATTGTCATTTAATTTCGAAAAATTACCGAAACGAACATAGACCGACGCTAAGGATGTGTAAGACTCTGTAGTACCTTGCAGTATCGCAGGCTGGTTGCTAAGTTGTTAACGTGCTGGACTACCAATGGTTGGGGTGTAGTTCCCGGTTCATATCCCGATGGAGGCAAATATTTTTAAGAATTGTTTTGGATCGTATGAACCATGCTTGGGCGGTTAGTTTTTCAGATTCCATATTAAACAGTAGATATCACAAATTTAGGGGTGAAATGCTTGGCAAATCGTACGCGGTCTAACTATGCTGTAGGTGTACAAATTTTTACGATGTATTGATCACTCTGCCGTTGTTTCTCCTGGAGTCAGCTGGTGTGTGTGATCTGCACTAATAATATTACATATGCGGAAGTAATTCTTTGTTTTTTTGTAAGGTTTATCGTCTAAATGGCTATACCGATATTGATGGAATTTGAGAAGGAAATACTTCATATCTGTAGGAAGGACACACGAAATGAATAACAGTTTTAGTCACGATGTTTTGAGAACTTATCAAATGGTGACAGACGGACGGATGCGTGTGTTAATCTGTAAGGTTACGTCGGTTGCTCAAGCTGGGCTTCTCGCGCAGTCTGGTAGTGTATGATTTGTTAGTAAATTTCGTTTAGAGACAAAATGTATTTTAGTATAGATGTCGATTTGATCTGCACTGTACCATTACTTTGTGTCTGCCTAAATGTTTCTGGCACCAGTTTATTTTGTCTTCTTTTTTTGACATGCCTTGCGGGCGTAAACCTGGCCCAAGTGATTGTTCTAGCAGAGTACGAGCAGTTAAAGTTATTAGAAAAAAGAATCGGTTGTTCATGTTGAATATGAAAAGACCAATCTGAAATAAAGCTTTCCTTAGTTAAACCCCCCCCCTTTTCCACATCCGCGCACCTTCATTTGTTTTTCTGTTTGTAAATATGTTGGAAACTGATTCTCTTTATGAGACAGGTTCGACGATAGAATGATATAGTGATGGCTTTCCTGTCATATTATGCCGACTTGGTGTTGTTTGGGACTAATCGTAAGTTACTAACAGCTTTCTATATTCAATTCTGGCAATGATATTCAAGTCCACGCGTAAGAAGTCGCGGGTATCGGTTAGTTTAGTTATAAGAAAGGCCTTTTTTTTTATTTTGTCGCAGGTTTTCATAGCCATCATTATCGAACTTATGTTTACCTTCTTCGTCATATCTAATTACTAACAAATTAATTCTCAGGCTTCCGCGGCAGTCTTTGTTGATAAAAGAAAAGTTTAGACCGTCAAATAAAGCAACATTCGAGCAAAATCCAGTTATTATTAATTTCTAACAGTTCTATCAAGTTGTATCAGCCTCTTCTATACTTACGGTAGAAGGATTTTTCATCCAGTTATTCACCTTCAATTTGAAAATATCTTGTCCACTTTCAGTTCGTTGAGGTGGCTACTGAGTCTGTCAATATCCTCTGGAGTTATATTATCTTTTTTAGATGATAATTCTCTCTTCAATAGATTATAATGAAATAGTTTAAGTTTTGTAAATAAACGATGACACAATACTCAGGTAACCTATTAGAGTTTTGTTAGCTCCTTGAAGCTGCAAATTGACATCAATAAATCTCTTGAAAATTTTTAAAAATGTTATTTAAATTATACGAAAAAACGAATGTGCTTCAGTATATGAGAAAACCCATACCGGCCACCATGAAAGCTGGAACGGCCACTAGTAAGCTTGGCTACTACTGATTTCTTCTCACAGTGGAAATGAAGTAATGAAGTTAAAGTTTGCTGTCGAGATTCTTCATACAAAATGCATTTGCGTTCAGCGAGGCACATGGCCTGCGAATCAAGTAATTCTTGATCATTTTGGTTTACGAGTAACGTGTACAATAACAGTCCACGCGAACGAAGTTGCGGGTAACTGCTAGTTATTTACTACAGCACTAAACCCAACCCTCCGGAAATTAGTAGCAGCGCCTTTGCACGCATCTACAAATTTCTCTGTCTCTATAAAATTTCACTTGGCTATTTGATGTGCTTTGGCTACATTTGGGTGAAGAGTCCAATGTGTATCTTCTAATATATTCCTTCACTGAATACACTGCTGTTCGTGAAAACTGCAACACCAAGAATGAGACATGAGATTACAATGAAATTTATTCCACAGATTAGGGCTATGACAAAACACACTTTGACAGTGAGAACTTTATTCGGTGTGAAGCTGCCACGTGCATAATCAGAGCTCTAGACGCCGTAGCATGCAATCAAAGAGTGCCTGGATACGTTGCTGCGGAACACACTGCCACGCGTCCACAAACCATCAACAATGGTTGCAGGAGGACCAGAATGACCAATTTACCGGCTGATCATGTCCAAAACATGTTAGATGGGCGTCATGTCAGGTGAACGTGCATGCCATGGTAGCAGTGGTACCAGTCGTTCTTCTGACATTCCTCGAAGGAGTTCACCGGGCATTGTCCTGCTGAAATATGGCATGAGGAGCAGTGCCTCAGATTCTAAAACCTCCATGATATAGCGATTGTTGTTCATATTTCGCTTAATATGTATGTATAAGGCGAGATCACATGTTATAGCCAATGGCCCCCCAAACCGTCACACTTTATGCCGCTAAACAATGCAGTCTGCCTGATTACATTCACTGCTTACATTGATCAGCTAGAACATTATGCTATCCGTGTTTAGAATGGAGAAGACGCGCGATCTATCTGAGTTTGACCGAGGGCAGATTGTGATGGCCCGGAGGCTCGGCACGAGCATTTCGGAAACTGCACGAAATGGCGGGTGTTCGAGGAATGTTGTGGTGAGTGCCTTCAACAAGTGGCGAAACCGGTGACCGATTAAAAGCGCTCAGGTGACATTTGCGCTCAAGAGTTGCCTTCCTGGAAGGACGGTCTATAATCCTCTACCTTCCTGGAAGGACGGCGTCGCCGGAAGAAACTCACAGTCAAGCCCTGATGGCTTCTAAGGCTAGGTGAGCACTTTGGATTTACAGGCAGGCGGTTAAAGACCAATTTTTCAAGCAACACAATTGTCGAATACTGATCTGAGAGGTTGAAAAATTGCCAATCTGCCATGTAAATACGGAAGAAATTGTATTTATTTACTATTTTTAGTTCCGAGTATTGTAAAATATCGACCCAACACCGCCTTCGTAAGCTAGTAATTAAGATAACCGAAAAAGATACTCCTTGGCGATGAACAAAACCATGAAAGATTCTTAAAGTAAAAAAAAAAAAAAACAACCAATGTCAGTA
The DNA here is from genome assembly GCA_031002005.1 of Vandiemenella viatica. Lineage (NCBI taxonomy): Eukaryota > Metazoa > Arthropoda > Insecta > Orthoptera > Morabidae > Vandiemenella > Vandiemenella viatica. The sequence continues at coordinate 338,775,929 of CM061921.1, read as the reverse complement.
CAATACATATACCCCCTACTGACTTTCACAGTGGAAAATACTAAATTCTTTAGTATCAATGTCACCAAAAAAGGATAAATTCACTAAAACTTCTTTATTCTCTGTCTTACCACAGAAAATTAAATGTTATCTACGAAAGCCTACATACTGAAATCCAGACATAAGAGTTTTTACTTAGGTACCCATTTCACTCCGTGAAAGAATTTTCTTATTAGGATTTAGTAACTAAAGATAGTGTATGTTGCGGTGCAGAATGGAAAATAGTCAATTTTTTTTTTTTTTTTTTTTTTTTTTTTTTTTTTTTTTTTTTTTTTGCTAGCTCGCCGACGTCGGGGCAATTAGAGGCGGGATGGGAAGGAATTCGGCCATGGCCTTTTGAAGGAAGCAACCCGGCATTCGCTTGGAGTGATTTGGGGAAACTATGGAAAACCCAAATCTGGATGCCCGGACGGGGATTCGAACCAGCGTCCTCCCGAATGCTAGGCCAGAGCGTTAACTAGTCACTCACCACGCTCGGTGGTAATTTTCAAAGTTATTCACATTTACTAAAATAGTGAATGATTTTCTTTTGGTGGAAACCGTTTACAAATGCACCAATTAGGCTATCTGGAAAGCGTATTCATATGTAGTAACAAACATTGGATATTACATATTAGCAGTCAACATTCGAAATTGAACATACTAATGGGATTTTAAATAACTAACTGCTAAACAGTAGCTGGTAATATTTATTTATTAATGAATATAAGTACTGGCCCGCATTCCCGAAACTCTTTTCACTTGCGATCAAAGCGAGCATATCTAATTTAATCCAATCACAACACTTGCAATGCCTGTATCTAATGTGCATTACAGTTCTGTGAAGCTTGGATTAAGACAAGAAATTATTATGAAAATTACTACAGCAATCAACATCTATATTTATGCGATTTGTCAATTCAGAAAAAAAATATTCTATGATCTATGTTAATTTTTATATTCAACACTATACATTAAAAACAATACTGTTTGCTAAAATAAATGATATTTTCTTAACTTCCTTTAAATAACTATTAACAAGTAAGAAGATATGTCCAGTGTAGTTAGTTTACGTTTTTTTTAACCTAACTACAGAGTGACAATTCGTATCTCGACAAAATGCATTCTGGCATCATCTGTTGCGACTAATCAGTCGCAAGTGCGCGCAATCTAACATTTTTTTTTTTTTACCTATTTTCAATCGCAGCGACAGAAAATCGCTAGAGTGCGCCTAGCCTAAAGAGTTCTTGAAGTCATATATTTTCCGGATATGATTCAGTAAATTTCTAATACTTAATAACTGATTTCTATCACACTTTTTCCAGGCTTTGGACTCGCTTAGTGATTGGAATGCACGTAGCATACAATCTTTTAAGGATTATTTAAAATCAGCTTGAATTAAGCCTAGTCAATATTTACACTGTCTCTATATTTACATTATTTGTATTTTTTCTTTTTTTGAGTGTGTTAAGAAAGCAGGTCTAGCCCAGATGTTGTAAGTATGATATCGCTTTCAAACAAGAACTAATATCACTGACTGTACGAATGACGCGAAAGTAATAAGAGCCTAAACAGATGACCTGTACTGGATACTCTGGGTATAATTTTTCTCGGAATTTTCAGCTGCAGATAGGCGAGGGCAGGTATAACTACCCACCGGCTTGGGTTGAGTGGTTTTGCCACTGAGCGCTTTTGTCATATATCCTGCGAAACCACGTCCAAACGTCGAGGGGGTGGGCGGCCACCCCTTATTAGTTATTACAGATGTCGGACGTCGTAGTCTTGGAAGACTAATAAAACAGGACAGGCGGAACTAACATCAGTAACGCTGGGCAGAGTACAAGTGTGTCTGAACTCATAGTGTACCGAACACTCCTAATGATGGGCCTACGCAGCCGACGACCCATGCATGTGCCCATGTTAACACCACGACATCGGTAATTACGACTGAAATGACCACGTGACCATCGTCACTGGACGTTGGTGCAGTGGCAGCGCGTTTCATGGTCTGATGAATACCAATACCTTCTTCATCATGCCGATGGGAGGGTGCGAATCCGCCGTTTTCCGGGGGAACAAACTCTTGACACCTGTACTGTGGGATGGAGACAAGTTGGCGGCGGCTCAATTATGCTTTGGGGAACATTCACGTGGGCATTCATGGTTGCAATGGAGCCCGCCAATAAGTATAGTACGCTGGCGCAGACCACGTACACCCCTTCATGACGACTATGTTTCCCAACGGCAGAGGCATTTTTCAACAAGATAATGCGCCAAGTCACAAGGCCAGTAGTGTGAGTGGTTCGAGGAATACAGTGGCGAGTTGCAATTGATGTGCTGGCCTCCAAACTCCCCAGATCTGAACCCGATTGAATACATGTGGGATGTGATTGAACATGGCGCCAGAACTCATCACCCCCCCTCCCCGGAATTTACGGTAGTTAGGTGACTTGTGTGTACAGATGTCGGGCCAACTCGCTCCAGCGGTCTACCAAGGCCTCATTGCTTCCATACCAAGACGTGTCACCGCTGTTATCCGTACCAAAGGTGGACATACCGGCTATTAAGTAGGTGGTCATAATATTCCGGCTGATCAGTGTATCTTCTAACACGTACGCGGCCATCACTGTAGCTGAAGCACATTTTTCCAATCAGTACACCAGTGACGGTGTTCACGAGCCCACTGCAGTCTGAGTCGTTGGTGGTTTCTGGCCAATTAAATCTGACGCAACGGCATGCGTGCCACCAGTTCAGCTCCCAGTAGACGGCGTAGAACCATCGACGCAGACATGTCCACGCCCGTTGCAGTGTTGCAACGTCGATCTAACACAGTGGACGAAGCTGTTCTGTCAGTTACGGCCTTGCCGACAAGATGGCGGTCATCCCGCACTGTGGTCACATTATGCGGTCCAGTACCCGGTCGTCGCTATGTACGACCATCTTCTATCCGCACATGTAATCACTGTCCCAGCAGCGTGCACTGTTCAAGCCGCAATATCACGATACGAGAAACCCTTTTCACGGAGACCAATCATTCTGGCACGTTCGAACTCACTCACTCATTGACGTCGACGAGGGTTACCGGCACTTTTCCCATTCGTTTGATGGATCTTCATGGACTGAGCGTGGCGTAACACTGACCTGACATGTCACATAAGTGAGAACGCTGGGTCTTCAATAATTTTCCTTTTTTTTAATCTTAAAATTCATTCATTGCAACCATACCGCTCAACTAATTTTTCCATTTACAAGTTTTAGTTTTAAATTCTTTTAGATTTCCCTTGGTAATTTGTTTCATTCCGTGATTCCGTTTCCTGTAAAAGAAAATTGTCCCACTCGCTTATGCCAGAAATCAACTACCAGCTTGTGGTTGTGATCACCTAATTCCTTCCTTGCTCTATTCATAATTCTTCTACCAATATCCATACAAGCTTTACCGCCAATATACGCTTTGTACATTCTCAGCATTCTGTTCGCTCGTTTCCTGTCTTGCAATGAATCACATCCCAGCTCCTGTATCATATCAGTTACCGATTATGTTATGCGGTAATTTGCACAAACAGATAGCTGCACTTCATTGTATCCCCTCTTTCCCCTGTATTTGAGACACAAAACGTGGATCCCGTACTACACCACCATTTTCAAGCAATGGTCTTGTCAAGGTTTTATGATCCGTTTCCCTTACTTCTCTAGTACAGTACCTCGCCACCTTCTCCAATAAATGAAAGATTCTGAAACCTCTTCCTACCACCTGCCCAATGTGACATACCCAATTGAGCTTACTATCAAATGTTATGCCAAGCTGAAGCGCCAGAAGTCATGCCCACAAATCAGAATACCTTGCTCCAGTTCATCACCAAATGTGAATTAGAGTTTAACGCGACATCCGAACAACGGTTGAAAGCACTGTATTTAACCATACATTTGAGACTAATTTTAATTGTTAATCCCAATTAAAGTATTCTCTGTCCTTGCAGGGTATCTCGGTCACTGGTTCTATACGCATTGGTTATTTGTCTGCATTGTAATGAGAAATAAATTTACACTCTACAGCAAGAAATATTTTGTTTATAATGTACTGAAACTTTGTTTAGTCCACAACCCGAAGGTTGGTTGGATCCTCCTGAAGGAGGCATACTAAGCCAGTGTCAGAGGTAGGACGGCCAGTTCCTTTCCTCTGGTACCTACCCTTTAACGTGGAATCCGAACCACCGAGCGTCCTGGCATAGCTCATATTATTAAACACAACTCTCAAAATCCCAGCGCTTGCCGGGATTCGTGCCCGGCGCAGGAGCAGCAGCAAGCAATTAGGCACTGAGCCACTGAGCCACCAGAACATTCTTGTAATGTACTATGGTAACCAAAAGAAATTATCTGAAATTTAGTGTGTATTACTGGACGACATAGCGAAGTATTGAGATGACCAGCAGACCAGCATCCATACTTCTCTTGTTCAAACATTTTTTTTTTCCTCTTCTGGCTTTACTCCTCGTCGACATGGAGGTCATTAGAGGCGGGAAAGGATTGAGGGGCAAGGAATGAGAAGGAATTCTGCATTGGCATTTTGAAATAACCGTCCCGGCATTCGCCTGGAATGATTTGGGAGAACCATGGAAAACCCAAATTTGGATGACCGGACGTGGATTCGAAATCACGTCCTCCCGAATATGGGGCCAGAGTGTTATCCCTCACCCACCCAGGTCACATGGACTAACCATCGGTTAGGCGATTGAAAATCTAATTAATCTTCACTAAACGGGTTCGTACCTGTCACCTGCAGCCTGATTAATAACAAAGAGGTTTTACTCCCCGGAGATTTAATTTTAAAAATACGGTTTAGAAATAAAAGAAGCGAGATTCGTATCAGATGCCACAAGACAGAAAAACGGGTAATTGATGGTTCTGTGTAGATTAACCTGAGGTTCATAGGGGTAAATAGCTGCCATATTGTCCATGTATTCATAATGTGTAGTGTGCAGGGAGTAAATGTTGAAAGCTTATTGAAATTCCATCATCCATCATCTTTTGATCCATGACGCAGCCCTGTGAATGCCAGAAAACCGGTGGGCAGAGTGGATGGTCTAGTTGCACTTTCGAGGTTAACTGATAGTAAAACGTAATTACATACTGTATGTATGTTGACGGTAAGGTTAAGTGGACGCGTACATGGCCTGACGATCTACTAGTCTACGCTGATTAAATGTTACCTGATTATCAACGCGTGTTATTGATCTACTTTGACGATGAAACAATCTTTATGGCTGACTAATACAGGGTGATTAAAAATGATTGTCGGGGTTTCATGAAATTTTTACCAGCTGTATACTAAACATACAAGTATTATCTTTACATGGATGAAGAGACAAACTCTCAAAGTTTTGTTCTGTAGCAGCCGCTAATCTTGTAGTTACGTTTTTTTTCCACCAGATGTCAGTGTTTGCAATATGGCAGCTAACGCTATAGAAAAGGCTTTTTGCACTCTAGGACTAACTTACCTCGATATGGTCTCTGAGTGGTTGCTGCCTCAGCTGAAAGAGGTGGATGATTTCATATTCCAACAAAATAGTGCTCCACCTCATTTCCATCCGGAGGTCAGAACATTTCTCAACGAATAATTACCGCAGCGATGGATAGGACGCGGAGCCGACAGTGACCAAATGCTAATGGCTTGGCCACCTCCTTCACCAGATTTAACCCCGTGAGATTTTTTTCTGTGGGGTTACGTCAAGGATCAAGTTTATCTTCCTCCTCTACCTTGCGACTATCCCGCAACTGAGAGAACGGATCAGGGCCGCCTTTCTAAACATTTCTGATGACTTGCTGCGTCGCGTGTGGGATGAAATGGACTATCGCATTGATGTGTGCAGAGTGACACTGGACGCACATATCGAACATTTGTAATGGATGTAAAAAAACTTGATGAGTTTCTTTACACATAAAAATAAGATTTAAATTCGTATATCAATTGTGCTAAGTGTAGGAATTTTTTGAAACCCCCACAGTCATTTTGAATCACCCTGTATTACTAGTTGCCAGACAAAATTATCAGTTTTTAGTCTTAGTAGCTCTCTTAAGGAAATTTAATTTTCATAAACTAGTTTATGACGTTCATCTAGTTGAAGGCAACTTTTCCACAGTTGATGAGCAATAAATTTTACAAATAAAGCGCTGACTACAAAGATTTGCTTTTATGATTTTTTTGTTCTGTTTTAGACCCCGGCATGTGAGGATTACCACTACATATGTAAGTACAGCATATATATATATATATATATATATACCGGGTGTTCAGAAATGAAAGGATAATCCTGCAACCACAGATAGGTCACATCGTGTCTTACTATATGACAAAATTTTATTTTAGCGAAAGTCTCACAATTTTCGAGATGTTGATTTTTTTAAATTTTTTTTCGAAACATTGGACTTTGTTCAGTTTTTTCCATTTCATTTCTACAAATTAAGACTTTTTGAACCCAGTTTTTTTTTAATTTCCTCGAGGATGTTTGAGTCATTTGAAACAAGGTTTTTTTTTCTTAATAGGTTAAAAATACTTTTAAAAATCGTATGTAAAAAAGCGTGTACGAATTTATTCAAACAGCTGACTTTGACAGCATGTGGTGTAAAAAAAATGTACTAAGCGGATCGTGCCAATTACATTAAAAATTGCTTCTTTATTGCCGATTTTAAAATGGTATAATTGTTTAACATTCCTTTTAATATTATGTTTTTATGGTAGTTCTAAAGCACGAAGGTTGGTAATTTGAACTTTAAAAAAACTGGGGTTAAAAAAGTCTTAATTTGTAGAAATGGCATGGAACATACTCAACAAAGTCACATGTTTCGAAAAAATATTTAAAAAATTAATATCTCGAAAATGGAGAGACTTTTACTAAAATAAAATTTTGTCATATAGAAGGAAATAATGTGCGGTATCCTTTCATTCCTGGACGCGCTGTATATCTAGGTGTATTATTAATGGTAATTGTGATACACATTAATACAACATTTACAGAAAGTGATGGTGTCCCACACTTTAAGGTCGAAGCACGTCGCAGGAATAAAACAAAAAACATTCACCACTACAGTGGTTTATATACGGAGTTTTATTTATAAAATTTATATTTTACGATGCTTGAAGACCGGTATAAACTCTGCTATATAATTTACAATTTTAATTAGTTGTATCTAATAATTCTGTTGGAAAATAAGAAACGGAATAGGAAATCGGTGATGAATTACACCAAACGGAGTGTATGGTTTCCGTATCAACTGCATCAATAGCATATGATATCAAGTGACCCCGCTAGCCATGTCTATCAAATCAAGTACTGTTTCGTGGTAAACGGTAATAAGGTCATTTTGAGACATAAAAGTGCAATAATACGCTGAAATTCCAATGATTTTTAGTTTTTTGCTTACTTGCAGGTGCTTGAGGTTACGTAGTGTTTATTGATACTACGATTTTGACAAGTATTTCCCTTCTACTGCCCTGCTACTGATTTTTATATAAATAATTCTCGCTGCAAAAAAACAATATTTCTTGAGCAAAGCTCCAAAATGGAGCGGGTAATCATCTTTTAGTGAATGGGGTGTTATGCAGTGTCGATAGATATTCGGATTTACTAGGTTTTTCTCTTAGTTTCCTTGATGAAATTCCATCTTTCTTCAAAAGCAACACGGGATCAGTAGAAATCCAGTTTTTAAAGATCTATAGGAAATTAATGAGAATATATTTCGTTTATTGTTCTGACTAAAATGTTTACGAGGCTGTTTGAAAAGTAGATAGTTTTTACCAAAGACGGCAATACTACCAGCAAATTACGAAATATGAAATTACACGTAAATTTTAAGAGCTTTACTGTACACAGAAACATACAAGATATTTACGTCATTCTTCAAATTTATTTGCTTTGCAATAAACAATACTATTACGCAGATTTAATGTAGTAACAACAAAATAAAATATGGTCATAATCACCTAAAAAACAAAACGTATGACCATATCAAAAGAACCTGTCTGAAGTTTAAAACAGAGTTACTTAGCAACTAAAATCATTAACGGTAAGAATTTGTATAAAAAAAAAAAAATCAAATAATTATGCCTTTATTAACCGACTTCAAGAAAAGGAGGAGGTTCCCAATTCGTCTCTTTTTATATATATATATATATATATATATATACTTCGTCAATTTTGAACCGATTTAAATTAAAATTTTTAGTGGATAGAGTATACCTCCAAAGTGGTCCCATTTGAATTTCATTGAGAAATCACCCCTTTACACCCCTTAATTTTTATAAAAACTCACATTTTTCATCCGATTTCGATGAAACTTCGGACACTTTTGGTGTGAAAAAACTGAACCCCTCACCCCCTAACCACACCATTCTTGTTAATGTTCTTTATACAATGCTACAATCAACACCATTTAACTGATCTCCATTAAAGTTGGCATATACATGTAATTTTTCATGGAGAAGGTTTCTGACCAAAAAAAATTAAAAAACCCACCTCATGTCCCCCTTTACATCCATTAATTTTATAGAAACCTACATTTCTTATCTGATTTTGATTTAATTTTGCACATGTATACTTTCAAACAACATTTGGTCTGCCAAAGCTCAACCCCTCTCCATCCTTCCACCCCCTTAATTTTTGTCAAATTTTTTTATAAAAGCTACACTCGACGCCGTTTGACCGATTATCATCAAAGTTAGAATATACATGTTATTTTTCATGGAGAATGTTTCTGAACAAAACATAAAAATAAAAAACCACCCCTCTCCTTCTTTACACAACTTAATTTTTATACAAACCCACATTTTTTATCCGATTTCGATGGAACTTTGGACAAGTATAGTCAAAAATAAAGAGAAAAATACTGCCAACTTTTGGTTTGAAAAAACTGAAGCCTTCTCCCCTATCCGACCTCTTAATTTTTACCAATGTTCTTTATACAAAGCTACATTCGACACCATTTAACTGATCTCCATTAAAGAAGGCATACACTTGTAATTTTTCATGGAGAAGATTTATGACAAAAAAATAAAATAAAAACCACCCATCTCCCCCTTTACACCCTTTAATTTTATACAAACCTACATTTCTTATCTGATTTTGATTGAACTTTCCACAAGTATACTTTAAAATAAAGAGAAAAATCCTGTCAACATTTGGTCTGCCAAAGCCCAACCCCTCTCCCTCCTTCCACCCCCTTAATTTATGTCAATGCTCTTTACAAAAAGCTACAGTCGACACCGTCTGACCGATTACCATGAAAGTTGGCGCTTGTATGTATTTTTTCACAAAGAAGATTTCTGACCAAAAAATCCAAAAACCACCCCCTGCCCCCTTAAACCGCTTAATTTTTGTACAAACCCTTAGTTTTTATCCGGTTTAGATAGAACTTAGCACATTTTTACTATTAAACAAAGAGAAAAATAATGTCAACTTTTGGTTTTCAAAAACTGAACTACTCTCCCCGTTTCCACCCCCTTGTTTTTTGTCAGTTTTCTTTTTAAAACACTACATTCGACACCGTTTGTCCGATCTTTATGAAAATTAGCACATATGTGTATTTTTTTTATGGAGAAGATTTCTGACCAAAAAATCAAAAAACTTCCCAAGCTCCCCTTTTACATCCCTTAAATTTTGTACAAACCTACATTTTAATCCGATTTCGGCTGAATTTCGCATGCGTATACTTTAAAAAAAGAGAAAAAGAAAAATACTGTCCACATTACTTTCACTAAAATGCAAACCCTATACCCCTTTCTACTACTTTAATTACTGTCAATATTCTTTATATAAAGCTACAGTTTCTATCTGATTTTGAAGGAGGTATGCGCATGTATACTTCAAAACAAACAGAAAAATATTATCTACATTTGATTTATAGAAGCCAAACCCATCTCCCCCCCCCTTTTCCATCTCCTTAATGTATACAAATCTACAGTTTCTATCCGATTCTGAAGGAAATTTACACACCTATACTTTCAAATACACAGAACAATTGTGTTTAAATTTGGTTGTAGGAGCCCAACCCCTCTTCCCTTCTACCCCCATCCCTCCTAATTTCCAATTTTCTTTATAGATACCCACAGTTTTTATCAGATTTCGATGTAACACTGCACATGTATACTTAAAAATAAAGAGAAACATTCTTTTTCAAAACCCACCGCTCACTCCCTTACCCCATTTATTTTTTGCAAATGTTCTTTACACAAAGCTACAGTTTCTATCTGGTTTCAATGGAACTTTGCCCATGTATACTTTAAACAAAGAGAAAAATACTGTCCGCACAGGCTTTACAAAAACCAGACTACTCTTCAACTCTACACAACTTTATTGTTTTTTTTTATACATACCTACAGTTTTTATCTGATATCAATAGAAATTTACACATGTACACTTTAAATCATATATAAAGGACCGTCTACATTTGGTATACAAAAGCGCAATCCCTCTTCCCCTTTACCCTCACACCTTTTAATTTCCAACGTTCTTTACAAACATCCACAGTTTTAAATCCCGTTAAAATCAATTAAGGTATTTTTAAGTCATGGCAGAATATTCATGAAATAAATGTGTCCTAATGTCTCAATATGTACCTCAGATTTCATCTTGGACCCCAAGCTTTCACGTTGTGAAAACCAATTAAAAATTAATATTTTCTGTGTGATGCCGAACAAACAGGTATATTCCAAAGACAGATTGGTGTATGTAGTATGTATTAATGCCCAGATGTTACATGTTTCGATTATCTAGCGGCAGCTTAAACTGATGTTATAATTAGATCGAAACACAACCTGGACCAAAATGTAATCTGACATTCCTTAACACATCATCCAGTTCACCTCGTTCTGGAAGCTGTAGGGTATATAACGACATAATTTTTTTATTTTTTTAAAGCAAGCGCTCTAATCACTGAGCTACCAGGAAGTTCGCAAAATGAGAACTTCTGTGGCATATTTAAAATGCAAAACAAACTATAATACCTCTAAAAATTTAAAAACAAAATAATTGTTTAAAAACATAAAAATCGCCTTCAAAAAAAAGCACACTAATAATTTTAAAATAATTTTATACCTTGCTTAGAAGAAAATAATTTTAATTGGATAATATATTATTGAAATTTTTACATTAATTAGTTTTTTTGGAGTCGGTGCCAGCCAAAGCATAAAAACAATAATGAATAACAACAATATGTAGAAATTATGTTACTAGTTACCTATAATTAATGTTAGAAACATGTTTCAACAAAACTGAAACATACAGATGATACGCCGATATTATACTAACTGTAAAGCGTTTACAGCATGATGCAGCCTACCAACTGACACTGTAGCGCCAGAGATATGCCTGGATGATCAACGAGGCCGAGCCACAGATTAAATACTGTCTAATTTGTTTCCCTAAATTGTTTCGCGCAATAACAATATGTGCCTCATTACATGCTATAAAATATTCGGAATTATTGTTCGTACTCTCCGTTCCGTCTCGAACACCAAATAAAATACAGTAATTCAATCTTCGCGATGTGACAGCTGGCACCGACACCAAAAATAATTAATGTAAAAATTTCAATAACAGTAATGTAAAATATTGCCCATTTAGACTTATTTTCTTCTAAGCAAGGTATAAAATTATTTTTAAATTTTTAGTGTGCTTATTTGAAGGCAATTTTTACATTCTTTAAACAGTTATTTTTTTCATTGTAGTTTTCCCTACTTTTCAATTAAAACTTTAAATACCAAAACCAGTTACAAATTCTGACACACTCATTGAAAATCACTTCACATAATACACGGAATAAAAAAAATACATTAAAAATGTCTCCCGGAACTACAATAAATCAATCATTTTCTTTATTTTTCATGGCTTTAATTAGCTGAAGGAATGTTAAACGACAGGAAATAAGGTTTCAGTAGCATTATAAGCCCCAACCACAGAACGTTCAATTTCCTGTCACAAAACGTTCCATGTCAACAATGGTTTCTTTCCAAATTCATCATATACTTTGCACTATAGTGGATGTGGCATCATCTAAGTCGCTGCCTTTCTGGAATTTTCATCTAGTCTCGTGTCTTATTTATTAATGTATCAAACTATGTGACCAAAGCGATTTAATTAAACTGTTAAATTTTTAAAAATGACGAAGAAGTGTTTGTTGTTTCCCCGTGACCGTAGAATAACTATTCCTACGAAAATCTGGATGTTGTAGCAGTTAATGAAGCTACAGTTTCCGTAAACACCAATGTGACGTTAGAAAACGCAATTTCATAGCTTTATAAAATTAAAAACGGGGTTCCGTACCTTAGATCATAACGCCAGTAACACCATCCTCTAGTTTAACTTTTTTATGTTCAATGAAATCACATTACTAAACATGACCAAAATATAGAAAAATGTGCTTGCAAATATGACCTTAAAAACGGGTAAATACGACTTTAAAATAACAAAATATGACCAAACATTTAAATTTACTATATAATAAAACATGCTCATATTTTTTTATTTTTTTCCATCCGTCTATGTACTACGACTACGCAACTTCATTTCCTCTTCTGAGCTTTCTTCCTCGGTCGCCAGTACTCTTTCATTCTCTCGCTAACTCTTGCTTTTTCTTCCTCTGAAATAAATTCCCTCCTTTTTCTCGTTGGTTTTTCTTCAGTCAGATCCTTTTCCTCTGCAATTTTTCTTCTGAATAATTCCCTGTCTTGGATGTCTTCTATGCTGATCCCACATGACCTCCTTCACCCATGGAACTTGAGTCTTCCTGTTCTCTTGAAAGTTGAGTATTTTCTTCGCCATTCTTTCTGGTTCCATTCTCTTGATATGTCCATAGAAAGCCAATCTTCTTTTCTTAATTGTGTTTTATACCTTTTAAACTTGTCATATAATTCTTCGTTCGATCTCAAACGGAAATTAAGCTCTCTTCCTGTCACATTTTTTAGTCACAAGATGTTCCTTAGAAACTTCATTTCTTTCTATTCCATTTCCGTCAATCCCTTTCTGGCTTGTGTTTCTGCTGCGTATAAACATTCTGGCTTCACTACCGTACTATAGTGCTTGTATTTCTCCCGATAGGAGAGTAACTTTGATTTGTATGTCTTTTGACAAATCCTGAAAGCTATTTCCATCTTTCTCGCCCTATCTTCAACCGCAGCCTTTTCATTAACATTGGGAGTCAAAATTTCACCAAGGTATTTGAACTTTTATGTTCTTTTAATATCGCCATATTTATTTTTCACTGTCCACGTCCGGTCTTTTGCATGTTCATGTATTCCGTTTACTCAAACGATATTTGTAGTCCTCCTTTCTCAGCTGTTTCTTTCAAGACTTCTATCTGTTTGATTGCAGTCTCCAGATCTCTTGCAAAGAACACAATGCCATGCTCAATTATACATCATTTATTTTACCCATTAGTCTCACTTTCTTGTAGACAGCATCATTTTCTTCCATGCTCTCACTGCATCATTGCAGGACCCACAACATCTTCTGGCATGCAGAAATCTACCTGCTACTTGCACTATCGACGACCTTTTTAGGGCAAATGAGAAGGCCATCAGGATTGCGCAATTCTGGTCACATTCCGTTTAATTGTGTTCTATAGTCCATAAGTTTGGTATTAATTAATTTATTTTATTTGTTTTGTTTTAACTTGTAATTTAATGTCCTGGACACGAGAAATAATAAATAAATAATAAATTAGGAAATTAAATTTAAAATCGTTTTGTTGAAGTCACTTTAATTTCATATAATTGACAGAAAACAAGTCTTTTGTCTGTACTAAAATACTCCTCTCCAAATTCCTTTACGTAACTCCAGAACTATGCATTTTCAAAAAAAATTGTTTTCGGCATGACGGCACTCATTGATTCAATGCAGATTTAACACTGACTGAAGATTATATTCAAAAGTATTGGCGCCAGTGAGACATTGATTGAAACGACTCGACACAGGCATGCTGCTGCTGCATTGTCACCATTAAAAGGCCGGCGGAACATTAATGTTTAGCTAGTGACAATGTATAATTTTAATTCTTGACGTAAATTCTCACCAATTTAGTGAAAATTAGTTTAGTTTTATCCTGCAATGTATAATAGGTGTACAGTTCTGTGAGTAATTACCTTTATTTCTTCTCATCTATAACATCTAGTGAATTACCAGATTTTCCCTCAAAATATGACCATAAATGTTATCGTAATTTAACCAAAACTAAGAAAATGGTCTGGATATGCATTTGTATGCTACATAAAATATATTTAAATACAATCAGAAACATTTAATCAGTGTTTAATTTAGCATTACAGCTCCAAAACTAGGCACGAAAAAAAATATGATTTGTCATAAAGATCCGTACCCTACACATTACATATAAAACACACAGTAAAGAACGCCAAAAGATTAGAAAACATTATACCATCCATACACGAAATGTGTACGCTTTATCCAAAAGATTTTTCAGTTAAAATCGACTTATCATGTCCACTGTTTAGTTTGCGTTGCGAATTGTATCCTGAAAGGGTCACTATCTTAAGCATGATATGTAGTAATTAACAGGATAAAGAAATTCTATAAAGTTTGCTTGTCAGTTGTTATGAGTTTCCAAAAACTATATTAATAATGTCTACTAACCATGTAAAAGATCCACTTAAGTTAAAAGTAAGTATCTTTGTTGCAAAGGGTACCTCTGAAACATTAAAAATAGTAACTTCTTCCTCCCTAGGAGTATGAAATACAAAATCGTACAGTGAAATAATCAGGCTGGTTTTATAGAACCGAACTGAAAAAAACACTTGACAGTAAATTGCATTTTATCAAAGTTCATCTCTTCTTGTTTGATACTGCAAACGGTACGATGGAGCCAAGTTTGGAACGATTTATGCACATCTTCTTCTAATATGACCCAAAGAATTGAAGTCACAGATATTTGGATATATTCAGCATGTTCGAAGCATCTTTTCAATACTGACATCAGTAACGGCAGTGTAACGAATCTGGCGCACCAGTGAAACATGTATCGTTCCGGCGCAAAAACTTAATGCTATCACAATGCTTGATGCTGTACCAGTCATGCTTGCCAGATTACAGAAGACGGTTAACTTTACTGATGCCATACATTGTTTTATAGATGGCGATTGTTTCTTCGAATAATAAAATAAGTCAGGTTTACAATTTACAATGATGTGTTATAACATCCCACTTCAATTGAACATGAAATTCACATGCGATAAACTTAGATAAAACTCTCAGACGTAAAATAACAAAGTATTAAACGGGATGTCGATGCCGTGCGCTGCTATTATAGAGCTCTCACTGATAAAATACAGTGGCGGCTCTAGACGTAGTGACACTGTGATATGTCACCACCTCTAATCAAGGATAAATAAATTAAAATTAAATGGAGTACAAGGAAAATAAATATTTATAAATACGGCATTCTCTACTCTACGATAACTTATGTTGGCCACATCAGTGAACTGTTTAGCTGTCGTGGAGACAGTTTTCAGATGTCACAAGTCGCGCATGCGCTCTAGCGTTTTCGTGGAAATATTCAAGGGTGGGGGGTTCGCTTTGTTAGTGACGAATGGAGACAACTTCGTTCTGTCACACGCTGCAGATTGATAAAGTTAGTAACACTGTCGATAGAGCGCAGCAGCAGCTGCCATTTTTGTAACATTCAACTAAATATCCCCTAGAACAGTGTTTCTCAACCTGTGGTTCGCGGACCACTAATGGTCCGCGAAGATAGTTCAGGTCATCCACAGGCATAATATCATAAATTTTGATACCATATTCGTTCTATATAAGGCTGTATGCCCAACTTTTTAGAAGCCTTGAATATTTCAATGATCGGGCAAAATGTGGCATTTCTAGGAAGAGGATAGAACAGCATTGTTTCTACAATAGTCTATTCATTCCAAGATGGCATCAGAAAGAGCGCCGTTTGTCTAGATATTATATAATGGCGGTTTACTAATGGTTTTAAATGGGTGTGAGGAACCGCGGTAGGTGCTAGGATTGGTAACGGTGAGTAGTGAAATAAACAAAAAAAAAATGGTGTACGGTCTAGCGTCTTTTATTTTAGTTTATACATGTAGGCCGGTGGTATAGCGTAGCGTCCAGCCTATAGTAACATTATTATTTATCTGATTTGGTCTGATTAACATGTAATTAACTTTTAATAGTTCACTTCCAGTTTTAATAGGAATTCAAAACATGGTTTTAAATTTATTATGTTATAATGGTACATGTGCGAGATGTTAATAACATAGATAATAAAATTAGGACCATGGTGGAAGACATTAAAGACAGGGAACTGTTTAGAGGATAAATTGCGGAGGTAAAGGATCTGATTGAAGAAAAGCCAATCAGGGAAAGGAGGGTTTTCTCAGAGGAAGAAAAAGCAAGAGTGAGCCAGGAAATGAAAGAGTACTGGCGACCGAGGAAGGAAACTCAGAAGAGGAAATGAAGTTGGATAATCGTCGTCCATAGACAGCTGAAACGAAAAGAGGAAGAAATAAAATTCAGGCCAATGTAAGTTAGATATCCGCAGCATTATTTCTGACAATTTAATGGTACTCGGGTTGAAAAAGGTTAAGAAACGCTGCCCTAGACGCTTTGCCAATGCGAGGAGGCAATATTGTTTCTGTTTCTTAGATTCTCTGAAGGAGAATTACGTAAGTTTATGAATGCACCTAACAGGAAAAGATTCTCAGGCGAAATGTGTTCACTGACATCGTTGCCATCGAAGGCAGTGCCGGATTAAGATGGTATGGAGCCCTAGGCACTCAATAATTTTGATTCCCTCTGTTTTTGAAAATAATAACTTGTATTATATAAGTACAAAGAAAAGGTTATGTAGATGACTAATAGAATTTATCAAATTTTTTTCAATTAACAAACGAATTTTACAATTTATAATATTTTGTAAATTACTTTTATCTATCGTACACTACAATCAAACAAAAAAATAATAATTTTCATGCCTTTCGTATTACTTTGATTGTTTCATTTTGCATAATTTTATTTTTTATTATTTTTATTTAATGAAAAAAGTTAACTTTTAGCGGGCCTTCAAAAATCGGGGGCTCCTAGTCGTGCCTAGTTCTGCCTTTTGGGTAATCCAGCACTGCCTGTAGATGTTGAATTTGGCTAATCACTCAATGTTTACAGTTTGGTCAATTTTAATTTGATTTATTTCAAAATCATTTCTTTAATCCGGCAGTAACTGCAGTTAATGAGACTCTCACATATAAATTTCTATGTTGCGAGATTCCCGTTTTTCCAGGCACCTTTCACTTCAATAATGATGAGTAAACCGTCGAAAAATTTCATTGTTGTCACTACCTGAGCAAATCACTTCGGCCGCCACTGGTAAAATCAATGTAATTAGTGATAAATACGAAACAGTTGTCTTATATCTTGTCGAATATAAAGACAGTTCAAGCTAAACTTTGCTCTAAGTTGACGACAAACAAATTTTATACTCGAAATGCTCAAATTATCCAATCGATGTGTCTGTAAACATTCCGACTAGAGTGAAAAAATTTAGTGGTTAGTAACTTTATTCATAATATTTTCGGACACCGAATTAAAGAAATATAGAGCAAGTTCAATAAATAAGGTGTTTTTTTTGTAAAACAAGCCATTATCTCCCTTCATACCTAATTGAATTCGATAGATGAGGTATCATTTTAAAGATTAAGGTAACCACTTTTATCATATTATATTTTTTTTTCAAATTCGATCCTTAAAGAGCGAAAATGTTAATATTTCTAAAATAGTGTTTTTTGTGTCACGAGCCATTTATCTCCCTGGATACCTAAGTGAAATCGTTAAATGAAGTATCATTTTAAAGATTAAGATCTCCGCTTTGGTGACATCATATATTAATACAGGAATTTTTCGGAATTCGACACTTAAAGGGCAAAAGTATCGACGTTTCTACAACACGTTTTTGTGTCAAGAGCCATTAATCTCCATTGATATCTAATCGATATAGATAAATGAGGTATAATTTTAAAGAATAAGATCTCCGCCGTGGATACATCAAATTTTAGGAAAGGGATTTTTTAGAATTCGACCCTTAAAGGGCAAAATTATCGTTATTTCCGTAACGTAATTTTTTTTGTCATGAACTATTTATTTCCCTTGATATCTAACCGAAATCGAAAAATGAGGTATTATTTTGGAGAGTAAAGTCTTCGCTTTGATCAAATCCCATTTTAAGAAAGGATTTTTTTTTGGAATTTGACCCTTAAACGGCAAAATTATTATTATTTCCATAACGCATATCTTTTATCATGAGTCATTTAACTCCCTTGATATCTAACCGAAATAGATAAATGAGCTATGATATTAAAGATTAAGGTCCCTGATGGTAACTATTAAAGGAGGCGATAGTATGAACAATATTGAGTAAAAAAGTTCAAATCCGATTTCCATTCGTTTTGGAGATATAGGTGATAGAATATTATGCATAAAATAAGCCTCAGAAAATGATAAAGAGCACACAAATAACCTGTTGAAGTACTTTAGTCATGTAAAAACACACGCACATTTTACAAAAATTTAAATGTTCAGTAAACCCACCATCAACTTAAATACACTTTTCTGCTCTCCGCAACAGTACGTGTAACTATTCCGAGTACGTCATGGTGTAAGTTTATGAGGTACAGCGGTGTTTACAATGCAATCGAATAATTCGTCAGTAGATGGAGAAGGGACGTAGGGCTACGTGGGCTCTTATAGAGGGAGGTGGCGGCTCGTACCCTGGACCAAAAAAGTGTAATCAATACCCCGCGGTGTAACTGATACCCCCTCCCCTCCTGGTAATCGATACCCCCTCCCACCTGCCTTCCCCACTAACCTCAAATCCCCCTCTTAGTAATCGATAGCCTCCGGTGTAACAATGTACCCCCTCCGATCTGCCTTCTCCACTAAACCCAGTTCCCCCTCCTTGTAATCGATATCCTGTGCAGGTGTCCTGGTATAACCTGATACCCTGCCGCTGACCTTGAAATCGATACCCGTTCCAGTGTAACCTGATACCATGTCGCTGAACTTGAAATCGATACCTCGCGCAGAGAACAGTCGGCGCTATACCTGGAAAACCAGTTTTTTAGTGCGGACGGGTGAACAATAACCGGTTTTCCCCTTCTACAACCTATAACATATTTATTTATTTTTTCCACCGACGTTCAGTTACACGCCACGAGTGATTGATCCGTTTTATTCTAAATATTAACTAAACACAAAATTAATCCAGTAATTAATCCGATTTACTATGGTATTAATTTTTCGTGTCCGGACATCATAAGCGTTTTGCCCAATGTTGGACAACAAAAATGACCGTCCGTAAGTGGTATTCCATTTTTAACTGACGTTCAAATACATAATATATATTTAAGGGTATTGCAACTTTCCTAACTGTCATCATATAGCTAGGTGAAATTTTCTGACGAATTTGTATGACTAGCTGCGTATTGGGAATTTCATTTTAATGCCTCCATTTTATTCCTTGATAGTTTTTAACTCATATGGCATTTACTTTTTGTTACTATAAAAGCGTCTCACGTAATTACAGATCTTTTAGCGCCAGAGCGACTTAGTGTTTAAAGCGTCTAACTGGAGATTGAATCGGTGGTGGATACTGATAGGCCTTTAATCAGACATAGCTTGCTTGGAAGCATTCATGGTTCGTTTTTATACATTAAACTGCAAGTGTCCTTAAGTAAGATAAGGAAGGAAGGAACTAGCCACCCCATCTCCAATACAAGTCTAAGTATATCTCCGTCTGTAAGGTTTCCACCAGAAACGTTTTTAATTACCAATGTTCAGCTGTCACACAGACGAGCACCTGATGTCTGAAGACTGGCGCCAGCAGACCAGTTGGGAAGACTGTAAGGTTTGGTAGGGGGATAAACCATTTGAATCTTGAAATAAATAATTCTCGGGTTTTCAGCCGGTTAATTGATTTATTTACATCATCTAACAACGTTTCGGCAACTGCCATCGTTGCCTTCATCAGGTTAATCTTACTTTCAAGGACAAGACACTGACTGACTCGCGAGCCAGTCCTGGCTCCTATAAATAGCCTGTTGCCAAGGGAAGCTTCACGCTGCTCTGTGATTGGTCGGCGATGCACACGGCCATAGACGGGGTCAAACCGAGATGCAGAGATGCCCAGAGCAGCCAGTTGAAGCTCCGCCATTGGAGCTGCTTTGGTGGAGTTTGCTGTCGGTTGACATTTACTCCTTCCTCTGCTGTTGGTAGGTTATGGCCTAGCTGTTGATTTGTCTTCGTGGTTGGCTGTTCGTTGAACATTTAATGGCGGTGGCCGCGGCAGCGGGGGCCTGCCGATGATGGTATGGTGGTCTCAGGTGCGGGCGTCGGCAGCACTAGTGCTGCCGGGCTCGCTGGCATGTTTGGAGTCTCTTGCAAGGAGCTGCGTTAGCAGCTCGATGAGCTTCGTCAGTTTCGACCCCAGTTCGCCATTTGCTGCGGCATGGTTGCAGCAGCTGGGCGGCTGCGGTCGAGTTGAGGTTCTTCGTGGCAGTTTCTTGTCAGGGCTCGGGACGTGACGATGCCTTTCGTGGCTGGTCTTGGCAGCATCCTTGTCAGTCTGACGAACTTTGCTTTTTGCGCCCCTCTGTGTAGAGGGAGCAGGCTTCGTTGGTCGTCCCGCTTTCCTTTCCCTCTGCAGTCGTTTCCTTTCAGGGCAGGAGCGGTGGCAGGCGGCATGATTTCCCCCACAGTTGCAGCAGGTGGGGTTTTCCTTTGGTCTGGGGCAGGCCGCCGGTTGATGCCCCTCCCCACAACGCACGCACCTAAGCGTGTTGGTGCAATGCTTGGCATAGTGTTCAAATCTCTGGCATTTGAAACACTGCGCGATGTCTGGTTTGTGGGCCCTTCTGCTGCACTGGGTACTGGCGTTCCTTGTAGTTGGAGGCGGCGGCGCTGTGTCCTCAGTAGTTGGAGGCGGTGTGTCCTCGGTGGGTTCCGTCGTCGTGAGCTGCCCCTCTGGCGGGGGGTCCTTCAGCTTGGCGACTAGGATGGCATGGTCAGCCGGGCAGCAGGCCATGATTTTCATCCCGTTCTTCACCGGCCACGCAAACAGTGGCTTAGTCGTGAGCCGCTGCAGCCAGCCGAGGATTGCGCCGAGCTGCGGCGGAGTCGCGTTGATGGTCAGTACTTGACCCTCTTCAGTAGCGTCTTCTTCGGTCTCCATGTCCTCCCGCCCCTCCTCGTCAGCGGCGACGCTGTCCGGGCGAGGGGGGGGGGGGGGCAGGAGGCCGGGTCAGGCGCTGGCAGTTCACCGTGGGCGGCACATGCCGGCTGGAGCGCTGATACGCCGTGGACGGCACATGCCGGCTGTGACGCTAGTTCCAGTTGAGCGTCTGCAGTCCATTTGCGAAGAAACTCCATACTTGCTTGGGCTTCTTCGCTCCAGAACTTCGGTGGTGATGGCGGGATTTCTTCCGCCTGGCTCTCTGCTCGCTTCTTGTTCTTTTTTTTTTTTTATGTGTCTCAGCCTCAACGGCCTGTTTGCGAAAAAGTTCCGTTGCCGGAGCAACACTACTTAATGTGTCTCTCTGTGGTGGATAGGATTGTTTGGGGACACTTTTTATTACTCTTTAGGGGGAGAAAGGGCTGTGGGCGCCTTAGGCGCCCTTTTACCAAAACCCCCTCAGGTTTTGCATATCAGCCGGGGATCATTGTCGTTATCAGCTGCGTCAGCAGCTGGACAATCATCCCCAGCTGGCTGTCTCTTTGGTTTGCGTGGTTGCAGCGCCAGTGCTGCGGATGGCTCGTATCTGCTGTCGGCTGTTGCAATGTAAACCAGCTGTTTGGTGTGGGTTGCTGGTGTGTGGGCCTGATCGCTTGGTGAGATGTCCTGCCCTCCTTCCGTGTTGCTGGTCTACTGTCGGCGGGTTGGGGTGCTCTTCTTCCTGCCTCGGCGCGAAGACGCTTCCTCTCGGGACAGCCTCCGTAACAAGCGGCGTGGTCAGCACCACAGTTCGCACACGTAGGCGTGGCATCACGCGGTCGTGGGCAAACCGTGGCGCTGTGGTTTCCACCGCATCTTACGCAGCGTTCTTGGCTGCGGCAGTCCTTTGCCAGGTGCCGGTAGCGCTGGCAGCGGAAGCACTGCATGACTATGGTTTTCTTCTTGCGGGGTCGCCTCGCCTGCTTCTTGGCAGCCTGTCTGGCTGGCTGCAGGGTGTCGGTCTTGGGGCCTGCGCAATGGTCGACGGCTGGGCGTGGCACGGCTTCCGTTCCCCCACGTTCCTGGGTAGTGGTGGTGTTTTCCGGATCCTGGTTGCCAAGCCGTTCCAAGGCCGACTTGATGCTGTCCTGGCTGGGCCTGGTTGCCAGGTATGCGGTGAGTGCCGGCCAGGAGTTTGGGATGGTGGCCAGATGGCGGAGCACATCCCTCATGGCGCCGTGGTGTGAGGGTGGGACCGCTTGCAGGAGCTGGTCCAGCGCCACTTCATGGCTGGGTGGCTGGGCCGTGTTCCCCTCGTTGCTTGGAGTGGCGGGCGACGGTCCCTCTCTCCTGCTTGGTGCCGGTGATGCGAAGAGCCTGTAGTACAGCTCCTCGAAGTACTGGTCGCAGACGAAGTCCTCGGCGAAGATGCAAGGGAATGGTACTCGCTGCGATCAGTCCTTCCCCTCATCGATGACAGGCTTGGCGAGGCGCGAGTACTTCTGGATGCAGAGTGTACGGCGCAGTTGCTTGGCTGAGCTGGGAAGTTCCCAGACGTACACTCTGCTCCAGACTCGCACCCTTAGCTCGATGGTCCATGGCCCTCCTTTCGCGGCGAGGAAGTCCTCGAGCTCCTGGAAGGTAGACCGCAGTGCCTTGATGCGGTACCGCTGACTCTCGTTGATGCACTGAAGGTAGAGCGGGTACCCGACTTCGAACTTGTGGTCGTCATCCACGATGGTTGACCACGAAGCGTCACCCAAGGAAGCGGGCGATTCCGCCCACGGTGTGCTGTGGCCACTCGGGGTGCAGTGAGAGTCCCCGCTGTATCCCGCGGATGCAGAGGGCCCTGGTGATGGGCGCTCACTGTCTGTGCCTAACCGTGTGGCACCTTGGCTCCCCGGGGTCGTCCGCTCACCGCCGCTCTGCGGCAGTGACTGGCCGTCCGGGCTGCGTGTTGCCGGGACTGCGGGCAGCTCCCGGGATGCGCCCTGGTGGCGCTCCTCCGCAATGGGAGTACCGGCTTGGACCGACCTTCCGCCACCCCTGCGGGGCGCGGACTGCCACGACGCTTCGGTTGCGGACGGGAGCTGGCGAGGCTGCTCCCGTGGCGCCTCCTGGGTGCCGGCCGTGGCACCAGGCGTCGGCTCCAGGCGCCCCCCTCCGCGAGCGGAGCGGTCCGGAGTCGACCTGCCTCCACCACTGTGTGGCGGAGACTGCGGTCGGCACAGCACAGCACAGCACAGCGTCATCTGGCTAGAATTTCTACTATGAAGATACAGCTCCAGGGGGTCTCCTTCTGCTGATGTCGGTTTTGAGTTTTCTGACATGGCTTTTGTTTTTGTCATGTCTTGTGGATATAGACTGGTTGGCAAAAGCTGCCTGTCATGTTAGCCAGGGTACCTAAACAATTTTTAAAATCTAATTCTAATTTTTAATAACTATGATGTGCCCTAAGCTTATTAGATTTTTTGTTTTGTTTTATATGTTTTTTTTTTTTTTTTTTTTTTTTTGTTCTAAAACTATTGGAGGGGTCTCATAGAGTTACATGTTTACATGGGGGCCTAAAGCTATATTTACATCTGAATCTACTTAACCTAATGGAGGCAAAAAAATTTACAATTACTATGACCCACTTAGTCTAATGGAGGATTTATATATACTTTTATGTACATGATTTGGACCTACACCTTCTGATGTGGGGCCTAATTACTGTCTATGGGTGGTCTTGGGGTTGTGGAGGGGGTGGTGGTGGATATATATTATAATGCCTAGTTAGTGTTAGCTTTGGACGCTTGACATTGCGCATTTCTTCTGTTTCGTCGCCGATTTCAGAGATTAAGTCATATTTAGAAATTGAGCATCTTTGAAAGAAAATTTCTGACTTATGTTTGATGGTTTCTGCCAACGTGGGAAAGCAGAGTGCTTTTCTAACTGTTACATTGTTTACATATCTGGGTGCGTCCAAGATGATGCGCAGCGCTCTGTTCTCCAGTGCTTGCATTTTTTTAACGTGACAGTCGGCCGCCATGCTCCATATTTCCGACCCATACAGGAAGGTGGGCTGGATAATCGCACGGTACAGGAGGAGTTTAGTCGCCGTGGATAGGCCGTCGCCTCTCAGGAGAGGGTAGAGGCCGGCTAGCTTTGCTCTAGATAAGTTTTTGTGTCAGTTATGTGACTACTCCACGTGAGTCTTTTGTCTAGCCGCAAGTCCCAGGTACTTCACCTGGTCAACCCAATTTAGTTCAACATCCTTGATATGTAGCTTCATATCTGGAATTTTAATTCTGTTTGAAAAAATTATTGCCTGACACTTAGTTTCATTAATTTTTATCCGCCATAAGTTACACCATTGTGTCAGTTTTTCTAGATGTTTTTGCGTCTTTCGTATGGCGTAGCTCAAATTTCTGTTGCTGGCGTAAATTGTCGTGTCGTCTGCATAAAGAGAAACATAACTCTCTGTGGACTGTGGGATGTTGTTTACGTATATATTGAACAGCAGAGGACCAAGTATGCTCCCCTGCGGGACTCCTGCTTCGATGTTCTTGTAGGTGCTATTGCCATTTTCATGAGACACAAAAAATTTCTGTCGGTTAGATAGGAATGCAGTCGATGTATTAAGTTATCTGGCATATTGTATTCATGCAGTCTGTAGAGTAGGCCTTCATGCCATACTCTGTCAAAAGCTTTCTCAATATCAATGAAAATTGCAGCTGTACCACTGCCTGCCTGCTTTTCTTTGCAGATGTGCTCCACAAGCCTTGTACATTGTTGAACAGTACTATGTTCTTTTCTGAAGCCAAACTGTTGTGCTATTATTATGTTGTTTGTTTCTAAAATTTTGTTGAGACGAGTTTGAATTACTCTCTCAAAGACTTTTCCAAGAATTGTAAGCAGTGAAATTGGCCTGTAGTTTCCCGGTATGAGCCTGCTCTTTCCTGCTTTGGGAATAGCCACTACTTTGGCTATTTTCCAAGCCCTTGGAAAGTAACTCAGTGCCAGGCATGCATTATATATCGTAGTTATATATCTAATGGCTTGTGGAGGCAGATTTTTGACTTGGAGAGCGGAAATCTTGTCATACCCAGCAGCCTTTTTGGGTTTCAGACTGTGTACGATAGACTCCACCTCCTCGTCATTTGTTTTTTGCACATAATTCTGCGGTCCGATGTGGATCAAGCGGTTTACTACACTCAGAACATGGTCTTTGTGAGATTCGCTTACATCGTCAGCTATTTCATTCGGTCTAAAATGAGTTTCTAGCGTGTCCGCAAGGAGCTGAGTCTTCCCAGCAGGGTCGTACACAAGCCCTTGCGGGCCACGAAGAGGCCGAATAGGTTGTGATGTTTTGCTGACTGACTTCGCAAGTGCCCATATCTTTTTATTGTTGTTCTGTACTTGTGATAATTTCCTTTGCCAGTCCTGATGTCTATGTACTTTCAGATTCTCTCTGATTTCATCTACTAGGTGGTTGACCATCCCTCTGTCAGCCGGATCACGCCATCGCTGCCACCTCTTCCTGATCCGGTTTTTTAGAAGAATTAGATTTTTGATGTGGTCTGGAATTGTTGATCTGTCATATGTTGTGGTGATTTTTATTGTTGCTTGCTTTGTGCATTCTTGCATCACCACGTTAAGCTTTGTGACAGCTTCATCTATTTTATTTCTGGAGTCTAGAATAGGTAGGTTCTTGAGGTGCAGCGAGACATCCTCTTTAAAATACTCCCAGTTTGTCTGAAAGGTGTTATATGTCTTCTGGCGTTGTTGTTCCAGTAGTTTGACTGACAGAAGAATCGGATTGTGATCGGAGCTAAGTTCGCATTGGGTTGATATTTCCCGCCGCCAGCCTAGTCCTTTCACAACGAATACGTCCAAGACATCCGGTTGATATCTTGCCGTAGTCGGGAAGTAAGTCGGTGCGTCGGGCGCTAGGACTTCAACATTTCTGTTGGCGTGCAGCACCCTAAGCAGACCCCTTCCATTCCGATTGGTAAGTCTACTATGCCAGATCTGGCTCTTGGCATTCAAGTCACCACCTAGTATTACTGTTTCATTCCTATCTAACAGTGCTTGCACGTTCTCTTCCTTCAATTCCTTTTTTGGTGGGTTGTAGACTGCGACTAGATGCAAAGGTTTCCCATTTACTAAGAGTTCGACGGCCGTATGCTCTAGGTCACCTGTTCGTGCGTCAGGCAGGTCTCTGTGGACCAGCCTGTTTTTGATCAGGACAGCAGTGCCGCCCCCCTGCGTCTGTCGGTCAGTACGAGTCACAACATAGTTCCTCATCCTGAAGTCGTTACCGGGATTCAGGTGGGTTTCCCCTATGAGGGCTATGTCAACGTCATTTTCGTCGAGGTAATTTAGTAGTTCTAGTCTTTTGTTGGCTATGCCATTTGCATTCCAAGCTAGTATGTTCAGTGTCGTCTTATTTTGTCTCGCCATTGCAGAAGTATTCACTGGCGGCCTGTACCAGAATTAATCCCTTTTCCAAGATATTGTCGGCTGTTCGGAATTTGGTAAGCATGGTTTTCATCGTGTCTACCATCTTCCTGAAATCGAATTCTTTAAGGAAAGAGACCAACTCGGCAAGGTCGGAACCGATCCTCCTGCTTTGTCTTGATTTTCAGTCTTGTCTTTGTCCTGTTTGCGGTCTGTTTTTGTCATTTTTATCTTTTTCGTTGTTGTCGGTCTGCTTGTCCCAAGCGTTTGTCTTTGGCGGGAGGGAGGGAAACTGCTGCCTGTCTGAGACGTTGGGAGTCTCGTTGGTTCCTGCCTTCTCCTTCTCCTCGTCTTGCTTTTGTTTTAGGAGCCTGGCATTTCTAGCCTGCACAATTTTCTTGTATTGGGGGCACCCGCGGTAGCTCGCGGGATGCTGTCCCAAACAATTTGAACACTTAGGTGGTTCATCTTTTGTTTTGTTACATGTTTTGGTTAAGTGTTCCCCAGAGCATTTTACACAACGAGGATTGACTCTACAATGTTTCTGCCCATGTCCGAATCTCTGAAATCGATGACACTGAGAGGGACCTTCTGGTGTTCTGTAAACTTCCACCTTAACCCTGAGATGCATGAAAGCTTGCAGGTCATAGATTTTTTTTCCCTTCTTCGGAGTTTTCCAATGTGATCATGTATAGGGGCATTGGTACCCGTTCATTCTTGTCCTTGTCAAATTTGGTCAGCTGTGATACACTGTTTGCAGGGAAATTTAGTCTGACCAGTTCGTCCCTCATCTCAGCGACATCCATGTCTATGGGCAGTTGTCTCATTACCACTTTCAGTGGCTTCTTCTGGCCGTCTAACTCGTAAGTATGGTGCTGTATCTTATTTTCCTTGAAGTAAGATACCATGGCTAAGTAATCTATTTGGTTGTAGGTCTGATACTTGATGCTCGATGCTTTGTAAGCAACGTTCAGATGCCCAGTTAATTTCTTCTTAAATTCATTTACAATGTGTGAATATCCTGCAGTCTCATACACAATTATGGGGGGAACCTTTGGCTCACGCGGTTGTTGGGGCCTTTGACTGTCCGTTCCTGAATCTTGTGCAGCAGTGTCAAGGTCTTGTAGGGGATCATAGCGGTTCCCCGTGGGTACATTCGGCACAAAGGTCGAATCTTCGGCCTCCATGTCGAGTGCACCCTGTTCTTCAGAGCACTGTCGCTTTGGGGCTGGGGGCTGTTGGGAGGTCATGGCCTCGGTGGCCCTTGCGGGCTCCGTGGCGGTCTGGGTGATTGAAACAGATGAAATAATTTTTTTTTTTTTTTTTACTACTAACCTACACCTACCCTAGCTCGCTAACTATGGGGTATGTTGCACTGGTCCTTCGTTGTCACCGTTAGGTATCAAGACCAGTAACAACCCTACACCTCACGCCCGGGGGTTCCACTCAGAGAGTGGGCCGTGGGGCGGTAAAACCCTATAACCTCGGTAGTCCCTAACACTGTGGCTTTCCACAGTATTTATCCTACCAATGACAGACAGCTTTGCTTTACCAGTCTGGCGACATTTGATTTTTTTCGTGGTGGCAGAGCCACGCGGAAATTTCGGCGTCGAAGGCCAAGGCGGGCGGTCTGAGCAGCGCCTATATCCCGTTGCGCTCGGGGTGCCGCCTGGTGGCGAGTAGGCGTATCGTCGGGCGAGAGTGGGCGGCGTCTTCTACCCATGGTGCGCGCGCAGCTGCTCCTCGATGCGACTGCTCACGCTGGCGACGACTCGAAGACTGTGTCCCGCTTCTTGTTCCTACGTCCCATCTCGACGTTTACGGCGACGGCTCTATATGAGGCCCGGCTGTCGACGTAAAGGTGGCGAACGATCGATCCGTCTTCGCTGGCTGATGGCAGCCGTCTGGTGAGATGCAGAGATGCAACCAAACCGGTTTGACCCCGTCTATGGCCGTGTGCATCGCCGACCAATCACAGAGCAGCGTGAAGCTTCCCTTGGCAACAGGCTATTTATAGGAGCCAGGACTGGCTCGCGAATCAGTCAGTGTCTTGTCCTTGAAAGTAAGATTAACCTGATGAAGGCAACGATGGCAGTTGCCGAAACGTTGTTAGATGATGTAAATAAATCAATTAACAGGTTGAAAACCCGAGAATTATTTATTTCAATAATACGCCGGGAAAAACAAAAATGTCACATTTGAATCTTGTCTATGAGAGACCATCTGTCCCTCAATTCAACTACGTGCTGTGGGAGGTGTGCTGATGGTGTAAGTAATATGTATACAACAGATTGGTTCTCCTGAAGGTGGAATCTTGTATTTGTTGGGATAGGAACTGTCCACATCGCTTGTTCACTATGTGCGCTTTGGGAGTTGTACACAACATCCGTTTAGACTTCGGAGCAGACACGTACACTGGCACTGATGAAAAATTTCACAAATGATCTAACATCATCTACAACTTAGAGGACATTATCTTCGGTGAATTCCTGTATTGCGACCGTAGGGATATTGAAATCAGTGTAAAGTGAGAGAATTTTTACTCGTTTAGCTGAAGAGTGGAGAACAAATCACCTATGTACAAAAAAGAAAGTGTTTAAGGGCTTCTCTGCCCATGCCGAAACGCAGTACCGAAGGCTTGTTAGCCACGACATAGACAGAGCGCGTGGCAAATCGAAACTCTGTTACTTTTGAATGTGAATAACTATTCGAGGGCTCCCGGCCAAAAAAAAAACAAGAAACAATTGCCTCAACTTGCTACAAATAAAAAAAAATCATTCCTTCCTACCGAGAAAAACACTACTAAACGTGATTTTAGTTGTGATGTGTTGGCAGCTACTCTAGGCGATAAACGGCTTTTTGTGTCTAAAGTAGTACTTCAACGGATACTAATGAACAGCCGGATTGGGAATCTAACCCTGAACCTCCACATGACCGTCCCAATCATTAAAAACTCACCCACTAGGCTCGATATTTAGATCAGCATATAAAAAATTACTCTGTAAGGAGGACGAAAATAATGCACTGGAATGATCCTAGCACTCGCCTCGAGTCATTTTTGAGAAACGAAAGAAAATCAGAATGTAAAACCGTGCTGCATATCCTCGCGAACGATACATCCGAACGTTACTGCTCTCCCACCAGGCTCGATATTCCATGATCCTCTTAGCTTATGATATCCGATGCACGTTTCCGATGATAATAACATCGTCACTGTCGTTAACGTTATATAGCTAACGTTCAGACTGTTAGAAATTGTGTAAAATCTTTCGTAGTGATCTAAGGAGATACTATAGCACGAATATAAAACCTTGTCTCGTAAAGTTTGTAGACTGGTTTGTGGAGGGATGTTACTCTAACTTTCCTTGTTCAGAACTGACTTTGCCGATCTTGTGATAAGCCAGTCGTCTCTACGCATTCAATATAACCTACATCTCCAACAACTGCTTATTCATTACTTTAAAAACCCACCCACCACGCTAGATTTTCAGGCCGGCATACAAGAAATAACTCTGAAAAGAAGACGAATGGAATGCATTGAAGTGAGAACCCGAGATCACTCTTATAACAGCCCTGAACAATAAAAATTCACCAACCAGTCTCGAAATTTAGACCTGCATACTCAAATTAACTCTGAAACCTGGGCGATTGCAATGTATTGGAATTATTCCTGCACTCGCCTCCAGTAATTTTGGGAAACGATAGAAAACCTGACTGTAATACTGTGTTTGATATCGAACCCCGATGACTGAATTTCATCGACAAACCGTACTTTAGCCTTTCGAGATATCGCGTTTTCTCCTGTAAGAATTTTAACAATAATCTGTTCTTCAAGACTAACATACACTTCTAATTTACTGTTAAACAAATAGCACTTTCTGTTGGTAGATGCACCAAATTCTTGTATTTTGTTTCATTCATAATTTACTAAAATCGAAATACCTTAATTTTAATGCCCTTAGTTTTTTTTTATATAGTCTTAGACCAGTGAGTCGGCCAGAGTCGCTCACTCTTAGCGCACACAAGTAAAAGTGAAGTGGTTTAAGTTTCTGGTTGAAACCTTACCGACGGAGATATACTTAGACTTGTATTGGAGATAGGGTGGCTAGTTCCTTCCTTCTTTATCTTACTTAAGGGCACTTGTAGTTTAACGTAGAAAAACGAACCATGAATACTTCCAAGCAAGCTATGTCTGGTTACAGGCCTATCAGTATCCACCACCGACTCAATCTCCAGTCAGACGCTTTAAACGCTAAGTCGCTCTGGCGCTAAAAGATCTGTAATTACGTGAGACGCTTTTATAGTAACAGAAAGTAAATGCCATATAAGTTAAGAACTATCAAGGAATAAAATGGAGACATTAAAATGAAATTCCCAATACGTAGATAGTCATACAAATTCGTCAGAAAATTTCACCTAGCTATGTGATGACAGTTAGGAAAGTTGCAATACCCTTAAATATATATTCCACCCTAAACTACGAGGGATGAAAATGAATTTCAATAACTCGTTGAAAATACGTGCACTGTAGTATAGGTTGGCGTTGTTATCATTATTTTTAATCCCATTCATCTTTAAATAACTTTACTATGATAGTGTTACTAACTACACACATTCTCACAAACTCTATCTCTTGGCCGCCAAGCATAAAGCTCTGAGCCACGCAAAACTATAGGAATCCAAAGCATGGACGCATTATAACGTTCTTCATTAATTTATGGGGACATTAGATGTTACTGACTACTGCTAACGAAGCGTGCCTTTACCAAAAGGAGCCACCGCGGCATTTCCTTAGAGTGACTTCGTAAAATCTCAATCGTCGAGAAATGAACCCAGGTCCTCCCGAAGACCTAACTAAAAAATTCGCTGCTCACCCAACAAGTTTAAATGGTTGTGGAAAATTGATTAAAGTATGCAGACAAAGGCCAGAAAGAAGAGTGTTTAAAAATAATTTAATATCTAGGAACATCTTTACGACACCAATTGTTTATTTAATTGTAATAAGACTATCTTAATTTAATTAGATGAATTAATAATGAAATCAGTTGAGGATTATTTTTTTTTTGTAATAGAGATAGCGTTTGATAAATATTTAGAACAAAAATATTTTAATCTTAGTTTTAACAACATAATAAAACGGATTAATCACTAGAAATGAAAACTCGCGCGGTGTAATTGAACGTCAGCAAAAAATGGATTACCACTTACGAACGGTCATTTCTGTTGTCCAACATTCGGCAAAACGCTTATGATGTCCGGACACGAAAAAGTAATACCATAGTAAATCATATTAATTACTGGGTTAATTTTGTGTTTAATTAATATTTAGAATAAAACGGATCAATCACTATAAATAAAAACTCGTGGCATGTAACTGAACGTCGGTGGAAAAAATAAATAAATATGTTATAGGTTGTAGAAGGGGAGAACCGGTTTTTGTTCACCCGTCCGCACTAAAAAAACTGGTTTTCCAGGTATAGCGCCGACTATTCTCTGCGCGGTGTATCGATTTCAAGTTCAGTAGCATGGTATCAGGTTACACTGGAACGGGTATCGATTTCAAGGTCAGCGGCAGGGTATCAGGTTACACCAGGACACCTGCACGGGATATCGATTACAAGGAGGGGGAAATGTGTTTAGTGGAGTAGGCAGGTGGGAGGGGGGTGATCAGGTTACATCGGAACACCTGCGCGGAGTATCTATTTCAAGGTCAGTGGCAGGGTATTAGGTTATATCAGGATAGCTGAACGGGGTATCGATAACAAGGAGGGAGAACTGGGTTTAGTGTAGATGGCAGGTGGGAGGGGGGAATCAGGTTATACTGGAGCACCTGCGCGGGGTATCTATTTCAAGGTTAGCAGCAGGGTATCAGATTACACCAGAACACCTTGTAACAGCCCTAATACCTGAATTTTGAATAGCATTGTACTGTATGAAGTATTTGTAGTGAGCTAATGTTTGGTTGAAAGTGATTTGATATGTTTGTTTTGTAATTTCTTGTAAATCAGTGTATATAGACTTTGTTTTAAGTAAGAAAATTATTCAAAGGCCATTTAATATGTTTAAGAACCGAATGATGCAAGAGAATTTCTTAAATGTTTGTAATTCCATGTATTAATGTAAGTTACGATGTCTACAGGACATTTTTCTACCGTTTGAAAGGATTTCTGTAAATAATTTTGTATTTAAGTATCTATAATTACCATTTCTGATAATTTTGTAATGTTGTTAATTAATTTTGTATTAATTCCGATTGTTTTTAATATGTTAGATTGTTTGAGTGATTGTTAATGATCGAGAAATATCGGGCGGATGCCTTTGAAGAATTCTCGTAATTTCGATAAAGACTATATAAACAGATCGCCTGGACAGAGAAATTCATTCAGTTAGTAAGTCAGTTTAGTTGACAGTATTCAGTGTTACAGAGAGTTTCAATCATTCAGTTGAGTTTGCGACTGTGCATCTCTGTATTGTACCTATACTAGTGAATATCGCTGACTTGTTGATTTGATCAAAATAAACGAACATCAACATAACATTGTTTTTTGGTGGACTTTTTAATTAATTAATCAATGATTGAAACCACCATAAGAACCCTAACAACCTCCACGGGGTATCGATTACAACGAGGGGGAACTGGGGTTAGTGGAGAAGGCAGGTGGGAGTGGGTATCATGTTACACCGGAGGCTATCGATTACAAGGAGGGGGATTTGGGGTTAGTGGGGTTGGCAGGTGGGAGGGGGGTATCGATTACTAAGAGGGGAGGGGGTATCGATTACACTTTTTGGTCCAGGGTTCGAGCCACCACCGCCCTCCATAAGAGCCCATGTAGTCCTCACGCCCCTTCTCCATCTACTTTCGTTTCTTGTGTTTACTTGTTCTTTGTTCACTTCGTTTTTCAACCATGCCCACACACACAAATCTACGTGCCGATTTCAAGAATCAAAATGCTTCAATTTGTGTACGACCACTGGTAAGATTTTCGAACAATTAATTTAAACTGTTTTAAAATATGTGTGTGTTTTGGCATGGATGAAGTACTTCAATAAGTTATTTGTGTGCTTTTGATCATTTTCTGAGGTTTATTTTATGCATAACATTCCACAACCTGTAACTCCAAAACGAATGGAAATGGGAAACATGTTTATATGAACTTTTTCACTCAATATTGTCCATACTACCACCTCCTTCAATATTTACCATTCTTCCTGAATCACCCTGCATACATACACAAGAACTGATTAATGACTCAGTGGCATAATGCCTCCAGAACACTGTCATTTAAAATGTGACATTTTTCTTTTTAATGACGTGTAACCTCTTGGACCATTCTCTCAATGTAGATGGTTTTTATTGTTTTGCAAAATCTGTGTGTTGACTTTCCTCACCATTAATTACTGCATTTCCCCTTAAGGTAACTAAAAGAAAAATACAAGTGCTTGTATCGTACAATGGAGATTGTGAGTAATTTTTGGATGCTAAGTAGAGTGCTGGGTGTGTTAAAGGCGTATTTTGACGGTGAATCTTGTATGGATACTGAAAAAATAATCAAGAATTTTTGAGGGAAGAGATAATCGTGGCTATCAACTGGCGATTGATTTCAAAGCATAAGGTCGTACTAAAGTTTTAATTTGTTTTAATTTGTAGATGTGGGCGTCGGGGATTGGAGTGGTTATAGAGGGAATTGATTAATAGTTAACTTTAAGTGGTGAAAAATTTTAAAGTTGAAATTCATGTAATATAGAGATTGGTGTCTAGGAAGATTGCCACTGAGGCATACGGTTCAATTAATTGTGATAGCCATTGTATTTATTTTTTCTAATAAACCTGTTTGAAAAAATTATGTTGCTGGGTAACATATGTAACCATTAAGCTGATATGGAGCGGTCTGAAGGCTCAGTCGTAAAGGCGTCTGACTGAAGATCTAAAGGTCCCCGGTTCGAATCCCTGTCTCAGCGGGATTTTCATAGGCCCTTCACCTCTGGCACAGCTTGCTGTGTAATGTGAAGTACGCTCAAACGCTTCCGTGGTTTGGATTCCACATTAAACTGTAGGTCCTCAGTACCCGGCAGGACTGCCGGGTTAGGTTCAGGTGCTATGACAGGGCGGAATTCGCAACCAATAGAAACCATGTCACCAGGTTATTACGACCACACGGAATTATTATTAATATTATTATTAACTTGATATGATAATTTCAGCTAATTTCTCTCTAATTTTACTTCTGTTGGTTTAAAAGTGTGAATTTGTTAGAACAGACATGTATCTACGTTTCTACCACTGTATTAGCATCATCCAACCAAATGTCAGCCACTCCTTCACGCGATGCACCTTGTTAGCACGGACGATGCTCTGCAGACTGAATGATTGCCAGCTGCCTCTTGAATAGAGGGCGAAGCGTTGGGGAGTTCTCTAGAGCACATTGTTATCTGATAGTGTAAAAATTCGCATTGGTTAATGTGGCTCATTATAAAATGTTGTAAGCCAATAGTCAAATTATGCTTCTACCTGCGGAATAAAGTAGATATTTTTACTGAGCTCCTAATACATCGTCGGGGCCTGAAACACACAAATTTTATCAATTTTATAAAGGAAAGGCTGCAGGTATTCGTCGTGTTATTATTCGTAGAAAAGTTGAAGCTCATCAAATCAAAATAAGGTAATTGAGTTATTTTAATAACACTTAAATTAAAATCTCGAAACAATTGCGACTGCTGTATCATCTAGATTAGAATTCATATACCAACAAAATTTTGAAGGTAAGGTGCTAATTCTCTAGGTATATTACTCGTACATGGCGAGTTGCGTGATAGGACTACTTAAACATCTTTAACAGTTAATTATTTTTTATTTTATTTTATTTATCAATCTTTTTCCATGGATCCATGCTGAGGAAGGACCTCTGGGATGTGAAACATGTCATGGTTAATACACATACATACAATATTTGTCATAATCATAGTGAAGACAATTATGCGTCACAAAGAAAAATAAAGAGAATAAAAATAAACATTAATTACAACTGTGTTTTACAAAAGGTCATATTGAATACAATTTATTATTTTGTTCAAATTCTTGAATGGAGTAGGAGTTGCCAATAAGATAATCTCTCAGTTTTTCTTTAGATATATCTTTATTATCTGCAAACTGTTTTATACTCTCCAGAAGTTTATTAAACAGATGTAGCCCAGAATAAATAGCTCCTTTTTGTACTAATGACAGTGATGTTTGTGTTTTATGTAAATTATTTCTGTTTCTTGTATTGAAATTGCGTACGAGTGAATTAGATGTAAACAGGTTAAAATGTTCTATGAAAAAGCACATGAGAGAATATATATACTGAGAAGTCTTTGTAAGAATATTGGTTTTTTTAAAGAGTTGCCTGCAAGAAGTTTTTGGTTTTACCCTACACAGAACCCTTATAGCTCTTTTCTGTGCTATGAAAACTCTATATATGTTACTCTTGGAGCACGAATCTTTGAGTCCAACTAGCAAGTGAAATGATGCGTTGAGTACGATATCATGCGAATTAGATTTGTCGAAGACGTCTGACCTTTGTAAATACCGAGCATGGTGGTTGAGCGGTAACACTCGGGCCTGTTATTCCGGTGAATATGGATTGAAATCCCCGCCCGGCCATACAGATCCCGATTTTCCATGGTTCCCCTAAATCACTTTAGGCAAATGTCGGGATAGTTCCTGCAAATGGACTTTAGCTACCTCCTTCTCTTCCTTCTTCCCCCATCCTCTCGCTACTTTAATGACCTCGACGTCGACGATGAGTAAAACCCTAAAAAAATGTGAATACAACAAACGGTACTGTGTGTGTGAAAACACTGAAAGCGTTTGGCTTAACTCTAGACATCTGTACACCTAATCCAGCAGTTATTAGAGGCAATCTAAAATGTTCTCGGCAATCTTCATAGATTACAGTGTTCAATATTATACATTTTAATTATTTATAATCAAATATCAGGATATCGCCAGACACTTCAAATTCTTTGTTAAGAAAAAATAAGAACGCTGTGAAATTCTGGTATCGTAGGTTGCCCATAAGTTCTCCAACTGTGGATAGAGGCAGAGAAATTTTTAAAGCATGACAGCTTAGCTATCTGAGCAGAAGTGTTTGTCGCTAATGCGACTCTGTCACTCATTTCAACTAGCCCCATCTTTGTCTGATCCAACCAGTTTCACCAGCCTCGCAGCGTTGATTGCCACCCTGACCTTTCTGCTGATACTTGCACCTGTAGCTTCTGACATTTATGCCAGTATGAAGCGAGAGACACTGAGTGTGTTAATCGTCACACGTTGTGGGTACAAATGAAAGACCTCACCGGTAATATCATCCATATAGTATCTGATGAAACAAAAACAATTTAAGTCACCACTAATGTGATAGATACAAATTGAAAGAGTGGACTTAAAACTTAGTTTAAGACCTACTTCCATTTTAGGAATAAAATCTGTATAACTTCTATGTTTCTGGTCCTTCTTTGATTCTGTTCACGGTTACAGTCTCATTCACTGAAAACTGCTAGCAATAATATGGATCAAATTACTATTCGAAGGAAATGTTGATGCTCGTATTTTCTCTTGTTTAAATAGGATCATAAGATGTATAGTGCAAATGTACTTGATATTTACAACAAAGATGGGTAAGAATTCAACGTATCATTTTCAACGTGAATAAAAGTGGATAACTCCCACTAAAACCACAATACAAAGACGTCACCAATCATACTGTTACCAATAACAGTAATTCTCACTGAGTTGCGTGTAAGACAAGAACAAAGAGATGTAAATGTAAGAAGACTGGCCGAGGTAGAGAAGCTTGCAATATATCAGCAAAATTTGTTTCTGTATTCTTCATAAAACGTGTTTACTGAATCAACAGTAGGAGCCAAGAGAACACACACGGGATGTGGTATGGGGACGCTTATTAATACACGTAATTGAAATGCAGCTCTTAACTAAGTTTGTTTTCTTTAATGAGTTTACAAAATTAATGCAGAAACAAATTATTCCTGGTTTCTTCCCGCTCCTTAAGTAAAAATGACAGAGAAATTTTCGTTTAACGACCTAGTTACGTTAGGTCTGTGATATTCAAAATAAAACAAACGTTTCACGTAGAAAATGAAAAGCGTGGAGGAAAGAAAGGTCAAAGGAAGCAGGCGCGCTGTTAAGGTTTTGCCTCCTCCCTCCAAGTGACTTCAAATAAATGTACCGTTTTTAAATACAACATTTTTTGAGTGTTAGGACATTCTGTATAAAGCAAATAAATACCATGGTCCCAATAATTACTCATTTGTGGTGAGACCTGTGTATAAAGCCATTAATACTTCTTTAGTGCTGTAAAAGCAAGATATGAACGAATGATTTTGTGTGTGAAGCTTTGCTAAAAATTATCCGTAAGAGGGAGTCATTACTAAAAAGTAGAGGTGAAGATCACGAGTATTAATGTTCTCGTTTCCTGATTGCAGGGTTGTTTTTGATATTATCACAGCCTTTGTTAGATAGTCTACCCACTCTCTTCGACCTGTCGAGGTGAACGTTTGGATCTGGTGCCAAGAACGCTGTGATCGTGGGCGGAACCACAAGGCCTACACACGGAGTGGGAGAAAGCTTAGCTACCTTATGTAACTTCTCTGTATTCATATTATGGAATGGTTAACATAGAAAATTATTTTCTGATCATAGTGCGAGACATCGTTTCAGAAATAGGCTTGGCACTGAATAACACGAAAAAACTAGTTTGTAATCTGAAAACCTAACACTTCCTCACTATTACAACTTCTTAGCTAATCGTATAGTTGAAACAATCGTCATTTCTAAATTGTCCCATATTCTGAACATTTTTTTCGTTAGCATTAGCGTATACGGACAGCAGGAATTTCAGATATATAGCCATATACTTAACAGTTTGTCCACAGAACACACAAGAGAGCCATGAATGGGAAAATTTCATTTCCTGTCTAACGTTTGACATTTTATTGTATGTCCTTATTCTACCTAATATCGAAGCTGCAAATTCAAATCTGTATCGTTGCAATAACGTTCGTAAGAAATTATTTTGAGGCTTTGATTTATGCACTAACGACTGATTAGAGAATTTGCAAGAAGTTATGAGTGTTTCATAGTCACAAATTCAGAAGTGTTGAATTCATCAGAAACTGGTGAATTCATCTTCAAAACTCATAATATCACTGAATGAAATAACCTCTTAATAGAGTGAGAAATAATTATACAAGCATCGTGTCCAGATTTTCTAATGTGCGATTTTAATTCGGCACCCATGTTACAAACATTTTATATCGATGAAAAATAAAATGGCAGTCCAGGGTTAAATAGCGAATGTAAATAGCGATCATAAATATGACTTGAGTAATTGAACATCTTCTACACAACAAAGTGTGAACAAGTGCTGAAGGCATTTCAGTGCTAAGTCGTATTTCACTAGAGAACAACTGTTGTCAATTTTGTGATCGTAAGATGGATTCTTCAGTAATCTGTAGATATGAAGATAAAGTTAAGTTTTTTAATCGAATGAAAGAAGTTATATTGCGTTCCAAAAACCATCAGGCAAACTTTAAGGGGGGATAGAAAACGCTGAAACAAAAATAGTACAATGATTGGTCTAAAAAAAATCGGGAAGGTGCAGAGACATAAATGACATACTCGACGGATATGAAGCTTTATTCTAGAACAGTCACTAGAATTGCTGAAAAGAGCCACCGTTAATCCCGATATAAGCTTCATAGCGTCAAACACAATAGAAGCCACTGTATTTATACACAACTTTCGCATCGGTCTGAAGGATGGCGTGTTACGCGAGGCTTTTATGATGTTCATATGGGGAAAAAAACATTGTAGTATTACATGGTTCCTGCAGGTTAGAAAAGGAACTTCTTTTGTTTGATTGCTGCTCGGAATAATTTCTGTGTAACAAGGGAATGTACACGTAGGCTAATTTTTTGCGCTCTCGATAGTGTCGATACGATTTTCCTCCGGCTTTTACTTATTTATCTCCATTTTTCATAATTATTTTTTCCACGTATACCTAAAATATGTGCATCAGAAATCTCTTTGAACTCTACACAGGCCTACACTCAGTCGGTTGCTGCCACTTCTTTATCAGGTTTTAAGACACAATAACCGATACTTATAGACAAGAACAACGTAAGAAAGCGTTGAAACTCATTTCAATTAGTCTTCAGCACTTGGCTTAGAAAGGCAAGAAACATTCCTTAAAAGTCCAGAATAGACGGATCGTTTCTTCTTGTGAGCCAGGCTATCACACCCAGACCGTTGAGCTCCAAATGTGGTATCCAAGCAAGACCAATATGGTCAGCCGCTCCGTCGAAAGTCGTCTAGCATAGAGGGTAAGTGAGTGGTCAACGTTCTTGCCAGATTCGATCCCCGGTCCGGCTGTACAGATTCGGTTTTACGTGGTTTCCGAAATTACTTCCAGGCGAATGCCGTGATGGATCTTCCAAAAGGTCATGACCGAATGATTCCCGATCTTTGCTTCCAGTAGTTTAGACCCTAAGCCCTAAGCAAAAAAGAGATCATCGTGTTTTTCCCCATTGCCATTTACAGCTTCACAGCTTCGTACATTTCATCCATTTCGCCGCTAATAAGATTTGTAATTGAGATTGCCTGAGTACGCGAAAATTTTATCTTTTGCATTTCCAGTATGGAAGCCGTAGATTTATTCCCCATCAATTTAATATATACTCTGAAATGAAAGGATAGTATTAGTTTCTAGTGTTACAGCTATGAATTGCAGAATCGAATCAGAAGTGCTAGACAAGAAGTTTCAGTGAATGTTAGTCTTAAATAACCATCGGCATTATGTCCAAGTGAAAGAACTTGCCGTTTTTTTTTACCTGCTTAACGTCTCTCTAACAGCGAGGTCTTTAGAGACGGGAAAGGAAGGGGGGCAAGGAATGGGAAGGAATTCGGCCATGGCTGTTTGAAGGAAACATCCCGGCATTTGCCTTTGGGAAACCATGGAAAGCCCAAATCTGGATGCTCGGACGGGGATTCGAACCGCCGTCCTCCCGAATGCGAGGCGAGAACGCTAGCCGTTACACCACCACGCTCGGTAAATTGCTTTTCATAGGAACCTTCAAGGTACTTCCTGGATGCATACTACAGCAAAAAGTGGAAATATGCAACTTTCTTGTTTTCGAAAAAGTCTACTAATTTATGTGTTTTCATGAAAATATTTCACAGCTAACTTTTGAAAAGCTACTGAATTTAGTTATTCCATTATTCTTTGTTATCTATGTATACATCTAGAAACTAAGTAAAAAGAATTATTTCGTTCCCATCACCCACGCTATAACTACTCATAATATTTCTTTTTTGTAATATAATTTAGACTGTGATTTTCCGGATTAAGAATAACCACTAGTTAGATTTATGTCTTCTAGATTTGGTTCTATCAATCATACACACTGAAATTAGTAACGAAAATTAATGGGGAAAGTAGTTATGTTTATTAAGCTGCGTACTATCGACTATGCGCGGCTGCCGCGCGATCCAGGTTCGAGGGCGCCAAACCAATAACCGGGAGTCTGTTGCCAACTATGAA
Source organism: Vandiemenella viatica (assembly GCA_031002005.1). Classification (NCBI taxonomy): domain Eukaryota; kingdom Metazoa; phylum Arthropoda; class Insecta; order Orthoptera; family Morabidae; genus Vandiemenella; species Vandiemenella viatica. Next base: position 338,734,656 of record CM061921.1, on the reverse strand, counting down.
GAGTTTAACATCTTAATTTATGTATTACCAGGTAAGGGCTCATTTGCATTCCCTAATTTAGTCTCTAACGATTCGGAAAAGGACTCCAATTTAGGTAAAATCCCATGAATGAGAGTTTTATTGCTCCAGAGTTATTTCTTTATTTGACAGTATCTTCAAATGTGTATACATATAATGTATCTTGTTTTCATAATTTCATTTGACTATCAATAAATGTAGCATAGCATTTGTATCTGCCTTTTATTTCTAACTTCAGTTTTTTTGTTTGTTTATTTGGCCTTTGGTACAAACCATACAGCCAGCTTGGTTACAATTTGGTTATTTATACATGAGGATTTTTGAATAGTTCTGACTTTTGGTTTCATCTGTTATACGAGTACGTTCATCTACTGTACATCATAAAACACATGCTCAATATAACATAATATAATACAATATAAATATAATATAAAAAACAATAATACAATATGATACAATAGTGCAATAAAATACAATATAAAATTCATAAGATACCAGCTTTTACATAAAATATTTGCAACTTAAAATACAATATATAATATACATCATGTAAATACAAAATTGCAGCATACAAGTTTTCTAAATTGTTCCAGTGGTTACATGTACACTTAAGCCACAGTATAAAGTATACAGCCTTTGGGTACAGAAATCAGCAGTCTGGTTATCTCAAATGGACAGTGGTTACCTTTAAATGTAATGTGAGGTTTAGAAATGTGAATGTCATATTTCTATGTTGTTTCTTATTGCAAAATTGAAGAGAATCATGAAGATTTCCGTCCTATTTTCGTGGAGAAGGGTCTGCATCTTGGAAGGGAATTCCACCCGTGTTTAGTCAGTTCTTCTATTAATTCAGTTGATTCTGCCCAGCGGCGTCCACAGGCAAAAAATATATGATCCGTTCTCGACACTAATGCCATCACATTCACAAATGGGGGAGGTGATCGCATTAATCCTAAAGAGGTGGCTCGCGAAGCGTCCGTGGTTGAATTTGAGCCTAGAGACAAAGGTTGTGATCTTCCTTGAGATTTGGATGTTGTCATGCCAGTGTGAGCGTGGGATAGTTGGATGGATTTTTCTATAGTATTCACCTTTATGTGTGTCTTTTGACCGCCACTCTCTGTCCCATTCTAATCTGGTTTTATTGCGGAATATAGGGGTCAAGTCCGACGCCGGAATTTGTTTAATTTTCTCACCATTGAGTGCTGCTGCCTTAGCTAGTCGGTCAGCTACTTCGTTGCCTCTTATTCCTGCGTGACCTTTGGCCCATATAAATGTCACTTCCGATCCTTTATCTCTGAGTCTTGCTACTAGCTGTACAATATCATATATCAGCCAGCTTCTGCCGTTGTCCGCCGCCAGGTTAGATAATCTCAGTAAAGCAGATCTGGAATCTGATATGATGATTAGTCTGTTCGTCCGCAAATGTAAGCCGTATTCTAGGGCTTTTAAAATGGCTTGTAGTTCGGCGGTATAGATCGATGCCTCTTCCGGGAGTTGATATAAGCCCCTCTTTTCATTAGCAGGGTCTGCGAAGGCGCAACCCACCCGATTTCCAGATTTAGAGCCGTCTGTGTATAAGCATATGGGGTTATCTGCCAGCTTTGTAATGCGGTCCTTTAAGATTTTTTCATTGTGGTTGCCTTCCGCTATAAATTTTGTGTCTAGGATAATGTCTAGTTTGTCTTACCTCTCGAAGTCTGTGCAGATGTACCGGAAGGAGGCGTGATCTATAGATTATGTTGCTATATTTTTTAACTTCTCGGAAGGCGGTTGTTAGAGTAGGGGCCGGCTTCTGTTTCCAGTACCTCCGTTCCGTGTATTGCATTGTGAGAGCAGATATTTTTGCAATAAGTTGATCATCCTTTACTTCGAGTAGTCTTAGGATGAACTTCCGCCCCAGAAATGCCCTACGGATGTGTAGGGGTGGTTCTAAGCATTCCACCAGCAGTGCGTTTGTCGGGGTAGATGTCATGGCTCCGGTGCATAGTCTAAGTGCACGATACTGGCATCTGTCGATGTCGGTTAGTAACGATTTAGAAGCAGAGCCAAAAAACATGTTGCCATAGTCGAGATGAGGGCGCACTAGGGCTCGGTACAGCATTAGTGTGATCTTCCTGTCTGCACCCCAAGCTTTACCTGTCACTGCTCGATGATGTTGATTGCCGCTTCGCTCTTCTTCAGTATGTGCCGAATGTGAGCTGACCAAGCCAGGTTAGGGTCCAACCTTAGGCCGAGGTATGTAACAATTTTTTTCACTGGGAAGTTAAAGGGTCCCAGAGAAATATTTGTCATCTGGGGGTCTGTGTCGTGTAAAGACCATGACGGACGACTTTTCAGGGGAGAGATCAAGGCCGTTGTGCATCATCCAAGTCGCCAGCCTATTAGTGGTTGCACTTAATGCTCTTTTACAGGCCTGCAGTGATAAGAAGCTTGTATAGATGCATACATCATCCACATACTGAAGAATCTTTACGTTCGCCATTATGTTCTTGTGCAGGTCGCTGGAATAAATATTAAACAGTAGTGGGGAGAGGATCGAGCCCTGAGGTAGACCTTTGGATGTCAATCTTGGTCCATACGTCTTGTTCCCCTCACGTATGATCACTATTCTATTCTCGAGTAGGGCAATTAGGTTGTCTATGAATCTGTCTGGGATCTTCATTCCCCTTAGTTTGTCAGCCAGGATAGGAAGAACTACATTGTCGTATGCTTTTGTAAGATCGGTGAATAGTGCGGTTAAGTAGTGATTGTTTCCATAACACAGCTGGATATCGGTGACTAGATGAGCCAGGATTTCGTTAGTCCCCTTACCTCTTCGAAAACCTATCTGTAGGTCTGGCAATAGGCGGTTATGTTCGATGTACCATTCCAATCTTTCTTTTATCATTCGCTCCAGGGTTTTCAGGGAGCACGATAGTAAAGAAATTGGGCGAAATGACGAGCTTTCTGCGGGGTCCTTGTTTGGTTTTAGTATTGGTACTACCCTTATTGTTTTGAGGGACTGTGTAGGTTCTAGATGTCCATATGTTATTCATTATTTGTAGATAGATCACTTTGCCGTTTTCGGGTAAGTTGCTCAGCATGGCGTAATGAATTTGATCTGGGCCCGGGCAGGAGTTTTTTGTTTTAGTAAATGTATTTTCTAGCTCTCGAGAGTAAATGGTTGTAGGAGAGGGTGGCTTGTATTACTATACCGGAGGGAGCGGTTCTACACTACACCAGTCCGGGGTCAGAGACTTTAGGAGGTTCATGGCGGCGGTCTGTGGGATTTGAGTGTGATGGCTGGTTGACCTGTCCCGAACTGCTCTAATCTGTCTCCATACCACTGTCGGAGGGGTTTTTGAGTTTAATGAGTTGCAGAAATTTACCCAGTTTTCTCTCTTCTTCTTCTTTAGTCTTTTTGTAATTGCTTGCGTCTTATTGAGAAGAATGAAGTTGGATTCGGTGGGTTGTTTGTAACGCGTTGCTAGTCTCCTCTCTTATGGCTTGGTTACATTCCTCGTCCCACCACCTGCAATAGGTTCTCCTTTGTGCGTCTTGTCTTGGATTCCGGAATGGTTGCTGCAGCCGTTTCTTCCACTATTGTCACAAATTTCGAATAGTCCTTTTTGTTGTCCCCTGTCAGTTGAAGGTTTTTGAATTTCTCTGTAGCTATCTGTTTATATTGGTGCCAGTTGGCTTTTTTAATGTTCCATCTGTAAGTAGGTGTTAGCACCTGGTTGTCTTCTATCTGCGCTGGTGTTGACATCAAGATAGGGTAGTGATCAGAGCCCGACGGATCTGATGTTTTTCCAATCGAAGTAAAATGCACACTCTGGGGAAATAAGTGTTATATCTACAACTGATTTTCTTCCTGAAGGTCGTTGTAATCTTGTCTCAGAACCGTCATTTAATATGACCAGGTTCAGTTCGTCTATGAGTTCGGTAAGTACATTTCCCTGGCGACAATTGTATTCGCACCCCAGTCTGGTGATGGGCGTTTAAATCCGCCATTATAATACGAGGGGGTGGTAGTTGGAGCATCATCATCGGATTTCTCGTTTTGTAAGGCACCGAGCGTGGTGGTGTAACGGATAGCGTTCTGGCCTCGCATTCGGGAGGACGGCGGTTCGAATCCCCGTCCGGGCATCCAGATTTGGGTTTTCCATGGTTTCCCCAAATCACTCCAGGTGAATGCCGGGATGCTTCCTTCAAAAGGCCATGGCCGAATTCCTTCCCATTCCTTGCCCCCATCCTTTCCCGTCTCTAAAGACCACGTTGTTAAAAAGGGACGTTAAACTGTTACAAAAAAAAAAAAAAAAAAAAGTTTTGTAAGGCGAGCATGTGGAGGCTTATAGCATTCTAATACGGTCATTTTCTCAAAATCGAAATTGATGTTAGCTGCGCAGGCTTGAATGGCTGAGTCATGTATGTTTAATTTTATTTCTTTGTACTGAAGGATTTCTTTTACCAGTAAGGCTACTCCGCCGTACCCGTCCTCCCGGTCTGCCCGGATAATGTTATATCCTGGTTTCAAAAAGTTGGATGTTGGTTTTAACCATGTCTCTATTAGACCCGCGATCGAGATGTTGTGCTCATATAAGAGGTGGAACAGGTTTTCCCTGTTTGAGTGGATGGACCGAATATTCCACTGCAGGATTTTATTGACCTTGGCCATAAGGGGGGATATCTATCGAGCTGCTGAACAATTTGGTAATGTTTTCCCTTATTGCCTCTCTTGGTATTGAGCTCTCGCCAGGTTGAATTTTCTGTACCAAGGTAATGATAAGGTTAAGTATTGTGTCAATTAGATAGTCCCTGCCCAGCAGGGTTGGGGGGCCTCCTCCCTCGATTAAAGAGTTAAATCTGTTACTTGATAATGGTTCTACTGTTCTTTGGTTCGGTATTAGGTATTGTTGATAACCCTTCCAGCTGTCACTATGCTTCGGTATAGGTATCTGTTGAGGGCGGACACTTCTGTGGTAGCTTCCGGATGTAGTCCTGGAGTCTCGTCTACGTGGTTCTGTATTTGTGCTTTGATATAGCTTAGTGGGATTAGGTTGCGCTTCTACCTCTGAGGCAGGGGTGTCCCCTGGTTGTTGGGTAATGTCGGAAATTGGGACATGTCGGGTGGCGGAGCTGCCGCGGCCCTAGCGTAGTGACTGTTGTCAAATGAGGCCAGTGCCTCCCGGTAACCAATTTCTTGAAAAGTCATCCTACTTTTTATGGCTTTCTGTTTCATAAATTCCGGAGATGTTTTATCAATAGCCGAATGGGGCCTGCGCAATGCAGACAGACGGGTTGAGAGGGGTTACAGCGCGTTTGGCTGCGGCATTGTTTGCTGTTGTGACCATAGCGAAAACAGTTAAAACACTGAAGAACCGATTGTACATATGGTTCTACCGGGCAGCGGACACCATGGATTTTAACATTCACAGGCCTTCTCTGGGACTTAAATGCAATGGCACAAACCGGCAAGGCTTTCTTTGTAGTCAAACCGTTTTCGGCCGTGTTTTTGTAAAACCTTCTTATTGCAATGACTTTAACTGGACTACAAATGACTGCTAAAATCTCCTCTTCTGTTAGTGACGTCTCTATGTTCCTGATTATTCCTTGTTTAGTAACTAGGTGACTCGGGATATATGCTTCCAGAGTGTATCTAGGAAAAACGTTGCTTTTCACTAGATCATTAGCTGCCGCCGCTGTAGAAAGTTCTATTTTAATCCGATTTTTGCCTGAGGGGAAAATGTTAGTAATACTGTTATAATAGTTTCCACTTCCGACCTGAGTAACTTCCCTAACGACATTTTGTGCAATCTTCCCACATTTTTATCAAGGCTTTCAACTATGATAACAAACGGACCGTTGTCATACATCACGTAGCTATTGCTGCCAAGCCTAGCGGGGTTTGATGGGGATGTTACTTTACTTACGCCGTTCTGCGATGTACCCAGTTGTGGTGTTGTGGTTGCGTTCTCCTCTGCTCTGGGTGCCACCGTTGACTGCACTTTGGAGACGTGTGAATTTTTTTCCGTCTTCCCAACAGGCTGATGGTCGTCTTGATCCCAGCTGGGGCG